>PVJH01002045.1:56680-181567 GCA_004026705.1 Nesogale talazaci
CTAGTATGCATTTCTGGCTGGATATTTAAAACAAACATTTGAAATATACAGTTCAGTGTTATTGGCATGTAATGAATGAGGCCTCAAAGGCCAGGTTAAATGTCATCTATTCAGCCACAGTAAAAAGTGGGGAAAACACATTCTTCAAAATCACTGTTTATGCCTATATTCCAAAATCTTGTTTTCGTGTACTGTTATATCACTTTTATAGCTAAAGTAAATATTTATAATAAAAATTCTCATTGCAAGACAGGCTTCAGCCTCTTAAAATATTCTGCATGAATGAACACTTTCGGTCAATGCTGTACATGTATTTCTGTCTTTACTTAACCATCATTTTTCTAGACTTTAATATTTTTTCAATCATGCAAGCTGAATGATTCTCAGCTATATAGCACTTACTTGATGTCTGTTATTTTGGATGACTCCTCATTAACTCTCCAAAATATAGGTTATTATCTCTTTTTTATTCATGGAAACCCTATAGGTCAGTATCTGCAAGCATATTTCTAGACACAGAAAGCTACTGGATGCCAGAGTCCTAACTAAAAGTAGAGCTTTCCAATGTGTGATCTTGTGGCAATTGATTGTGTTTCCTTCCTAATCTCTTGGTGGCATGCCTCATTCATTTTCCCTTCCTATTTTCCAAGACCATGTTTTCCTTTTTTTTTGGGGGGGGGACATCAGTGCCCTCTGGTGGTTGTGGGATTTACCCAGTGCTGCTCCTGAGAGCCACTGCTGGATTTGAACCACCAAGCCTGCGGGTCACAGTCCTGCACTCAACCACTTACGCCACGGGGCTCAGCCCCACCATGTTTTTCTCAGATCCAAAAACTTAAGAACACTTCAGGCATCCTCAATTTTTTTAAACAGGAGACCAGTTCACTGTCCCTCAGACCATTGGAGGGCCAAACTATAGATAAACAAAACAAACAAAGAAGCAAACAAACAATAAGCAAAGTAATAAATTCAGTGTGGACCCGTGTTGAATAGGCTGCTAACCAGGACAAGTAGCGGTGGCAAAAACACCTGGCAGCTGCATAAATATCCTTGGAGGGCCATATGTGGCCCACAGGTCTTAGTTTGAGGATGCCTGCCTGGTCCTCCTTGTCCTCTGGTAAGTGACAAAGAATTTATGAATGCTTTTGGACAATGCAGTGAATAAATTTCATGGTGACTGCTTATCAGACAAAATGACATCTTGGATCTTAAAGATTGTCCTCAAACAAACCACCATCTAAGTTGATGTATCAACAATCCACATGGAGTAAGCACACCAATATCTGTTACCAAAGGATTTTCAATCATATAATCTGAAGTCGAAGGAGGAATAGTACCAGAGGCTAAATTGTGAGAATGTGGCCTGCAGAAGCTATGGATCAGAGTGGGTACCCAAGAGACATTTTGGGGGACAACATAGGAAATAGGTCTCTGGTAATTTTCCGCCACCCATAATAGAGGGGTGGGAGGAATGTGTTTATGAAACAGAGTGCATTGGAGACATAAGCACAAAAGGTCAAAAGGATAAAGCCAACTTGAACGTCTGTAAGCTGAAAGTTTGTAAGCTGACTTGAATGGTTGAAAGTTTGTAAGTTGATCTCCACGGTATTGCATATTACACCTGACCTGGTTTTCAACATTTTCTGTATTTTTTTTTTTGCTTCTTCATATTTGGGTTAATCCCAGAAATGCTACATCTTTGGTGATCATCCTATTGAATTTGTGTTGTATATTTTTCTGTCTTTTAGTATATGAAACCCAGAATTCCAGCATTGATGAACCTATGGGGACACCACATATATAGGGGTTCTGTCAGTGGTGGTGGTGGTAGCAGAGGTAAAAGAATCAATGTCAAGGAGTACAATATGCAAAGAATGTTTGGAAACTGTCATTGTAATTGTACAATACTGCGTGATGTGATTGAACTATGAAATGATATATGTATTAACTCGCCTTTAAAAAAGGAAACAAAAAGAAAAAAAACTCATTGTTGTTGAGTAATTCCAACTTGTCACCATGATGTAGTGATAATATATGGCCAAGTCAAACTAGCTTAGAGAGTGTACAAAGGTGAAAATCTCTACAGAATCTGAAGGTAATGTCTTCTCTCCTGACACCGGCTCGAAGCCTGACTTTTCAGTTAGAAACCTTGAGCCCTTCAATGCACCGTCAGAGATTCTTTGTTCTGAGATAGAACTCTATCACTTTAGATTATGCCATACATAATTTGAATAAACTCACTTATCCATATTTAATTCTCCATTTACAATAGGAAAGTGTAAGATAAAAAATACTCCAGAATTTTTCCTGAATGAATTAACCACTCTTCCTTTAGATAATATGAAATATTTGATTTGAGGAATCATGTCTACGTTGATAATAAAAACCAGAAGAGTGATTGACAAGATACCAGCTATGAAGAGTCTCAGACAGGCAACTAGGCCCATGGTTTTCATAACTTATGTTTATGAAAGAAGCATTTTTCTCCAAGATTTTAGATTATGAGGCAAAATGAAAGGAAACTGGATGTTTAATACAGTCATTTAAACTGAAGTAAGAGACTGTTTGATAGAGCCTATGTGTCCATTTGCAGATTTTTGAGCTAAACAGCACACAAAGGAAAGTGAAGCTTTGAGACACAAAGTATCGCTAAATGGCATCCTTATTCCTGGTCCACAGAGTCCTTGAACTACAGTGTATTTGAATTATGACACAACACACATATTACGTTATATTTTTATGTCCGTATTTATTCTAATAATATGTGCTACATATGATGTTGTAGCACAATATTTGCTGATTTATATCTTCAGTTGTTCATGGTCCAAGAAAGAAAAATTCTATTTGTAAAGATACTGAAACTAAAAGGCAATAATAATGAAAGCTTTTAAACAAGACGTACTATCAGAATGCATGGTGTCATCAGAAGAGAGCCTATGGTAAATCACAGATGAGCTACACAGCACTCCTTCTGTTCTCACACCTTCTCACATCCTGTGTCAGCTGAGGACGTTGTCTGTTTTTACTTTTTCAAAGAAGAGGAGGGAGGAACTCCTGCCTACAAAGCTCTGGACCCAGTTTCCCTCTTCCTGAGCGTCACTCTCTGGAACACTCCTGAATCCCTAAGGGTTCTTCTGAGTGTACATAGATAAAACCTCTTGGTGGGAAAGATATGGAATTTCCTGCTTGAATTGTCAATGTCTGCCCAGTGATTATAGCCGAGGACCCATTCAAAGATGCTGTTTGGATAAAACTGTCAATAACTTACTTTTAGAGACATTGGCAGCAGGAGCTAGATAATCTTCTCATTGGAGACTATAGGAACAATGTGCATACATAGATGAGATTATAATAACTGATCATTTTTTCTTTTTATTACTTCCCTCTCTATTCATTTTATAAGACCATCCAGTAAAATATACTTTTCATTGCTAATTGAATGAATTGAATGTATTTGGAAGTTAACTTTCTTCTGCATTGTATTTTATAATTTTGGAATCAAGTATCTCACAAAAGAAGTGGATATTTATTCACATATTTTTCTTACAATGACAAGAAACTAATTCTAGTCATTTCTGTCACAAAGCACCATCATGTGAAAAGCATTCTTTAGGCGGGAAGAGTCTGAATCAGTATAAGAAACATGAGTTTACAAGGCATTCATTCACCTGAATAATATTCATGATGTCCACCTTCCAGGGTATGCTCTGAAAGGAGGGCAGCACAAGAAGGGAGGCTTACTCACTCCCTGAGACAAACATGGTAAAATGTCACCCATCCTTAGTAAAGCCCAAGGGAAGTGGTATTTGAAGAGCCACTCATTACAGCTCTATAATATAACTGGGCAAAATATGAAAGTGACTTTTTTCCACGATTCCTTAGCCAAAGTCAACCAAAAAAGCTAATAAGAGCAGTAGAAAAAAATATGGCATTGAAGTTTCATGTGACCCTAGCTAGGAAGTTTTGATTTTACAGCTTTAACCACATTTTAATTGCTCAGAAAGATTAACTTGTAGTAATTTCCATTAGCATTTTCAGTAGCATTATCGAAGAAAATTGTCAGCATAGAAGGATAGAGCAGAAGGTAGCTAATTTATTAATAAAGGTAAGATGATGTTACACCATAATCAGTGAAATGAAGCCTACCACCTGCTTTTGTCAATGAAATGTCATTAAACACATTTATGCCCATTTCTTCTAATGATATAACATCTGTGTATTAACATTTATTTATATGATAACAGCAATGAGTTTTTGTGAATCAGTTTCTGACAGTTATAAAAGCAGAATTAAATATCATTTTATTATTAACTCTTAAAGCTCCTCTTACAGCCCATACATTCATCTGTTGAGACAAGCATAATTGTACATATGATATCATCATCATTTGCAAAGCATTTTCTTTCTATTTGAGCCTTTTATATCAGCTCATTCCCTACCCCACTCTGCCACCCTCTCAAACCCTTGATGTATTAGATTTTTTTTCATGACTTAAACAGACTGCTGTCTCCCTTTATCCACTTTTCTTTTGTTCATCCCTCTGGGAGGGGGTTATGTATTGATCGTTGTGGTCAGTTCCTCCTTTCTACTCCCACGTCCCTCTTCTGTTCCTGATATTGCTACTCTCATTATTGAAATCAGTAATAAAAACAGAATTTTAGAAATACTTGAAATGATCAGGAAGGAAACACAAAATCAAATGCCATAGAATCTCTAATCTCACTTTGCACATCCAGAAATTGCTAAGAAAAATAACTCCATGGGATCTTTTTATCTTATATTTTGAAATGACTCTATATTTTTCATGCTTGATAAAGGACTTCATGTTGGTCCCAGGAGTCATCGGTGGACTGCTGACCTTGGCTTTTTTCCTGCTCAGTAGGCATCCAGCAGCACCAGACAGTGATTTATTCCAAGTTCACTTTCCTGCTTCTTATTTCTTAGTTTATGCATCTGCAAGAGTTGGGACAAATATTTAATTTACATGTGACAGACAGGCTTGAACAGGACTGGCTTTGCCCATTTCAACAATGAGATGACACATTTCTTGCTATAAATTCTTTTCTTTATACAAATAAGCATGATACTTTTCTGGAAAACCCAGTATAATAACACACCATTTAACAATTAGATCTCTTGTTACAGTTTCTACCTTAAATATCTCTCGCTAGAGGTTTAGTAACTGTATACAGTCCCAGGAGGTGGAGAAACTAAAACTGGTAGTTCAAAGACACCCAGCAGCAGCTTGGGTAGGTGGGTAGGGGGGAGTTTGAGGAAACTTTGACATTCTCATTATATAATATAATTAGACACTTGTGTTAGTCCAGATAGACTGGAGAAACAAATCCATAGATACAAATATGTATGTAAGGGAGGGGTTTATATACAAGAGTCATTGAACATTAAGAAAAACATTCCAACCCCATCCCGTCAAAGGTTAAAAATCTGAGTCCATACGTCCGATTGATGGCACCAGGACAGTCACAGGCCAGTGGGTACAGACTCTTGTATGTGCAATGGCTGCAAAAACATCTCAGTGCGGGGCCTTCTCTTGTTTGGAGCCCACTCAAAGCTGGCAGATTACCAAGTCACTTGATAAATAAGTCAGAGTACCACACCCAAATGAAGCATATGTTGCCTCCAAAACTCAAAGGGCCCATAAGGCGTTGTGCTTCCTTTTCAGTTGTGATAGGGCTGGCTGCATCTTATCATCACCCTGTGTCACTTGGCCAACCATCTCATATTGCCAAGTAGACAAGCCATACAGCATGGTGATGCCTGGCTGTGGGCCCTGGAGGCACAACATGGTGATACAGAGGTGTCAGACCAGGCAGCAGCTTGGGTCTGGACAAGATGGAAAGGGGAAAGGGGTGGCCAGCTTCTTATACCATACCACACTCCATGTAAATGTTACCAGGTTGTGACCTGATTGATAGGCTAGACTCTACCTATATGTTCTTACAGGTACTACATTATCACAAAAACCTTTACAGTAATTTCTGATTGCAGAGTCCAGTGACAAGGTTGACAGGTCACATGGTAAGCTGTAAAATGGCTCTCAGAGTCAGCAGTTAACATGGCAGATGGTTGATTCAACTCTAAAACAAACAAACAAACAAAAAATACAGAACAAATAATAGAATTGTAGGTGACCAGATATATTGGATGGTGTAAGATATGATAATAATGATAAAAATATATAGTATAATAATAAGGGTTCAAAAATAATAAGGATTCCTTGGAGGGAGGGGGAATGAGGGGAAAAGAGAAGCTGATATCAAAGAGTGTAAGAAGAAACAAAACATTTTGAAAATGATGGTGGCAGCAACTGTACAATTATGCCTATCTAATTGAATTTTAGATTATAATAGCATCTATAAGAGCTGCCAATTAAAAAACAAAGGATGTCAGTGAACCAGATGCTGCATCCAGACCTAGCAAGAAAGAAATAAGCACTACACAGTGTTTAGGTATATAAAAAGTAGGCCCTAGCTATGATGAAATTGATTCAGGGCCCAGGTGATTCCTGCATATGTGTAACATATGGAGATTACTGCCAAAGTATTGAGAATCCTGCCATAGTAAAGATGGCATAAAACCTGGGTATCCCAGATACCTATTCTTTTCAAAAAGTGATAATATAAAAAAGAAAAGAAGAACGCTCTTTATCTCCATCATTCTGAGGCAGCCTCCATTTTAACTTGTGTATATTATCTTTCACTAGCATTTCAAATTTGTGTTTGCAATTATTACCATAAGATTCAGAGGAAAAAATACATATGAATAAAATGGTATGCATGATTATAAAGTTAATAATATCACCAATGTAATATAAAAGATAGCATGTATTAGAGAGATATTCTCGGTGAAAATGTAAAATGGTACAACCATTTTGGAAAACCATTTCAAATGCTCTTAAACAGTTTAACATACAACTATCATATGAACCATCCACTGAAGTTCTATTTATTTGATTAATAAAAGAACATGTCCATACAATGACTTGTAAACACATAGTCATAGCAGTTTTATTCAGAATAGCCCAAGACTAAATTATTCCCATGGAAAACAATTATAAAAAATCTTTGATGTCATATGCAAGCAAAATCTCCCCCCACTAACCCACAGACGACTAACTTATTTTGCTGTTCATTGTGAGTAGAATTTAGAATTTTATCAACATTTTCATTTCAGCTATTTAAAATATTTCTTCATATCCAATTTTGAAAAAAATAATTACCCCAGAATAGAAATGATGAAGGGACAATGACGGGTTGCAGCAGAGCAACAAAATTAGCTGTGTCTCTAGAAACTTTAAAATATCTGCATATGAGGGGATTAAGAAATCCCAGTGAAAGTAAAAAGAAGAAACATCATTTTCAAAATTGAAAATTCATTCAAATACTTTGTTCCCCAAATTTATGTTATTCTAATCAAAATAACAGTAAGGTAAATTATTCTACCCATTGACTCTATACAATGTTACTAATCTGTAAGAACATTTTCTTATGAAAATAAAGGAACTCAATGAAAACGTAAACAGTGGACAGATTCTTTCCTTTCCTTCCTTCCTTCCATACATATTTACTGAATGCCTAAAACATAGCTAAAGAACCTGGTGGTACTATTGAATAAAGATTGACCTGTTAACCACAGGTCAGTGGTTAAAACCCACCAGCCACTCTATGAGAGAAAGATCAGGGTATCTGCTCCCATAAAGATTTATTGCTTCGAAACCCTATAGAGATAGTTTCAGTATGAATTGACTTTTTTGCAGTGAGTTTAGTTTTAGTATCCTGTGGCTAGGAACTTGCCCTGCATAGGGGACAAAAGGTCAGATTTAGGAGTAAGGTACACTTTAGTCTTCAACATTACCTCCTTGCTCTTCAACTCTGAAGAGATTTTGTGCATACTTATCCAAAGCAACATATTGTTTGATCTCTTGATGGCTTCTTCTATAATCATTGATTGTGGATCAAAGATGATGACTTCACTCTTTTCTCCACTTATGATGATGTTACCTAGCAAAGCTTATCATGCAAGCGAAAAGATTTATCAAGTGCCTAGTAAGGGGAGACAGGATGTTAGAGATTTTAAAATAAATGATCAAGGCAGGGGTCTCCCACGGTTCCTCATTTCCAGGGCTCAGGGTCCATCAGCTGTATCCATTGGCAGTACAAACATCTCAGTGCTGGCAGGGGTCTCTGTGGCTTCTCTGGCCCCAGAGGTCTGGTTCCATCACGGCAAGGCCATATGGCTTCCCCTCTGGCTCCTCCAATCTCCAGGGATTAGGATCAATCAGCATGCTGTCATCTCATCTTGTCAATAGTTCCTCTCTCAGGGACTGAGTCAAGTCTCTCTTCTCCAATTGGGAAATACTGCAAGACTTCCCAGAATTCTCAGGAGAAAGCCACGCCCACACAGAGACCTCATTGGCTATCTCCAGACTGACAGGCTAGACTCCACCCCTAGACTCCCAATTATGAAAATGACACATAAGAATATGATCGACACCGGGATGTTAGAGATTTTAAAATAAATGGTCAAGGCATTTGGAGTAGAAAAATAGGGAAATAATTATATGATTTGAAGGACAAAATAACTATTAAAATCACCGATGTGTCTGCCTATCAGAAAAAAGGAAGACAAGTGGATGAATGGAATAATAAAGCAGAGCAGGCATCAAAAATATTAGTGTTTTTTTTTGGGGGGGGCATCACTGCTCTCCAGTGGTGGGAGTAGGAGGCCCAGCCTCACTGCTGGAATTGAACCTCGGTCCCAGTAGGCCACAGTCCCGCGCACAACCACTATGCCACCGGGGCTCAGCCCCAAAATATTAGTATTTACAAGAGGCAAGAGATATGCTAATTCTGAAGATAAGCCTCCAGAACTAGTTAAAACTGAGGAAAGAGAATATAAGACACTAGAAACAAAAGATGTAATATCTAGAAAAAGGGAAACTCCTTTAAGGAAAGCACATATAGACATATTAAGCATACATGAGATTTGAGGGCATAAAGGGCCACACGCAGAATGTAATTGGATAATAGAATCTAAGAGTTATTTGGCATGAAGTCAAGGAAGCTGTAAGTAAATATCCAACATGCAAAGATAGGATATCAATATTTACTGGGGGACAAGAAGAACACATTAAGGAAGAGATCAGGTTCAATCAATACTTACAGATAGACTACCTAGGCCCACTTACCTTTTTAGAAAAACCAACATATTTGTGTGGTCATAGACAAATTTATTTCCTTGGTTATTCCAAGGCCAGAAAAACACCCTGATGCACATATTACAAGGAGATCTTTGGACTGCTGGTGTGCCATTTATGGACCACCATGAGTGTACAATTTAATCAGGAATCTCTTTAAAAATAAAATAATAAGGGATTGGACGATGCATTTGGGATATACAATGGACTTATCACCTAACTTATAACCCACAAACAGCAGGTCTAGTTGAAAGGATTAATGGCCTCATAAAAGAAAAACTAAAAATTCAGAAAAATTAGAAACAAGGGACACCTGTGCGATCTCATGACTAGAAGCATCAATGCTTCACCCAGGAATAATTGACCCTCACTCCTGAATGAAATGTTCACTAACGTTTAATTTACAGAAATCAAACAAAAATTACACCATACAAAGGATGGATAATGAATAGTAATAAAAATATTATAAAGGGTGAAAATATAACTCAAAATGATGATGACACAGTATGCATTACAGGTGATAAAGGAAACTTAAATTTAAATTTATGGAAACAGGTCTCTCCTAGAGAGTAATATATCTTTCATTTTTTTACAGGGACTGCCACAGAATTCTTCATGACATATTATTTGTATTTATTCTCATCATAACACTAGTGTCTTTTGGCCTGACCCATTGGGAATATTGTCTTTCAGCTTATGCAGTACTTATAATCCCATTATTTTTCACCCCCAAGGTGTTTTTCTCACTCTGGGAATCCTACTTGCACTCCTTTTGGTTCTGTCGCTCACCAGGCACTATACAATTTGCCACAATTGACAGTTGCCTGAACACAACTATGCCTGAGTGTTGCCCTATTACGATTTATACAATTTGCATCATAGATACCTGGCTGGGATCTTTAGACTGAAACCACTGCAGGATATCTGATCCTGCACATACGTAGGTGACCAATTTGAGACCAGCTTAACTTAGAAAACTGCAAACTCACCTCTTCCAGGAGCTGTACAAATTGTTACACCATATATAGCTTCTCAGCACAATATATATAGTGGCCCTTTTGCTATCTGTCTGGAACATATTCTTTGCCATGTGGCTGATCAGATAAAGTTCAATAGGACTTTGGGATTGTGGGGGTCATGTACTTATGTTAATTTCATGATTGAGATGTAGGGGTGGAGTCTAGCCTGTTAATCTGGAGATAGCCATTGAGTAGCCAATGAGGCCTCCACCTGGGCATGGCTTTCTCCTGAGACTTCTGGGAAATCTTGCGATATTTCCCTCATGGAGATGAGAAGCTATCCTCCTAGTTGTTGGGAGCTAGTCTCAGAGATGACAAACTATGGACAAGACAAGATGGCAGTGTTCGAGGAGCTGCTGGAGCCGGAGGAGAAGCCACACGGCCTTGCCCTGAAGGAACCAGACCTCTGAAGCTGGAGAAGCCACGTGGAGACCCCTGCTAGCACTGAGTTGCCTCTACCACCACTGGATGCTGTTGATGGACCCTGAGCCCCAGAAATGAGAAGCCATGAGAGGACCCTCTGCCAGTGCCGGGACTCTGCAGCTACTGGTCTGTCACTTCATGAGTCAGAAGGAGACATTATAGTCTGGTATCGGGCATATAGGCTAATATCGGACTTATGTCTTTGAACTGGACTGGCCTGGGATGCTTTTTCAGTGTTCCATTCCTTTCATATATAAACCATTCCCTTATATCCATATGCATGTCTATGAGTTTGTTTCTCTAGTCGACCCAGACTAACACAGAGATATATCCCATCATTTCACTTGCTCATCTGGCATGCTTACCTTGCCAAACCTTTAATACTGCATCTCCAAAATATTAAACAGCGGACTCAGGAGCAACCCCACCAAGAAGAACATAATGATGACCTTGCCCCAATTCCTGAGTTTTCAGACCTAGACACTGATGAGCTCTTACCTCCCATCGTTGCTGATGAAGTTCTACAATCCATTGACCTTGGTGAACTTTTATGCTGTTATGAATCAAGAGATGACACAGAAGACCCCAGTCCTGGCCCCCAAAATCAACATATAGACAACATATATGGGGATGATAACATCATCTGAGTACTTTGGAGATCCCAGAAAATAAAGGTAACAGATGAGGATGTTTTATGTAAAACTTTAGCTATTATGGATATTGATTGGGACAATGAGAACATTGACCCTCAGCAGTTTTATACATTGTCTATGTGTAAAATAATGGTGCCACCATGTACTGTGGAAATATAAATTATATAGATACTAAAATGTCCCAATTTACAAAAACTTCTCCACACTGGACTGTCATAGACTTTAATAAATGTAGTTTATAACATTCTTGCAATATGAATTTAATGCCCAGAAATTTTACCAAGAAACACCCAACTTATGTGTTCCATACCTCTTACATCACCTTGCTATCTACTGACAGCTACATAAAATTTAAAGTTTCTCCTGATACCTGCCTAGATTTCATTGATAAAACCTATCTAGGATTCTTTATTTTGGTCCACTTATATACCTTAATTGTTAGACTTGGACACAGAAACAGGAGCAGACAATGATGAGAGCTTCTCTCCAACCACCATGAGCGTCTCTCCAACAACTATGGATGATGATAAGATAACTACAGAAAGCACCACCACACATCCTGCTACTACCAAATTTGAAACACATGACCCTAAACCTCACTTTGATTTTGAAAAATACCTATGTTCTGGGGGTATTTTGAGGATAACGTAATTTTTGATATAAGTACAAACATCACTACCTTTAAATGGACTGCATTCCCCAAATTTTACACCTTCAGAATTTTTTACATCCATGGTGACCTACGTTCCTCCCCCCCTTTAAAAAGGATGAGGCATTCACATCTCACGACTATTGTAAAGAACACTTTACCATTATAATTGGACTACAGAAATTCTACCTCACATGATTATTCACAAAGATCCAGACCATAGAATCTGCATTCATCCAGGTAGACTAGAGAAATAAATTCATGAACACGTATATGGATACAAGGAAAAGGTTTATATACAAGAGGGATGGAACATTGAGAAAGCAACCCAACACAGTCCAATCTAATGTCATAAGTCTAATATTAACCCATATGTCTGATACCAGTCTATAAAGTCTCCTTCCGACTCAGGAAGCACGTGCAAAAACACCAGGACAATCACAGGCCAGTGGATGTAGGGTCTTGTGTGTCCAGCAGTAGTAGAATCATCCCGGTGCTGGCAGGGGTCTCCCCATGGCTCCTCGTTTCCAAGGCTAAGGGTCCATCAGCAGTGTTCATTGGCAGTAGAAGCATCTCAGTGCTGACAGGGGTCTCTCTGTGGCTTGTCTGGTCCCAGAGGTCTGGTTCCATCAGGGCAAGCCCACGTGTTTTTTTTTTCCGGCTCCTCCAGTTCTTAGGACTCAGGATCTATCAGCATGCCACCACCTTGTCTTGTCAGTAGACCAACTCCACGACACCGAGTCAATAGTCTCTTCCCTCCACGGGGGAAATATCATGAGATTTCCCAGAATTCTCAGAGAAAGCCATGCTCACAAAGAGATCTCATTGGCTATCTCCATATTGACAGACTCCACCCCTATACTCCCAATCATGAAATTGATACACAAGTACATAACTGCCACAGTACCCATGAAATCCCTGAAAATTCACCATATTTTTCCCATTTGGACATATTTCATTGTACTAACTTTAGCCATGTCTGTACTTATGCCCTCCTTGATAACAGAACGATCGATACCAGTGTCAGTTTAAGTAAAGGGACCCAGAACAAAGATAGAACACAGGTTTACAAAGTCAAGATATGTGCACCAAAATATATACTACTAAAATAAAATTTAAACTAATGGACATGTATTATGATGACTGGCAATGGCTTCCACTAATGCCTACATTACCAAAGAATTGGAATACCTTGAGATATCCAATAGAGATAATTGCTAGATACATAGCATATGGTGATCTTAATAATTGGGAAGAGAAATGGAATAAGAATTATACTTGGGAAACAGATGATACATTAAATGGATCTAATATAGAAATATTACCAGATTTAACCTCAGCTGGAAATCAGTATTATGTTATGCTTCCTGATGAAACTGGAGAGGTTATAGACAATAAAATTCAGGTATTGAATGTAAAGAATAAGGCTGGACAATCTTCATTTTTTTGTTGTCCTGGCAAATGTGGAAACTAAACTACCAGCCCTCTATTGCTGGAATTGTATAATATACAAGGAACACGCTTCTGGTAGGCATATCCACAATTGGACATTTATATGTGGGACAACACTGAGGGAACTCATGGCACCCCTCTTGTATTAAATAGCAAGTTTGCATCTACCCACAGGAAAAACCCAAATTTACCATGTGTAGCTGATAGAACTTGGAAACAAGTCAAAACTTCAAGAACAGACATTCGAGGTCAAGATGATCATCTGCACACAGGTGCATATTGACAGACAATCAAGGACACATCTTTGATAAAGAATGTCTAGCCCAGAGTTTGTTTTGGTCTCGTTCTTTGCTTTGTAGATTACTTTTACTGTACCTGGTCTTTTAGATAATGTTGTTCCAAGAATGATACTTATCAAATTTTAAAAATTCTGAGTAAATGTAACTATTCATGTATCCCCAAATTTTGCTATTAATAAAGAAAGGACACAGCTCAGTTCTTTGCTGTGGCCAGAGCGAACTGCAGTCTTCTAATTCTATGTGCTTTGCATTTTCTCAGTCTCTGTTCTTTTGCAACAGCACCATGTCATGTTGAAGATCCCCAAATTGGTTTATCACATATTGGACAAATATCCAAATTAAAATACAAAACATATGAATGGTGGAATAATTGGGAACTTGAAACTAATTTTAAAAGACTTACAATTAATCATCATATAAATATCCATTTACTACTATACAATGAATTACAATGGACAAATGAGATCTGGACAATTAGGCATACTAAACCTGGAAAAAGGGAATTAATATTACCCATCTGGATTGTGACAATTTTATGGGACAAATGCTATGTTTTTAACAACAGCATTGGACTATGCAAAATACACAGAGGCTTTTAAAATCAAACCTATTGCCTAATAACACAATATTACAGAAATGAGGACTACTAATAATACAAATCCACCACCATTTGCTTCAGTAGCACCATCTGCCTATTTTTAACTAGACAAAGCAGATATATGTTAAACCCAAGTTGCTTAGATTATAATATGCTTTCAACATCAAGGATTTCAAGATTATAAATTATATCCCCTGGTGTAAACCACATATAGATGATCTCCATCTGCCCCAAATTCCAAAACAATCACTGCCTGGAGGATCTAGGAAACTTCTATCATTAGGCCTAATTGCAGGAGCAATTTTTGGTATTGCAGATTTAGCATGGGACACCACCTAAAAAGCAGAAATCCATGATATAAACATTAGACTGACAATCCCAGAACACATAAAAGGTGACATTTAAAATCTACTAAAAATTATGCATGTTCTGTCTGGACTACTAACCTCTTCTCTTGGGAAAGCAAAAACCTCAATTGCAAATCTCCAACATGAAATAAGCTACATACAATATTCCCTCCAAAAGCAAGGTGAGGTCAATGAAATACTGTCCACCGCTATCAAATCATATAAGATTGCATCCAGATGTGAATATCTTCAGCAACAACTCACTACCTCCTGGAATGACATCAGAAACTTGGTGATTTTTTAAGCCAGATTCTCCACTAAAGGTAGCATCGAGGTAAAATTTAACATTGCTCAACCCAGAGGTAGTGACCCAGTGCACACTTGCAGTATTACAGGGCTGATGCTCAATAATGGACAACCTGTATTGGGGTGTGAGGCTAAGCCAATACCTTAGAAAGGAGAGGATGATTGGTTCTCATATAAAGATACTAAATCATATTTGGTGGATTTATTGTAGATAAAGACCAATTTCATGTTTGGGATGAAGAAATATTAATCACATACCAAGATATGCAACACTCATTAGAAATGGCAACTCCCTATAAGACTGACAAACCGTGAGGAGTCCAAAATTTGGGATCCTTTCAATGGTTTTGTTGTAATACCAAACTTTTATATTATCATCATGTCACAAAAAATAACACACGCTTGATTGCACAGACATTTGCCTATTATTGAACAATGTCATTAATATTGAAAAAGACAATACTTCAATTCTGACTTGGACACCTCCTGTCCTATCAGAACATGTCATTCCTAACATTGATGGCACCCCAATTGCAGACATCACAGTCCACACATCCTAGAAACTGACTAGGAGTTAGCACAAAGTCACCTACAAGATGAAACTGATCAAATGATAAAATATATGACCATAGAGTAAACAGACAAAAACCTCTGACCATATTTTAGGAACTAAATTCTTTTTAGATCACACTTCACATCTCTCAGATTGTGATTGGGCAACAGCCTGGATGAAATTGCTTTTCCTGCATAAGTACACTTGTAAGGCAGCTTGTTTAGATCTCTGTTTATTCTAAGTAAGACAAGTTTTTGGAATCTTTTTTCTAACTTTGGTCATTGAATATTTACTTCTTTAGTTAATACACTTGCTGCCGTGCGTTTTCTCCTCTTGTTTGTATTCCTATGTGGTTGTTATTGCTATGTGGTTGAGATGCTTTGGTTCCTGGAATAGCTCCTGGAACCACGGAGTGGATTTGATGGGAGCATCATAGAACTTCCTTGCAAGATGTTGAAACTGTCTTGCAAGACATTGAGCCACATTTTAGAAAGCAATGCAAGGAACGCCATTTTTTATGAAATAGAAAAGTGACACTTCGGGCCTGACCCAACTTGGCCAGAAGCCAGAACCAACAGATGGTCAGAAGAGCCACCCCAAAAAGTGTGGGGAATCCTGATAAGACTTGGTGGAATGATGCAGACGTTCCAAATGATGTCAAAGGACCAGCTAAGATAATTATCTAAACCCAGGTAGCGACCCTGACTTTTTCAGAGAGCTAGAAACCAAGGACATCAACTCCTGCTCTCTCCCACTCTATCCAGAGTGAGTACACCCTGAAGGCGATGCTTATTGGGACTATGGTGTTAGAATAATATGTGCGAAGAGTGTTGTTACCAGGCCCATGATTATTCCTATTCTTTGGTACTTAGTTAATAAGATGATTAGCTTGTTTGATGTGTGTTTGCAGTGAATTAACCGAGCATTCGAAAATGTCTAAGCGCATTAAGTAATTATTGATCAGGCTGCCCCGGACAGAGGGAGAAAATATCATCCAGCCAGCTAGGCCCCAGAAGCCTTCCGTGCCCCCAGCAGGAGTATCAAGCTTTCTCCAAGCTCCTGAATACCCCAGCTTCTTGGGCACTTCCATCTGAGCATCTCTGTCTCCTCCATTGATGCTATTTGGGAAGCAAGCGCTTCTGGGAAATGTAGTCCTTACGGTGAGATGGCGTCACTGACGCTGTGAGCATGCTCGGTGAACTCTGAGGGCTCTTGCCCCCGGTTTGGTCCAGGTATTCACTTTTGCTTCCTGCTCTTCCTCATTTGTTGAGTTTTTTTTTTGGTAGGAGTTTGGGAAGTAGTCTAAATGGAAGCGCACTGCCAGCTTTTTCTTCCCAGGCACCACTAACCTATATGGATTTCAGATCACCAACTGCTGGGTCGTTAGTCATACTTAACGGTTTCACCACGCAGGGACTGTTAGAGAATAACGCATAGAGAAAGGGGAGGCTGCCCTATTGCATAAATGCTGTGTGTGGAGAGTTGCCGTGAATGGTGAGAGAAACAGGACTTTGAACAGGGTCATTAAGTCTTTTCCTTTGCTGACAATTTACAGATAATAGGGAACCAGAATCCACATCTGAACAAGATTCTTGTGTACTTAAACATCACCCGGATATCTCTCCGAGTTGCAGGATCCTGTTAAAATATGGATCCTGATTCAGTAGATGCCTGGGGTGGAAATGCTGACTCACAGCAGGATTGAGCTGGAATGAACAAGGTTTAAAGCCCTGGACAGACGCTAGCCCTCTCAAAATAGACAACAGATAGGACTTCTGAGAAGCTGATGCAAGTGACCGCAGGGGTCTGGTGAGAAAGTGATCCATCGACATGTGGTAGGTCATTGCTCCGTGGGTGTGCCAGAACTTCTCGTTCTCCTGATGCGCAAACTGCAGGTACAGAACCTTCAGGCATGTTCCTGTCTGCTGGGTCATGAAGCTTCATAGAGAACGTTCCAATAGATCAAACTCAAGACTGACCTTTAGGAAAGCCAGGGGGGAGAAAGCCTCACTCTGACTCCTTTTCTCCCTGGGCCCCAGGCCACAAACTCAAGGAGCAGTGACCCCAGGGCGACTGTTGGGCTCATACAGCATTTCCTTCAGGTAACTTCTCTTCATGTCCTCTATCCTGACTTCAAGTCAGAGAAGAGGTTTCATCAGCTTTCCTTTCAGACAGTGTCCCCTTTCCCTGCCTGGTTCTCTTATTCACTCATCAAGGAGAATAAGAAAAGTTTAACTCCTAGCCTGCATGCATGGGTATAGGGCACTTTCACCCCTATGCTTGTCCACCATCTGTCAGTTCTAGAAAGGCAGAGTGCAAATAGGGCAGCACTTGAGGGATTTGAGGGAGTAAAAGTGGGAAGATATCTTCTGCCTGCATCTAAATATTTCCATCCCTACAAGGAGACATTGATTAAATAAATAAGTCACCAAATTAATATATCTAAGCACCATGGTTCCTGTATTCATTGAAGTAAACCCATTCAATATCAGACAGAGTTGGTACTGTTTTCTGTGGTCCACAAGGCCACATTCTTTAGCGTGGAGTTAGAATTTGAAATCAGGTCTAATGTCAAATCCGTATGATTTCCAGTGTCTCACTTCAATAAATCAGCTAAAGGTAAAATGTGATATAATGACGGAATGTGAACACACACACAAATACACATATACATACATATGCATTCATGATTAGATTCTTATCTTGGAGCAAGTATATATGTGAGTATTCAAAATGTTTGTGGAAGATTCTATTATCTTTTAGTTCTATTTTTCCCCTCAAATATCTGAAGCCTCCATCTTCCTGTAAATCTTAAGAATGAGGACCAACATTTGCATTTTCAGCACAGTCTTTGTAGTCCCGCTATATGGCTACCCTGAAGGAGAGAGATCTAGGTGGGAAATGAAGGACCTCAGTGTGCGAGGAGCTGGAAATCAAACCCCATTGAATCAAAGCTCTTGTGAGAAAGGATGACGGCATGTCTCTGGACATATAGGACGATCTTAAAATCAAGCCTGTTTTACCAGAATACCTAATAATTCTGTATGTTCCCATATTCATGGACAAGAGTATCTCAGTTCAGATACTAAATTATAGAGCCATCCTAAATTTCTAGATAACACCTCTGGAGGTCAATAATAGTGATAGCTGAAATAGAGAGTCCTGCAGTTACTTCCTGTTTGGCCAACATTGTGATTATATATGGGTTCTGACAGAAATAATGAAAGGGTTATTGTGCTGATATTGTGCTTCTCTAGAAAGGCTCTCTTGGCCTTGAATTTCTGGAGACCAGGCCAGTGTGAGGACACTACAACCACGTTTTTGAGATTAGCACTAGCTCAGAGGAATGGAGTCTCCTATGTTTTAGAATGCTAAGCTGTGCATAGAATTAGTAATAAACTATCCTAAGCATGTTTGCAGGCCTCATCAACGCAAGACAACAGCCCCGGGAAATGGCTACTTGTCCCCACATACCCATGTTTGTCCTGGTGTCCTCCATTTTAACACAGATTGCTTTTTCAGGTAAGTAACCTTTTAACTCTTAAGGAAAAAAATATGTGTATGTATGTGTGTGTGTGTATATATATATATACATATATATATATATATATATATATATATATAATTTGTAAGGCAAGAAAAAGTAATCCTCCCCAAACCTCCATCATAAAACTTAGATAATTTATAAGTTGCTATTATTTTTTCATGCCTTCCATGGAACAGTGTCTCCATTCACTCATTTTTCTGTTGTCTGTCCCCTTGGGAGGGAGTTATATGTAGATGGTTGTGATCAGTTCTCCCTTTCTTCCCCCTACCTTCTCTCCTGTTATGGCTATTCTCAATATTGGTCCAGGAATTATCTTTCCTGGATTTTCATTGTTGCAAGTTCTTTTCTGTACCAATTCATATGCTTTGGTCTGGCCAAATTTGTAAGGTAGAATTGAGGTCATGATAGTTGGGGGTGGGGGAAGCATTAAAGAACTAGAGGAAAGTTGTATGTTTCAGTGGTGCCATACTACCCTCTGACTGGCTTGTCTATTATTTATTATCATTCTGTGAGGGGATGTCCAATTTTCTAGAGATGGGCATTGGGTCTCCACTCCACCCTCCCCCTCATTTACAATGATATGAATGTTTTGTTTTGAGTCTTTAATGTCTGATACCTAATCCCATCAACACATCTTGGTCACACAAGTTGATGCGATTCTTCCATGTGAGCTTTGTTACTTTCAGGTCGATGTCCACTTCTTTAACTTCAAGTCTTCAAGACTCCAGGCACAATATATTTTGAATGCTGGGCACCATTGACTTTTTTCACCATCTTTGTTTATGCACTCATTTTTTCCTTAGCATTCAAGTTAGGGAAAGTGAGCATCACTGGATAGCAGAACAAAGTGTTCTTGAGTTGAGGGAATACTTAAGTAGAGGTCCAATATCCATCTGCTACCTTGATACTTAACATGTAAGTGTGCGTGCATAAACTTATTCCCCTATTGTTATATATAAGTATATTTACTTCTGTCAATTGCCTCCCACTTCTTTCCTCTGTTTCAGTAGTTCTCAACTTTCTAATGCCATGACCCTTTAATGAAGTTCCTTGTGATGTGGTGACCAGCCAACTATACAATTATTTTTGTTGTTACTTCATAACAGTAATTTTGCTACCTTTATCAATCAGGTGACTCCTGTGAAAGGGTTGTTTAACCCCCCAAGAAGTCATGACCCATAGGTTGAGAATCAGTGCTCTATTTTCTTTTACTTTCCTCTTGCCCCACTGTTAAGTTTGACCCTCATTTGGCTTTCAGTAATTCCTCTTGGCTACATTGCACTTGATCTAGCTCCATCAGGCATTCTATTCCTTCTTCCCATCGATTTTAAGTCACTTGTTGTTCCTCTGTCCCTGGGTTTGTTGGCTCCCCCTTTCCCTTATACCCCCCCGGAACTGTCGGTATCATTGATTTCCCTTACATAGTGTTTATCCCACCTATATTATCCAGAAAGACATGCAAAATCAATAATAAACATAAGCAAAGCAAAACAAAATAACAGGAAAACAAAAACAAAAGGAAACACCTATAAAAATGTTCCAAGTCTGTTTGTTGACCTTTATGAGTGTCTTCTAGTGGCGTCTGATGGGGTGTCAGATTGGACACAATTCCTACACTGTTTCCAGTGTTGACCCCGTAGCACCATGGGGTGTTGAGGGAAATTGTGTCCTGTTAGGGCCAGCCTTATGATCCTTTCTGTGCACTTGCTGCTCCGAGCAGGAATATCATCCTCAGGGCTTAGTGGGTCAGAATGTGTTCCACTCATTCTCTCTCCTTGCTGCTCTGCTTACTCCTTTGTTGAGCACCCTTTTTAAAAGATTATTCTTTCTTCACTGAATTTTCTTTACACCCTGGTCAAAAATTCCTTATAATGTATGTATAAATATGCATTTGGTTCCATTGATCTATATTTATGTCAATACAATGTCTTAATTTTGTCACATTTAAAAAATATTGAAGCAGATAGTATTGTTTATCCAATTTTGTTTTTGAATTAAGTAAACTTCGGAATTTCTGTGCATTTTTATATATGTTTGAGAATAAGCATATCAACTTCTATGAATAGGCCTCCTGATATTTTGTCTAGGATTGTATTAAAGCTATAGTTGTTTTCAACTGTGACTGAGAAAATTGCCATTCCAATGGTATAATATTGTTCATTCCACTAATATGTTTCGGTACCATTGAGTGGGTTCAGATTCATAGTGCCCCCGTGTGCACAAATCAAACACTGCCCAATCCCGTGCTATCTTCATAATTGTGAGACTTAAGCTCTTTGTTTCATTCATTGCATAAACCCATCTCCTCACACGTCTTCCTCTATTTCACTGCCTCCTCCGCTTTGTCAAGCCTGGCGTCCTTTTCCAGGGACTGAAGTTCCCTGGATGTTTAAAGTACGTAAGATGAAGTCTCACCATCTTTGCCTCTATGGAGCTTTCTAGTGGTACTTCTTCTGTGACAGATTGGTTTGTTCTTATGGCAGTCTTTTCAATATTCTTCACCCATACCGTAGTTTAAGAAGCAGCTGGTGACATTTAACTCCTACACTTTTATTAAGCCAAGGTTCATATTTTTCCCTATTATAAATATATTTGTCTGAATCTGGCATTCAAAATATTCTGAAATTTTGGAACTAGATAGGAGTGGTTCATCTTTAGTCTCTTAAAGTGTTTCTACATAATTAGGACAATCTGTTCATAGAAACATTGATATGTTTTTTATTTCCTTTATGGAGAGATTTTGAAATACTATACAGGTTTTCTCCTATAATCTGTAGTATTTCTAAATTTGGAACTTTCTAGAATATTTCCTTTAATGGGAAGAGGTGCCTCATTGAGGAGTTCAGAAAGAACATAACTTCATTAGTCTTTTCTTATCCTTCTTACTACACCTGGCACTTACCCTCTATTTCTAGCAGCATTTCCCACATACAGATCGGTTCAATGACTGTATATATTATTTTGCACTGAAATTTTTAAAATAACCTTCAATATATACAAGGGGCAACCTCCTCAAAACTGGAATCATGTGCTAGATGAAGTGAAGGGTTATTTCTTTTTTTTTTTTAATCATTTTTTGGGGGCTCATACAACTCCTAACACATCAATACATATGTCAATTGTACGCAGGCCACATTTGCACATTTGTTGACATCAACATTCTCGAAATATCCTCCTCCTACCTAGCCTCCCGGTACCAGCTCCCCATATTTTCCCTCTCTTCTCCCTCGCCCCCCCCCCCAAACCCTTAACAATTTACAAATAGTCATTATTTTGTCATCGTACACTATCTGATGTGTCCCTTCACCCGCTTTCCTGTTGTCCGTACCCCAGAGAGGAGGTCATAAGTAGATTCCTACAATTGGTTCCCACTTTGTACTCCACCTTCCCTCTATCCTCCTGGCATCACCACTCTCACCCCTGGTCCTGAAAGGATCTTCTGTCCTGAATTACCCCTGTTTCTGGTTCCAGTGTACATCCCCTGCTCTAGCTGGATTTGTAAGGTAGAATTGGGATCATGATAGTGGGTGGGAGGAAGCATTTAATAACTAGAGGAAAGTTGCATTTTTGCCACACTGTACCTTGACTGGCTCACTGCATTTTTTCCTCTAGACATCAACTCTCTGCGAGTTAGTACACCAAGTGGCATTGCCTGAGAAGTTTCTCTCTGGTCATAAGGAACTGTTTTGTCACTACAGTTTTGTTTAAACCTGATTTGTGTGTGTGTGTGTGTGTGTGTGTGTGTGAAGGCTGATTTAAGAGAACACTGTGTAGCTGTGAAATTTTGTTTTTTTGCTCAAGAAAAGTGCTGCACAAACTTGTATGCTGAACACAGCTTACAAGGACAGCATTATGGGAAACACTCAGGTGTATGAGTGTTTCCTCACTTCAAAAAAGGTGAAATGTCAATTGATGGCAAACTGCATTCTGAATGTCTGTCCACTCCCCAAACAGACAAAAACGTTGACTCATAGTGCATTTGAGGTTCGTTTCTCCAGATCCGACTGTTAATTAAACTCTCTATTTAGAGGGTCTGAATAGACAGCATAACAGTGTGTGATTGTGGCAGACAGGGGACTGGTTTTGCCACCCTGTCAATGCAACTGCTCCAAGCAGCCATCTCAGTGAGTCATGCCTCACTTGCCCCATGCACCTTGTTTAACTGAACTCTCTGTGCATAGACTCGTTTTGTTTCTGAGAATGAAGAGGGACTTGAAAGGACAGGGATTTGATGATGTACAGGAGATGAAAAGAATGAGCTGTTGTCAGCTATCCAAAAAGACAAATTTGAAACATGCTTCCAAGACTATCATCACACATTTGGCAAGTATATTCAATGTAATAGGACTTTAAAGACAATAAGGTTATTTTAATTAATTAGTTAATTAAAAATCCAATTTGGGTAGAGTGCCCCCTTGTATGTAAGTATCCTGATTAAAACAGAGATACTGAAGCTATAAAAAGGCAGGTAATAGGGCTGAGCCCCGGTGGTGTAATGGTTGAGTGCGAGACTGTGGCCCACTGGGTTGGCAGTTCAAATCTGGCAGCAGCTCTTCAGGACCAAAGACTGAGCCTCCTACTCCCACCAGAGGGCAGTGATGCCCAAACAACAACAACAACAACAACAACAAAAGTCAGGTAATAATCAGAGAGTGCCATAATTTACAAGTTGTGCATGTGACAACAAATTCTGTTATAATCTTTCTTCAGTGACAAGGAGAGCTGGCAAAATAGTGGTTAAGCATTGCGCTGCTAACCCAGCAGTCACTCTGTAGGAGGAAAGCAGACTTTTTGCTCCCACAAAGAGTTGCAGTCTCTGAAACTGAAAGGGGCATGTCTAATCTGTCTGATAGGGTCACTATGAGTCAGAATGCACTAACTGGGAGTGAGTTGACATTTTTAGTCAATGGCATGGTAAATTTATAATAAACTCAGAACTGAGAAAAAAATTAAAGGGAGGAATAGATGAGTGGATGATGTAATTAGCTAAGGTATGCCATTTAGAGATTCTGTTACTTTAAACGCTTCCTTAATTATTTTGCATTTACATAATTAAATTCCAATTAGTTATTCAGTGAATGACTTCAAAGAGCAATAATTATATCTTCCAGAGAAGTATTCCCATTATGCTCTTTTCTTTATATTTTCTTTTCAGATTTTTCTAAAGCTTATGATGTTTCTCGATGGCCAAAGGTAAGTTTACTCTTTTACTTCTGAATTCTCATTCTAGTCTAATCACTCACTTGACACTAAACTTCTGTAAGTCAGATCATAAAAGAGAATGGAAAATTTTCATATGATCTTTGGCAAGGAGTGTGAGCATTATAATGTTGTTGTTGTTAGGTGTGATTGAGTTTTGGGCAATCCCGTACACAACAGAAAAAGACACCTTTTGGTCCAGTAGTGAGGATGTTGGTGTTCTATACATTGAGCAACTATTCATAGTGAAGGCTGCAATCCCTGACCTTCATCAGAAAAGATTTGAATTCCTTCTCACTTTCAGCAAGCAAGGTTGTGTCATCTGCATACCGAAGGTTGCCTTCTTCCAATCCTGATGCCATACTCTTTCTCATATAATCCAGCTTCCCTGATGATTTGTTAGCACGCAGAATGAACAAGTATGGTGAGAGGATACAACCCTGATGAACACCTTTCTTGATTTTAAAGCACCACTTATTGGTCAGTTTGTCTTATTGTGGTTGGTTGTGTGTTGCTGTGATGCTGGGAGCTATGTCACTGGTATTTCACATGTCAGTAGGGTCACCCAAAGTTTCAGTTGATCTTCCAGACTAAAAAGCAGACAACAAGTAAGGACCCATGTAGGAGGAGAAAGGCACTAAAATTTTTATGCATAGTTTTGAAACATTGCCAAATGCAGAACATTGTCAGAGATATTGCCAGAGGATTGGTTTCTGACGTCCGAGGATACTCTTAATTGTGCTGAAGAGGATCTGATTTCTTGGAAAGGATTCAATCACAGTGATGTGAATCAGAAAATGCCTATGGGAGTGAAACTTTCAGGATTATGATTTGCTGATAAAACATGGCTCAAAGAGAAACAGAAATCTTCTAAAGATTGGAACTTGGAATGTGCAAAGTATGAATCTACAAAAACTGGAAGTGGTCAAAATGAAATACATGAAGATATCCTAGGCATTAGTAAGCTGAAATGGACTGGTGATGGCCATTTTTAATTAGAAAAAAATGTAAGATTTACCACACTGGGCATAACATAGTCAGAAAGTATCTTTCTAAATCCATTATGAAGTATAATACTCTCTGTGACAGGAATATATCTATCAACCTTTAAGGAAATCTAATCAGTACAAGTATTATTCAACTTTATGAACCAACCACAAAAGCTAGGGCTGAGGGAATTGAATTTTACCAATAACTTCATTCAAAAATCTATCAAACATGCTATCAAAATGCAGTAATAGTTATTGGTGACTGGAATGTAAAAGTTGGAAATGAAGGAAAGGAAGAGTGGCTGGAAAGTAAGAATTTAGTGATAGAAAGGAAGCTGGAGGTATCATGATAAAATTCTGCAAAACCAACAGCTTGTTCATAGCAAACACCTTTTTAAAATGACACATAAGATCACTATACCCATCAATCTCGCAGACAAAATATATGTAAATCAAATTGGCCACATGTGTGAGAAAAGAAGATTGAGAAGCTACATATCAGGAGCTAAAACCAAGCCTGGGACTAACTCTGGAACAGACCATTAAATGCTGATATATCAGTTCATGGTAAAGCTGAGGTAAATTAAAACAAATCCACCAGCGTCAAACTGTGACCTTGAAGCCACCATACCTGAAGTTCGAAAACATCTCGAACAGATTCACTGCGTTAAATTGAACACTGATGACAGAAGACCCAAGGACCTGTGGGAAAACATCAAGAAGATTATTTATGAAGAAAGCACAAAATCATGAAAAAGATAGGAAATGAAGCAAAAATCAAAGTGGATGTCGGAAGAAACTCTAGATGTGTTCTTATTCATAAAGCTTAGCAAGTGAAAGAAAGGATGAAGTCAAGGGCCTGGAAAGAAAATTTTGAAGTGCAGCTGGAGAAGACAAAGCCACATATAATAATGAAATGTTCAGGGACCTAGAATTAGAAAAACAAAACAAAACATGTTCAGCATGTCTTCAATGAAAGAACATTATAATAGTAGGGCATATCTGTGAAAAACGAAATGACTTATCAGTCATTTCCCAATACCACAAATTACACAATGTTAAAGTCCAAATTTGTTTTCAGGCTCAAAAACAGGGCCTTTACTCTTAGCAACCACCTCTTGTCTATCAATGTGTCATACTATGGTGGCTTTTCTTTTGTTGTCATTCTGGGAGGGTGTTTCAAATGCCAGAATTTCAAATGCCAGCAGAGAACCCCAAATGAATAGCTTCTATCCTGAACACAGACGACAACAAAGGAGTAGCCTGCCCCCTTCTGAGGAGCTAGCTACTAAAAACCTTATGAACAGCAGCGACATTGTCAGATACAAGGCAAGGCTGAGCACATCTGTGGGACAAACCACAGAAAACATTTGATAGAGTCCTGGAAAGTGAGCCTTCAGGTGGGAAGACCCACAGCATAACCCTGTGGCTGTGATCACGGGCTCCGCATAACAACACTTGTGAGGATGGTGCGTGTCTGGGCAGTGGTTCCTTTTGTGGTGTGTGGGGAAGCTCTGACCGGGAACCTTCTTTATGGCAGCTAGTGAGAGCAATAATTACTCTTCACAGCTCTGCTGGAGTCCTCAATATCTAGAATTTCACCAACACAAACATATATCTATTTCAAACTTCATCCAGTGAGTTTTCAAATATTTGTAAGACAATGAGTTTCAAATAAAAGCTTTGCTGAAGATTAATTAAGTTAGGCTTTTATAATGGTGAGGGTTTTAAGCCATGATGGCATGGGTGGGGGACTCTGTAATTAGAACAAAGTGGCCTGTCTGAAGTACAGAGCACAGGGTATCTTTGAAAAAGATTAACTAGAAGAATAGTACATTTTTCACTTAATGAAGACCAGAAATGATGGTCAATCAATAATTTATTAAAAAAAATCTTCACTGCCTGCAAGTGGATGCTGACTCATGAAGACTCTACACGACAGGGTCAAAGAGTCCTGTGCATTTCTGATGTGGTAACTCTTTGCAGAAGTAGAATGGCTACAAGGGATATACAGAATGAAAATTTTTTTATTGTTCTTAGGATATTTTGTTATATTTGCAGCCCGACTGTAAAATGTACTATCCAGAAGATGGTTATCCAGCATACTGTCCAGATGTTACATCTTATATTTGTGCTTCAAATGGCCAAACTTATCAGAATGAGTGCTTCCTATGTGTTGATCAAGCGTAAGTTTGACAATAAAATGGCATTGTTTCTTAATCTATGTTTCTTTATAGAGATTCAAAATATTATTAGCCACAGCATTGAATTTTACTAACATGAAATTTTCATAAATAGCTTTTGTTTGTTTACAAATAATTGGGGAGAGACTATATATATGTAAATATACATATATAAATTCACTATCAAGTTTATATAGTCACTATTAAAAGACTATCTACTATTTAAGGTTGATTGTAAAAGAATAACAAAAAGTTGCATGATATATTTTTTAATTACACATAATCATATTTTATATAGTTTATAGATTATACGAAGTATGAAGTAGGATATTTTTAGTCATTCAAATTTTCCTTACCTCACATCATCAAATTTGTGAACAACACCAACTAAAGTTTCTTTTTGATAAAGTGTACACTACTGGCATGACAATGTGGCTACTGTAAATAAAAATTAACAATCAATATTTATTTACTAAGTCCTCTAAGTACTGTGGACAATTTAGCTCAAAAATGAACACATCTTCATAATCTGTTCTGCAAAACTTCACATAAGTCACAGCAGGAAGTTTAAAAGAATCACTATTCCTTCTGATACATGTTGTTTCAATATGAACTTATTGCTACCAATCAGCTTGTTTCTGTGCTACCACATTTCCATCTCCTGGGAGATCTTCCAGGGGATAAATCCTCAAAGGCTTCTAACATTGAATCCTCATTCAAGGGGGATCATTGCAGAACACTGAAAGAGATGAAGAGTACTTTACACTGCTTAAGAAGTTGGCCCAATTAAGGAATTTTAAACTCATTTCCATAGAGCACATACATGCTTCTGAGGATGATGGGAATTTTTCTTTAAAGGAAAAGTATGGAAACAAAAAAGTATGAATTAACCATGGCCCTATTATTGCCTTCAAAGAAAGATTAAGTGAGAACTCAACATTGCTTTCAGAGAATGAGAGGACTTGAAGCACTCATGGAAGATCAAGGAAGACAGCTATCAGTGTGGATTACAACTCAATGTAAAGAAGACCTAAATTATCACAAATAGAGCAATAGGCTACCTCATGATTAATGGAGACAAAGGCTGGAGTTATCAATGATTTGTGTCTTGCTTGGATTCACGATCAATGCTAATGGAAGCATCAGTCAAGAAATCAAAAGAGGAGTTGCATTAGGTTAATCCGTTTCACAAGTCTCTTTAGAGTATAGAAATATAAGAATTCTGCTTTTAGGATTAAGGTGTGCCTTATCAAAGCCATGGTGTTTTTTATTGCCTCATATGCATATGAAAGTTTGATATTGAATGAGGAAGACCAGAGAAGAGTGGATGAATTTGAATTGTGTTGCTGGAGAGGAATAATGAAATCACACCAGGCTGCTAAAAGGAAAAGCTGTTCTGTATTGGAAGAAGTACAGCCAAAGTGGTCCTTAGAAGACAGGCTGGCAAGACTTTGTCTTGCAAACTTTGGATGTATTATCTGTCAGGAGAGACCAGTTCTTGGAAGAGGGCACCATGTTTGGTAAAGTAGAGGGACAGAGAAAACGAGAAAGACCTTCCACAAAATGAGTTGACACAGTGGTTGCACCCATGGGCCTGGGCATAGGAACAATTCTAAGGATGTATCAGGACCATGCAGTGTTCATTATGCTGTGCAGACAATTAATTCCCATTCCCAATTTTTTGGTACACAATGTTTAATAGCATTGATTCCAAGATAAAAGGTGTTTAAAGAAAGAAAATATGGATCTGAAAATGAAACAAGCAATCTAAATAGATGAAAGTAGAGAAAAATTTGGAACTGAGAAATGCCTAATGTCTTCATTATTAGTTGCCATTGACTTGATTCTGACTTTTGACAAACCCATATGTCACAGAGTTAAATGGTGCCATATCATTTTCTTGCCAGTAGTCATTAAGGAGACAGATGATCATATTTTTATTGATTTAAAAATTTAGTTACTTATTTTTTCAGTAAATCATTTTATTTGAGGCCTTTTACAGCTCTTGTGACCATCCATCAATTGTGTCAAGCACATTTGTACATCTATTTCCCTCATTTCAAAAACATTTTTGTTTTGCTTGAGGCCTTGGTATCAGCTCCTCTTTTTTTCCCGTCCTCCCTGTTTATCAATCTTCCATAGTGCTGCTGCTGGATAGGTTCCAGTCCTTTGAACACCACTAAAACATTGTGTTGAAATAAATACTACATATGTACTGAATAGGCAGGGGTAGTTCTTCTAGATTAAATTGTGTCTCCTCAAAATATATGGCACCTTAAATAGGCCATAATTTTCAATATCATGTAATATTTCTCCTTTTTGGATATGATGTCACTATCCTGTGTGTTATAAATCCTAGTCTCTATATAATTATGAGGTAAGGTTTGAGGCATAGTGTAGTTTACAAATTAGACTTATTTTACATCAATTTCTTTTGGGATGTAAAAGAGTGAGAAGATAGTGGACCTACTATCACTAAAAAAATAGATACAAAGAGCAGAGAGAGGTCTTTGGGATAGAAGTCCCTGGGCTGTGAACCTGATAGATGCAGGGTAAGATTTATGCATGGAGATCAGCACTGGATATGGGTAAGATAGATCTTGATGGATGGCAATGACCTTCCTCCAGCTCCAACATGGAGAGAAAGCTTTCCTTTAGAACCTGTCACCCTGGATTTGGCCCATTAGAAAGCTATTTGTCAAGAGAATAAATTATTATTTCTGAAAGCTATCCACTGTGGTATTTCTGTGGTGGCAGCACTAGGTAACCTGGGAGAATAGTTTTGTAGACAGCATATCTATCATAAGAAGAAGAATGATTCTAGTCTTTGATCAATGAGAAGCTGGGGAAGGATTCTAACAGAGAGAGTGACTGTGAATTATGGTGCTTAAAAAAACCAGTAAAAAAAAACTAGCATTATCCTGTTAAATAGGGAGGTATTGAGAGAGATATGAGGTAGAATAAGAAAAACTCTATATTGAAAAGATTTGAATAAGCAAGTCACAGGGAAAGTAGGCTCATAGTTTGATAGAAACAACTGGAATGTAAAGGAAAAGTTTCCTTTTTTTTTTTTTTAGAATATAAGAGAGGTTGAATTCAAAAGAGATGTCCACTCACTTTAAGATACTAATCTATTTATTATTTCTCCTCTTTGTAGGTTTAACGGTAACATTAAATTTAGAAAGCATGGAAAATGTGAAGACGAGTGACAGAGTGTCTAGAATTGCTTATCCTTTTCACTAAAGTCTGAAAAGTATTTCATTTGGAATTTTAAGGTCAACTGCTGCACCCAAGTTTGGAACAAAATAGGACTAGATAAACAAGTAGATCAAATTAATGAACACCTAGTTGCCATTTAAATTAATAATAAGCACATTTGATAGCTGTTCATCTCTGTTTACTAGCAAGTTAAAATGAATATCTGTTATCTCTGAGAGGAAAACTTCACTTCTACTTATTGTAGAAGTGGTTTCTTTGTAATCTTCAGATGGTATCTGCCTTCACCTATTTTGTCTTAGTCTCTTTCTTATCACATAGTGTATGAAAGTGACTACATCAATAACTATATAAGAGTTAGATGTCTAACACATATTGTATGGATTATCATTCAATCTGTAACAAGGGCTTCTGAATCTGTACTCATTAAACAGAATAAATACAAAAATTGGGGGGAAATGGCTTAAGTAACATTGTATATTTATATATCTGCACTGTATATTTATATATCTGCATTATCTCAATATCAAACCTGAAAAATAAATCATATTTCAATTGAGAGGGTATGATGTAGCTTATTTATTGAGAACAGTACTGATTTTGAATTACTATATTTACAAAAACACATACAATTAAACAAAATATTTTCATATTTATATTATAATTTAACACCACAGAATTTTGAGTTTGAAAGGATGAATAACATTCCTTTAGTCCACCTTGATTTTCTCAACAGCAATCTTTCACTCATCTATCATTCGTGTCGTTGATTGAGGAAACAGTGTATAATGGCAATGGGTTGTCTTCGTGCAGAGCCACATCATAAAGTTAGCATGAGCCAGATGTCTAAAGTAGTTTTACGCAGTTTGCATTATAGAGACAGAAAGAGAAGAAAACAATGAAATAGAAATTTCTTACTAGTGACCTAAGTGCTTTTGAGTGATTATTTAAACAAAGAGCTGTGAGAAATGAGGTCAACAACTACAGGTCCTGAATGATCTTGCTAAAGATTTTATTTTGAAAACATAGAGCATAATTTCAGAAAATAGGAAATAATTTTGTTCACACATTTGCAGCTATGGAGAAGGCAAAATAATCTATTCCCATAAAATATGACTATCAAGATCACTAGAATCTTTCTCTTTGGAAATGCAGGTAATGAATAATGATGCCAACTGATAGAACTTAAAGGTTATTTGGCTATGTTCTTTAATTTTATTTACCATTCAGAAACAAAAAGAAATGCTGCAACCAATTATGTTCCTTAGAGGAGCAAGCCAAGTCTTGCCAGTATTGTCTACATGAAAAGTATTCTATTCAGTAATGGACAATGTACTCACTAAAGAAGGATGAAATACCCACAGTTTGGTGAAAAATTTCTTGATCCTCAATGAGAAGTATGTCGTTTTATCTTTTTTGTTATTCTAGAGAGGTTCTCAACCTGTGGGTCGTGAAACGAAAATAATTTTATAATTGGGGGGGTGGTCACCACAACATGGGGAACTGTGTGAAAGGATGGCGGCATTAGAATGGTTGAGAACCACTGCCCTAGAAGATGGCGGTAGGATAACCTTCAGAATGTTCAAGGCACAACCCCATCAAACTGTCAGACTAGGAACCAGAGGATATTTTCTATGGCCTTCCACTTGGGAAAAATAGCTAGGATCTCTGACTTCCTATTTTCCCTTATTGTTAGGAAGAGCAATCTTTCTGAAATGAACAAACATAAAAGTATGTCATTGACTACACTGTGAAAGGCCAAGAAAATGAGGTTCCATACCTAAAATATGTGCAGTTTTAATGCTTGATTCAGTCATCATAGTAACAGGAATATATTATAGTGTGGGCAATACAAGGACCCCTTTGGGGGCAAGCCAACATCAAAAGCATCACAATCTGTATTGCAAATTATCCACCTCAAGATGAAGAAACAGTACAAAGGGAGCCAGTGACTATCTGTTTCCCTGTGTTGTCTCCATCAACTCCACTGTGTTGGGGAGCCTTTTGTACTTGGATAAGGAGGAAACCTGAATGAGACCAATAATTATGTAGGGATAATGGGCAGAAACATGCCTTATTCCTGTCAGGAAATTAGAAAGTTCCATTTTGTAGAATTGAGCAAAAAATTGTCTTTGGCACCGAGGGTAAAGAGACACATTGAGACAATCAACACAAAAAGAATGTAGATAGTAGAATGTTATTCACTTATATTTAATTCCAAAATAAATCTTAATGCAAAATTTATCCAGCCAAGAATGCTGGATAGAATCAATCAAAAGAACTAATGGAAGAAGAATTCTAGTGAATGATATCACAACCATTTGCAAAACACAACAAAAGTATGAGTCCTAGTTTCCTACTCTCAGATTGTAATTCATATGTTCACATTAGAATGGAGGCATGAACAAGTTTGGGTTTCTTGTTTGTTTATCCATTTGTTTTAGTACACTTTTTGCATTTCAAATTTCAATGGGATTTGAAAGTACAGTTATGGTTGGAGAGTGGTTAAGTTTTGCAAACCAGTTTAATCAGCAAGATTCTAAGCCATTAACCATTGGAGATGTCATATATAATAGGAAGTATATTTTACAAATATTTCTGAGACTAACTTCATTTGCTATGCATTAAGCTTTAAAATATATTATTAAATATATGTAAATATTTACTCAGAAACGTTATATACTCATCAGATTCCAAAAACTTTGCTTTTATTATTTTGTTATTGTTTTTTTTTGGGGGGGTGGGACGGACTGTGCCTCTGGTGGTCATGGTTACTACCCAGTGCTGTTCTTGAGAACCGCTGTTGGATTTGAACCGCCAAGCCCGTGGGCCGCAATCCCGCACTCAACCACTTATGCCACCGGGGCTCAGCCCCAAGATTTTGTTTTTAAAGCATTAAAGAACAAAGATGTTACCTTGCAGACAAAAGTGTGCTTGTCCTTAGCCTGGGTATTTTCAATTGTCTAATGTAGGTACCATGGTCTAAGAAGAACAACAAATCTGACGGGACTCAATGTACATTCACTGGTGTCGTTTTTTTGAATGAGAATTGAGAGGTGGAGGTGTAGGTACAGTAAGGAGACAAGGTTCAGTCAGACACGTACAGACAAGTACTTGTCCAGAATGACAAGTACAGAAAGGTTTTATTGGGAAAATAACTCCTGGGCAGGTTTGATAGCCCAGTAAGTTAGGCTAGAGAAGCTGCACCTGGTATTGAAGTTCTCGGATATTTATAGGGTTTTGAGCTACAGTTGTGTGGGTGAGTGGGTTGATGAAAAAAAAAAGGAAGGTTTCTTGTGCTGCAGATGCAAGTTTCAGGTTGGGAGATGACCTGTTGTCAAATCATCTCTGTTTTCAAACTTGCTACCTGGAATATTAAAGTGGGGAGTTCTGTGCCTTGCCCGATAGAGGCTCTGTCCTACCTGGGGAGATCAGCTCTGTGAAGGGTCTGTACCCTTCCCAGGGAAATAAGCTCTGTGAAATGCCAGAAGCAGGGGTTACAAAGTTCAGTAAGATTTTCATCTTCTTGTGAGCCTGGTGCAAAGGGGTGCAAGGGGCTGCCTGCTCTAGGAGGGCTGCCTGTCCCAGGGGGCTGGCTAGTGCAAGAATAAGTTTTCCAGTAAAGTACACAGATTGCAAGAATAATTATTTCTCTATTCATTTAAGTAAGTCAAAAATACTATGACATTGAAATTAACTTACTCAAATTACTCTTATTTCTATAAAACTAAGCATACTCATACTTTATTCTGGATCCAACAATTATGCGAGTAAGTTGGCTTGAGCTCTTCTCTGTTAATTCCAACATGTCCTTGTCTTGAGTCAAATTAGAGTATTAATAAAAGAAGAACAACGAATTATAAAAGAGAGTCTTTAGGATTAAGTTATCAGTGACCATGGTTGGAAAAACAGCTCTAAAAGAAGAGAGAAGGCAAGTGCAGGGTCTGGTCAGTGGCAAGGCCCAATAGCTTGAAGAGCTAGAGACCAACTTGTTCACGATGTCTTTCGAGCACCTTCAAAAAACTGCAATGCCCTTTCTTATTCCATAGCTCTTTCTTCAATTGAACAATATTACTATAGCGTTTTCAACATAGCCCCCACAAACATGGTGATGCAGTTGCTCATTGATAAGATTTATGTGATGTGATCCTATCTGTGGTGAGTTCGAAGAAACCTTAGTATGCTTAGTCCATGCTCAAAGGCCTAGATGAATGGATGGTTCCATTCTTACAGATAGGTAATGGTTCCTCCCAAATGCAAAGTCTGGACATATAAATATGACACATTGAACATCAATGGCATTTGTAATACCTAGCATATGAAATAATGTGTTTTTCCAGAGTTTCATTACAAGGGTCTCAAAAGTCCCATATGGCTCTCATTCAAATGACCAACGGTTTTAGAGCTCATCTTCATGTTTTTAATTTATTTTCACAGCCAATTGGTAACTTTTTCTGATTCCATTTTAGTGGAGTATTGGGTCAATAGCATTGGAGTTCTCAAAGATAATGCTGTGACTATTTATTTAATGTTTGTCCCATTGATAAAGGTGCTCTTAAAGAACTCTAGACCTAAATTTGCTGCAGACTTTGATTCACAGATCTTCCCCCTTGCATGTCTTTCTGCATACCATTGCTTTGCCTGTATTTGTTGACCTCCTGTAAAAAAGTTGAACGTTCCATAGAATTTTAGAGATCGTTTTAATAATATGGGAGAGTGTTTAAAATATAGACAGGACACAGTATTTATTTATTTTTACTTTTTGGCATCACTCTCCTCTGGTGGTGGGAGTAGGAAGCCCAGCCTTGCTGCTGGATTTGAACCTCTAACCCAGTGCATCGCAGTCCTGTGCACAACCACTACTCCACCGGAGCTCAGCCCACAGTATTGATAAATGAATGGTTAACTTAAATTGAGGTTTTGCCTTTCTCTTGGTAATTGAGATGGATCTAAGTGGAACTACACGGAAACACACGCACAGATGCACACCTCATCTTTCCTATTTTCAAAGAAAACATTTTCTTTCAGGATTTTCATGAAATGGTGATTCATTTCATATTCACTGTTGTATAATGTCTGCTATGTTTGAAACTATTATCTCCAGCATGCCAAAAATGTGACCTTATTGCCACTTAACTTACATTCCAGTGAATGAAGATTTATTACTCTATCATTTATGCAGTCTCTGAATCCAAACTCTTTTTAAGTTTTGGTGTTAGTTTTTCTTATTCCACCAGGGCAGTGTCAAGTATATGAACAGTGTCAGAGACAAGGTTAGGTTAGAGCTGTGTTGCTTGAAGAAACTGTTTTGTAGCAGAAGAAGGAGTTATGAAACAAAGGTAAAGTGAGCTTAGTATAATAAAAGCATAGTGTCGATGCTGAGCAAAAAAACTTCTTGCAAAAGAATATTAGTAAAATAAAGGAGTCAACTGAAAAAATAAAGACAGCATGCACTGGCAGAAATTATGTTTATAGATATAATTGTGTGAATTCAAGCCTTGTGCTTGTTGCTTCACGTTTCATTCTTTGCCCTGAAGAAGGAATTAAACAGTCAAAAATATCTTAAGTTTTCTTTAATAGTTAGGTAACCAGGTAAGATAGATGCTTCAATATTCTATACATCCTATTACAAAATGCTGGAGAAAGATTTTACATAAGTTATTCCTTCTAGTTCTCATAGAAATATGAGTTAGTTGTACTTAAATCCATTTTTTTTTAATTTAGGCATCACTGCCCTGGTGGTGGGAGTAGGAGGCCCAGCCTTTGCTCCTGGGAGCTGGAATCAAACCTCCATCCCAGTGGGCCGCAGTCCCGCGCACAACCACTATGCCACTGGGGCTCAGCCCCTTAAATCCATTTTATAGCAGTTAAAAACATCAACCTAAGGATTTTTAAAATTCCAAAAATCAGTTTTCATGGTGATAGATTGGCTGTCTTGATATGTTGGGGAAATATAAACGATTGCATATACACTCTGATTGTCCAGTTTGATAGAATTCAAATATTAGGATATTGTTAGGAATTCAAACATGGGTTAGCATTGTTAAGAAATCAAGCATTAGAACTTCATAAATAGTATTTGAGATTGAGATCATTTATTAAATTTAATAATTAGATTCTATTCCATAATCACTTTCATTTCATAGTCATAAGCATCATAGAGGATGGTTTGACCATTTCTCTCTATATGTTCATCTAAATCATTTTTTTCATCAGAATTCTTGACATTTTCTGTACTTACCCAAAAGGCCTATTCATCAAATCTGAACTTAAATAGAATATATGCTGTTTGGCCTATAGTTTTTAGGTGCCCTTGGCTTGGTTCTGACCCCATGGATAACAGAAGGAATGCTGCAGTGAGCTGTACCAATTCTAACGGCATGACACATGAGCCCATTGTTACAGCCACGCTATGAGAATAATTCTTGATGAGAAATTTATCTGATCTTCTATTTTACCAAGCATGAAGTCCTTTTCCAGGAAATGGTCTGTGCAGATAACATGTTCTGCATACGTGAGTCAAAGCCTCGTCATCCTTTTCCAAGGGGCATCTTAGCATTTTTCATCTAACATAGATTTGTTTTGTCTTCTGTCAGACCTTGCCGGCTGACCAGGGACAAATGACATCTTTCTTGCCAGGTCTCAGGGACATCTGGGCAGCTTGACCTTTCTTCCTGGTCTTCATGATGTCCAGGGCCCTCTTTTCTGGTTTGCAGGATACCTGGGTCCTTTCTTGTTGTGTTTTTCAGATAGCGAGGACCCCCAGACCAAGTAGCAGGGATATGTGGAGCCTACTCTACTTGTGGGTAAGGATGGCTAGATCCTACAATTCAAGGGCAGAAGGACACATGGAGCTTTCCTTACAGAGTGTCAAGCAGCAGAGACCTTTCCTGTTACATCAATGATAGCTGGAGTCTTCTCCAGACTGCTGATGTGGCCAGTGACTTCCTTGCCAGGTCTCAGGAAGGTGGGTGCCTTCCTTTCCTTTCCAGTTTGCAGGGATACCTAGGATCTTGCTGGGTTGTTGCAATGGTGGGGTCTTTCAGGTAGGGGCACTTTTTATTCCTTGATATTTTTCTCATGATTGTTGTAGAGGCATTACTCTCCATTTGATCAGCCAGAAATTTCTTGAGATTTCTCTTTTTTTTTTTTTTGCATCACTGCTCTATGGTGGTCATGGGATCTACCTAGCGCTGCTTCTGAGAGCCGCCGCTGGATTTGAACTGCCATGCCTGTGGGTCGTAGTCCCGCACTCAACCACTTAGGCCACCAGGGCTCAGCCCTATTTCTCTTTTTGATTCATGTATTATTTGGATGAATATTTTTCAAATTGCTAATATTTGAAAATCATTGTTTTCTTTCTGTTATTGATTTTTCACTTAATTATTCTGTACTGGGACATTCATTTTGTAATTTCTCATCTACTAAAACTAAATTTACTAAAGTTCTTTGATTCATGATGTTCCTGGTAAGCTTGAAAATAATGTATATTCTGCTGTTGAATGAATTATTCTATTAATTTTTACACTGAGCCATTATTTAATAGCGTCAATAAGTTCAACTGTATACTTATAAATTTTCTGGCTATTGCATCTGAAGATTTCATCTTCAACTATAATTGTGTTTTTTTATTGGCCATGTACAACTCTGTCAGTTGCTTTTGTTTGTTTGTTTGTTTTTGGGGGGCATTACTGCTCCCTAGTCATCGGAGTAGGAGTCCCAGCTTTGTTCCTGGAGAGCCCTGCTGGATTTGAACCTCCAACCCAGTGGGCCACAGTCCCACGCACAACCACTATGCCACTGGGGTAACAGCCCGCTCTATCAGTTTTTTTTATCTCACAAATGTTGATACTTTATTGCTTCACACATTCATATTCAGTCTTAGTGCATAATTTTCCCCATTGTATTTTCATAATTCCCAACTCTCGACTGCTAACTGCAACTTGACTTCTGTGGGAGGAAGTTGCAGCAATGATCTCTTTCATGAGGATTGGCTGTCTCGGGGTCCCTACGGGACACGTCTACTTTGTGCTAAAGGGTTGCCCTGAGGCAGAATCAACTTGACCACAAGAGGTTTGATTGTGTGTGTGTGTGTGTGTGTGCGCGCGCGCGCCTCACTTATTCCTTTTGGTCTTCCTCTGCTTTTTCTTTTTTCAATTTTTCCCTAGTTTTAGAATGGACATATTTTGCGGTTTCCTTTATTTTCTTCAGCAAGTGTATGTTGCACTTTCTATTTTCCATTGTTCACTTAGCGTTTGTAAGATCTACAAATAATATTAGTATACTTTCAAGTCACAATATGCACCTTAATGACTAACACACATATCTTAAAAATTATTTTTAATAATTCCTGTTCCTTTAGACCATCTTGGTAAAGGGGAGGGAGAGGGAATAAGAGGAAGACCCTCAGCAAGATGAGTGCTGTGACTTGGACACCAGCCTCAGGCGTGGGGACGACTGTGAGGGCGGTGCGGGACAGCGCTCTGTCTCGTTCTGTCGCGCAGAGGGTCGCTCTGGGTGGGACCTGACTTGATGGCACCCAATGACAGCATCAATTCTTACAATATCACTGTCTATGAACTGTAAACATCTATTATTGCTACTTCTGCATAAATTATGTGTTTGCCTGTATTTCTTTTTGAAAGTTTTTCTGTAGATAGGATTATTTATATAATCCATATATATATATATATATGAATCAATTCTGATTCATGGTGACCCCCTGTGGGTTTCTGAGACTGCAGCTGTTTATAGCAAGAAAACCCCAGTCTTTCTCCCTTGGAGCTACCAACCATGCAGATTGCAGCCAAGGCAAAATCAGTGCCCTGCGAGGGTATGCTCTATCATCTATCTATCTATCTATCTATCTATCTATCTATCTATCTATCTATCTATCTATCTATCATCTATCTATCTATCTATCTATCATCTATCTATCTATCTATCATCTATCTATCTATCTATCATCTATCTATCTAATCTATCATCTATCTATCTATCTATCTATCTATCTATCTATCTATCTATCTATCTATCTATGATCTCTCCATAAAGAACTCTTAAGATTACTTGCCAGCAAGTTTACTGTCAAATATTTTATGTGTTTTGGTTTTTCTGAGAAAGTACTTATTTTCTTTACTTCTCATTGATGACGTGAATACAGTAAAGGATTCTAGTTTGGTGTTTATTTTGTTTTTTTTCTATGTACTATTTTAAATACACCAATATCCTTGTTAGATGGTATTTCTTTTCTTTTATTTTTAGATGGTATTTCTTATGCCACTTCTCAGAATGGAAAGAAAAACAGGTAGGATTAATAAAAATAACATTACCTAACAGTTTATTGACATGCTTATTATTTTTTATTTAATCAGTTTTGTATTTTTAAACAAACAATGAAAATGGTATTTCATGTTGTCGTCGAATAAGCTAATTTAGAAAATAGATGCCTACATGACTGCACTTTAGGTTTGGAAATAATTCCCAAGCCTGCTTAATCATGTGATTGACAAAAGAATATGCCTGATTACTTGTGAGGTTAAGGCCTTGATTGAGACAGCTTTAATTATATGTAGAATTTACCACAGAATGTGAATGCAATAAGTGACAAATGGTTGTGCAGCTTCCTCAAAACTTAGCACTCTCCATAGTGAGAAAATTCAAGTTCGTATTCACTGTTTCTGTAGAAAAAGAAGACAGAAAGGAATAAAATATATTAATAAAATATCCCGTTCAATCCTGAGAGTACACAGTGTGTAGCGCAATGAGAACCATGTGAACTTGGGACACAAAGGAGCGGCTCTGTGTGTGTGTCCCACTGCTCCAAGCTTCGGGGTCCCGACTGCCTCCGTGTCCTCCCTCTCTGCTCACTCTTGTGCCCTGGCCTGAGAAACGAGACCTGCGGGGATTATCTTAGCGGTTCTCCAGAATCATTTGACAATTTGGGGGTTAAAGATAGGAAGGTTTCTTGAGCAGCAGCACCTGTAAGAGAAAGGGAGCAGGAAGGCAGGTGGAGTGGCCAAACTTTGAGAATACGAACAACTCCGTTAGAGTGAAGGAGGCAGGAAAGGGGCCTAGGTGAAAGTGCCCCAGAATGCCCCTTCTAACATGAATTGAGACATAGGGGTGTATTCCTTCTATGGGTGGTCTGCGGGGTCCTTGTTAAATGCGCCATGTACAGCTTGGCCAGACACCATAGAGAGCTGCTTAGCAGCAGCTGGAGCTCAGAATTTCTGTGTATCGGTCTCCGTCCAGCTATCACCAATGCGTAGTAGGTCAGTTATCAGATTTACACAGTTGTTGCACATCAACTGTCATGTTATCTAGTGTGGCAATATGAAAGCAGTTTGAGAAACGAAAACGTCATTGTGTCCAACAAACCTCATTGCAGGTGCTGTGCCTGTGATGTCAGCGATGTAGATCATGCTATTTTTTTTTGTAGTAAGTCTATAATTTTGGAAGAATAGATATTTATTTTTGCGGTCTTACCTTTTTTCAGAGCAGAAGGTGCACTTATTGCCATAAGTCAGACCATTGGTTGCGCAGATTGGATCACTTTCTCTAGTGCATATGTTTTGCTTGTCAGTATACACAGAACAGTCAGGCTGCTAAACAAGAGAGATAGTATGGTATTTCTCTGGAAAGGAGTCTTTGAACATAACCTGAATGCTAAATGTCATATGCATACATGTTTAAAAACAAGCTGTCACTCACATAACCCACCTAAAATAAAGTAGTATTAATAACATACATTCAGAAGACATAACTATATATAAAAGGAGCAGACAACTTGCTTAATATGTATAACCTCCACCACTCATTTCTCATGCTAAGAGCAGATCTTTCTCCTGCCATTACGCTAAGAAAAAGAATAACAACTGAAATTTCTATTTATTTCTCCTCTTTCTCAGGCACTCCAAGATCAGCACTTTAAACCGACTAGTCACGCCACTGGAGAAAGGCTTGGCTTTTTATAGCTATAGACTTTTACAGTCTAGGGAACCTGTGTGAGGAGTTCTAGTCTGTCCTATTGGGTTGCGATGCATTGGAATCAACTCACTGGCAGAGCAGCCATTCTCAATTATTTCACTGCATGTGTGTATGTTTTCGCATATGTAAAATAAATGCGTGTGAGTATGTGTATGTGAGAGAAGGTGTGTGTATGCATGAGAGAGAAAAAGAGGGAGAATGTGCATTTTGAGAAAGCAACAGGTCGTTGGGGAAGTATTTTAGTATTGAAACTTTTAGCAATGTACGTGAATAAGAGATACTGTATAAACTTTTAGATCACCTTTTAAGAAAGGGGAACTAATTTTAAGAATCTACATATAACCTCCTCTCTGGGGTACAGACAACAGCGAGATGAGTGAAGGAACACATTGGGCAGTGTACAATATGAAAAACAAATTTTAAATTATTAAGGTTTCATGGGGAGGGGCCATGCGGAGGGAGGGGAAATATGGGAAGCTGGTAAGGGGCTTAAGTAGAGAGAGCACATTTTGAGAGTGATGATGACAGGAGGTGTGTAAGGTCTGCATACAGTTGATGTGTGTATTGATTGTTATGGGAATTGTATGAGCCTCCAATAAAATGATTTATAAAAAATTGTGCTCTATCCAGATATTTATGTAAGAGTTTTTCTCACTCTTCTATGTAAAATACTACTGTGGGGATATTTATATCTTACGGCTATTTTACTCATCCTTAAGTGGATATTTTATATATTTTTATAGAAGTTTTATTTTTTAGAATATTTTTATGACAAAGAAATCATTAAAAATGCAGTTTCCATAAACCTATTCTCCCACTTTCATAGTTTCTCCTGTTATTAATATCATACCTTGAAATCCTATGGTATGTTTTGCTACAACTGTTGAGCCTGTATTGGCATTATTATTAACTAAAGTCTATATTTTAAAGTTTGTTTTATTGGTTGTGTTGTATACTCCTCTGAGTTTTTGAAAATAAAATGACATATTCCTACAATTATGGCATGGGCCCTTACATGTTCAGTGTCCATAAACATCATGTGCCCCACTGATTCATGCCGCCACAACTCCTTATCTTATATCCATATAGTCTTACCTTTTCAGGATGTTATAGAGTTGAAATCATGCAGTGTAAATTTTTCAAACTGACTTCTTTCACTTAACTGTATGCATTTCAGATTCTCCATGTCTTTAATAGCTGAATAATAATTCATCATACAATTATAAAGCACAGCTTATTTTATCTATCCACCCATTAAAAGATATGTGGGTTATTTGGACATTTTAGCAGTGCTGATTAAAGTTGCTATAAACATTCACATGGAGGTTTTTATTTAGGAATATATTTTCATTATTCTGCACAAATAAAGAGTCCAGTTATTGGATTTTACAGTAACCAATGTTTAGCTTTATAAGAAACTGCTATAATGTTTTACCAAATGACTGTGTCACTGTACACTTCTATCCACCAAGAATCACTATTTCTATTGCTTCCTGTTCTTGCCAGTATTCAGTGTTGTCAATATTTGGATTAGCCATTCTAAAAGTTATGCTTGAAAGGATAACTTTTAGGGCCAGATGAACAGTCTGGCAACTCACCAGAAGGTCAGTAGTATGTGTCCCTAGATGGGCCAGGGAGGAAAAAACTTGGCAACCTGCCCTTGTATAGTATCCCATTTCACCACGGAAAACAAAACAAAGCAATCTCATTGTCATCAGATTGATTCTCTTTTAGGCTAGGAAACCCCATCGTAAAAGGACACTATGAGTTGGGAAGAGATTTGAAGTCATTATTCGGTGGTTGGTTCTTTTTGCCCCTTTTTATGACAGGATGGCTACATTTAACCTAAACACCCTTTCACCCCAATCAGGCGTCTTGGAGCAACACTTGCTACTTTAATTGTGAATAATGCGGAAACAGCACTTACTCTCTCCAGCTAATGCCAAGGGATCATGTGTTTCTATTTATAAATGTAGAAATGTTCTACATCTTTATCTTTCTGTAGTATTAATACTACAGATTTTTAAAAAGAATCTTTTTTATGGCCCTTTTTGTTGTGTGTTTTGTTTACTGACTGTTACAAGAAAGTGAAATGATTGTCATTTTCATCCTCCAAGTGAATTATTAACTTACTGGTCGATTGTAATCCAGAGGAGCAGCATACACAAAAACTGAAAGAGAACAGCACAGATTAGAAAGTCTTAAAATGAGCAGAAAAAGTCAGTCTTTGTCCTACTCCCACCACCAGAGGGCAGTGATGCCCAAAAAACAAAAACAACCCACTCCCCCCCGCCAAAAGTCAGTCTTCGTATAAAAGAAACTATCTCAACCCAGAAAACCTATGAAAATTGGTTATTTGAAGATTCTATGTGCTAGCAGCAAAGCAGTACAAACGCAAAGTATGTCCAAACTTTGTCAATCATTTTTAATCATTGATTCATTTCTCTCTGTGAAAATTAGTTTCTTCAAAAATAATTTAAACCACATGACTGTGAGTTAGCATATTTAAAAATAATTATCAAAGGTCTCTTAATCAGAGAAGATGATGTCTTTGATCCAGCTACTGTTAAGAGGAAAATAATATTTACTTAATTGCCACTCTGTTCTGATTATTTTCCTCTTTTCAGTAGTTCACAGTGAACTAATTTTGACACTCTGGATTCTCTTACATAAAGTAAGGTATCATGCTCTCATAGACATTTTTTTCACACTGGGTAGTGGCTTTAGAAGATCAGAGTTGGCAAAGAACAAATCAAACCGTTCAGAAATACTGGATGCCATATAGATCATTCCTTCTCATACTTACCCTTCAGCAATCATAGAATCTGACTTTAAAAAGGGCTAAAATTAAGTACAGATTAAGTTATAGTTGAACAAAGAGCTGAGTTCTAGTGACCATTCCAACCTACCATTCTGTCTTCGCCTCTCTAATATAAGAAATCAAAAAAGAGCTATCATTTAATGCAGTGTTTAAAAGACACCTGTTAGGCTGCCTTCTTTTTATTAATTAAAATATCCTCAAACCAAACCCACTGACGGCGAGTCAGTACCGTCTCAGAGTGACCCTGCAGGACAGGGTAGAACTGCCCCTGTAAGTGTCCAAGACTCTGCTTAGCGGGGGTCGAAAGCACTGTCTTCCTTAGGCTGAGCCGCCATTAATTTTGAACTGGCAACCTTGTAGATCACAGCCCAAAGAGTAATCCATCACTAGATCTCCAGGGCTTCATCCAAGTTGAATGATGACTAAGTCTGTTCATGTTCTAGTTTTCCATATTGGCGTGGCTTACATGTTGCTGTCACCACAGCAAATACGTTTCAGCAGAGTTCACAGATTAAGACCAGAGTAGGAAGAAGGAAGAGCTGGTTGATTTATGAAAAATCAGTTACTGGGGTCTTATGAATGGCAGCGGACCTTTGGCTCACAGAGTGCTGGAAGTCTCTTAGATTATGACTTAAGACCACCAGCCCTTTGTTCAAGTTAGATTCAGAAGGAGACGTAGAATGAGGGATATTATTGCTGACTTCATATGGATCTTACCAAAAAGCAGAGAATATGGGAAAGATGTTTTTAGACAATGTGAAAACATTTGACTATGTGGATCATAACGAACATTCATAAGAATAAGAATCTAAGAACACTTCGTTGTGATCTTGTGGAATCTGTGCATAGACCAAGAAGTCATTAAAAATGAGCAAGATTTAAAAAAATCACAGTTTAAAATCAAGAAATGTGGTCACTTGGGTTGGATCCTTCACCAGTAAACTTCACAAATGTTCTGAGAAGCTGGACTGTGAAAAAGAACACAGTATTTGGATGGGAGGAAATTTCATTTAAAACTTTGATATATAGGTGCTACAACCTTGCTTACTGAAATTCAATAGACCTTGGAACACCTAGGAAGATCAAAGACCTCTGTCTGCACTAAGTATTGTATCTAAGGGATACAAAATAATTCACAGTGGATCAATAGACAACTTCATGATAAATGGGGAGGGGGGAGCACAGATGGAACTTTGTCAAGGATCCCATTTTATTTGTATCCACAACTAACTCTTATGTAAGCAACAGCCAAAAATATAATTGGGCACCAGATCTCTTTTAGGTGTTTAAGGGCAAACAGATCAATTTGAGGACGAACAGACACCTGGTCCAAACCATGGTATTTTCTATTGCCTCATACGCATGTGCAGATTTGTCAGTAAATAGGGAAGACTGAAGAATAGTCTATGTATTTGAATTATGCTGTTGGCAAAGAATATTAAAAGTACCATGCTACTAAAGGGGCAAATAGCCCTTTCTTTTATTTGTGGATATAGAGAAGTACAGCAACACAGCTCCTCCGAAGCAAGAATGATGAGACTTCATGTCATGCACTTTGGGTATGTCATGAGGAGCAACGAGTCCCTGGTAAAGGATGTGATCCGAGGAAGAGAGTTGCTCAAAAAAGAGGAAGAATCTTAGTGAGATGTATGGACACAGTGGTTATAACAGTGGGCAGGCTCAAATAAAACAATTGTGAGGATGTTTTACAGGCCACGTTTCATTCTGTATATAGGATCCACTGGTCGACAGTTAACAATAACAACATCACTGTAAAAGAAATCTTTTCTTTCCCATGGGGATCAGAAGTTAACTCACCAGAGTAAGAAGGGAATTCCAGCATGATGATGAGGCCGAAGACTCTGATCCACGATGAGCAGAAAGGCATTTTACCAGATTTACAGAATAACACCTGCCACCTGGACGAAACCCACATTTCCAAATGAATGTTTCCTACTTACAAAGAACCTATCACAGCCTGTTATGATTCCTAATTGAAGGGGAAATTCTTCTTCTTCTTCTCCTTCTCCTCCTTCCCCTTCTTCTTCTTCTTCTTTCCCCTGCCTCTACCCCTTGAATTCAAAGCATAGGAATAGATGGCCCCCTCCAGTTGAAAGAAAAAGTTCAGAACAGAAGTCTACTTTGTACACATATAATTTCAAATCCAAATTTCTGACAACTAGTTGATTCTGACTCATAACAACCCATAGAAATTCCCCATTTTCCGGCCCTATGTGTTGGCCCACACGGAGCCTGGGAGCCATTAAGGAAAAATGAGCCTTTGAATTTCAGAGTATTTTTGGTTAGAAAATGGACACAATTAATTTGGAAATAAACTTCCTGGGCCAGTTCACTTTGTAAAGCAATGTCTTACCTGACTTCGCTCACACAGAAAGTGGGGTTGAGTTCAACAGTGCTGGAAATTGTGCCTACTTATCTACCTTATGAAAGTATTGTGCTAGCCAACTGTGAATCTGGCAGCTTTTGAGTTTTTTTTGAACTTGCTGGGGGTGGGGGTAGAGAGATAGCCCGGGGTTAGTTAGATAACACAGGAAGGTATTCTGTGTTCTGCCTGGAGGCTACCAGTAGTTTTTAAGATATGCTTCACAAAGAATTACATAAATTATTCCTCAGCTGGAGGTATGTTCCAGTATTATCTGATGTTCAAGAAACATGGGAGGAGAATTTTAAAACACTTACGTGAATGTAGATCCTAAGATAGAGAAGTTATGTGAAAAACCATCCAAGCAACTCAATTGGGAAGGCAAAAATAGGAAATACAGAGGGAGAGGAAGTGTGGGTTTGGAGAACTGTTTTCAAACCAAGGTAACCCCATTGCATAGAGTCAGTCCTGACTCTCGGTGAGCACACCGAGTTTAGAGTAGACTGCTGCACAGAGTTCTCTTGGCTGTAGTTTAGATGAAAGCAAATCATCAGGTGGTTTTTTGCTGGTGGTAGCATTAGATAGATTTGCACTGTCAGTCTTTAGTGTGGTAGTCCATTGTAAAGGGTTTGCACCTCCCAGGAATCTTGACCTATTTAGACCTTTGGGTTATACAACACTGGAAGAACACTATCATTAGTCGGAGAGCTCTTTTAAGAGAAAAACCTTTTCTTTGAAATAATTATAGCTGCACACCCAATTAGTGAAAACCGCAACTGATGCTCACAGGAGCTGTCACTAAGAGATCAGATGATACATTGGGTAAGTCTGCTGCATAAGACCTCTTTAAAGTGTTAAAAACAAGGGAATTACTTTGAGGACTAGAGTGTGCCTGACTCAAACCAAGGTATCTTCAATTACCTCCTCCCTTGCCAGATGAGCATTGTAAAAGAAAGATGGAAGACATATCAATGCATTCGAATTATCTTGGAGATGAAAATGGTCAAAGAGCAAGCAGATCTGTCTTGGATAAAGTGAAACTGTCATGTTTCTTAGAGGCAAGGATGGTCATACTTTTTCTCACACATTTGGACATACTATCAGGACAGATCAGTCCCTAGAGAAGGACATCGTGTTTGATAGAGGAACAGTGAAGCAACAAAAAAGGAAAATTCTCAACAAAAGGGATTGACATAGTGGTGGCTACAATGATGTATGGGCTTGAGCCTAGGAACAATTGGGAGAGTGGCAGCCTTAGCAGTATTTCATCCTGTGTACATAGAATGGCTATGATTTGGAATTGGCTCAATGACATTTAGAACAGTGGCCACATAAAAATGAGGACCGCTAATTTTCACCTATGATGTCTTTCGGTATTAGTACCCTGAAAAACTGAAGTACATCATAACTAGGAAGGGACATCCTTTAACAATTTTGTTTTATTCCACCCCTCCCTCGCACCCCTGTTCATCCAGAGTCCATCCACCATGTTCACAGAAATCAAATTAAACATCCCAAAAGTGTCACCTTAATATGTCCTTATGAGCTATGAGGGTCCAAATGATCACTCAACTATTGACATTTTTTTTGACCAATAACAAAACAACCTCTTTTGGAGGCAAATCCATAGTAAAATAAAGCAAGCATCCTTGTGTCCCACAATAGGTGCCAGAGATGGTCTCCAAACTCATTTTTTTTATCATCATTTACTTATATTCCTTAGAGATTCACCAGCAATGTAATGATTCATTAAACTGAAGATTATTCAAATTTAGATATTATTAAAATTTCTTTAGAAAATTACTAGAGAAAGAAATAAATATGCATATGGATATAAGAGAAAGGTTTACATATCAAGGTTTATATATTGAGAAAGCATCCCAACCTAGTCCAATCCAAGGTTATAAGTCCGATATTAGCCCATGTACCCGATACCAGTCTATAAAGTCTTCTTTTGACTCACAAAACATGTGCAATGACACCAGGACAATCACAGGCCAGTGTATGCATAGTCTTGTATATCCAGCACCAGTAGAAGCATCCCGGCAGTCACAGGGTTCCCTTTATGGCTCCTCATTTTGAGAGTATAGGGTTCATCAGCAGTATCCATTGGCGGTAGAAGCATCTCAGCGCTGTTAGGGGGTCTCTCTGTGGCTTCTCCAGCCTCAGTTATCTGGTTCCATCAGAGCAAGCTCATGTGGCTTCTCCTCCAGGTTCCAGGACTTAGGATCTATCAGCATGTCACCATCTTGTCTTGTCAGTAGACCAACTCCAAGAGACTGAGTCTATAGTCTGCCACCTCCACGGGGGACATAGCACGAGGTTACCCAGAATTCTCAGAGAAAGCCATGCCCACAAAGAGGTATCATTGTCTCTCTCCAAATGGACAGACAGACCACCCCTACACTCCTAATCATGAATTTGAAACCAAAGTGCATGATCGCCACAAATACCAACAACCAAGCTCGTAGCCATGTAGTTGACGCTGACACAGCAACCACCTGCGGCCGGCGAGAACTGTCTCTGTGTTCAGAGATTCCCACTCTTGCCTGGAGTAGCAAGCCCCATCTTTATCCCTCAGAGTGGCTGGTGGTCAGCAAAATGCCAATGCTACAGTTAGCAGGCTAATGCCTAACCACGGTTTCCAGAGAGAAACTATACAAGTCATTCTGCTTTATCTTATATGTTTAATCGGGAGCGTACCATATTGCTAGCAAACAGAAACTAATCATTCTTTTGCAGCGGTTTATGTATTACTAGATTTTCAGCAGTAGAAGCGGGGAGAGATAAAAATTTTATGCCCTCAAATTGGGTAGCCATTCAAACCTAGAACACTGTTTCTCTCCATTCATGATAGAAGTAATGCAACAGACATTCACAATGGAAAGGACCCAAAACTCCTCTGAGGAAGAAGGCATAAATACATTCTGGCACATACACATAATGGAATATCATGAATCTCTAAGAAACAGTGATGAAATTGTCCAACATCTGTTGACATGGATAAATAGTTTAGATATTATGCTCAGTAAAGTTAGTCAATCACAAAGAGACAAATATTTCATAATCCCATTATGATGTCTTTTACACCAAAAGAAACAGATTTGGAAAACTTTGGTAAGTTGGAGATGGGCAAAGTGTGAGGGGGGTGGTGTGAGTCACTTACACAGGGTGATAGAGTGTTGCTACTGGGATGCTGTCACTACTCTGATGAGATAGACGTGGCAACTATGTATAACAAGGATGTTACTTTGAAGGCTAAGGTGTGTCTGATCCAACCCATGGCATTTTCAATTGCCACAAATATATGTGAAAGTTGGACATTGAGTAAGGGAGACCAAAGGAGGAGCAGTGAATTTGAATGATGGTGCTGGAGGAGAATATTGGAAATACCATGGACAGTCAAAAGGACAAATCAACACGTCTTGGAAGAAGTACGGCCAGAGTGCTCCCAAGAGGCAAGGATGACCTGACTTAGTCTTACGCTCTTTGGACATATTGTCAGGATAAATCAGTCCCTGGAGAAGGACCTTATGCTTGGTAACGAAGAGGGGCAGTGAAAATGAGCATGGCTATCAATGAGATGAATTGAAACAGTAGCTGCAGCAATGGGTTCAAGCTCAGTGACAATTGTGAGATGACAGAGGAATGGGCAGTGTTTTATTCTGCAATGGTTAAGATCACCATGGGTTGGAACTGATGGTATGCCACCAAACAACAAGAACATATGCACAGAAACTACAAATACTGTTTTCTCCATGGTTCTGTCTTTCTGCTTTAATAGTAACTTGGCAGCTATTTTTCCAAAGGAAACAGGCATATGCTTAGTGCAAGAAATTTCAGAGAGAATTTGGTGAGTCAGGTTTCACAGCATTACATTTATCTACTGGAAAACTTATTCACTAAATAGATTATTGAAAAGTGAGTACAATTGGAAAAGAGATAAGAAAAGCAATGTAATTCTTACTTTCCTCAAGTTTTCATTCTAGCAGTGATACACACAAAATACACTCCAAGACAAACTCTCCTGGGGGGAGACGCAGCTGCTCCCATAGTTGGGATTGGGTCTGGGAGGGGTCCAACATCTGTTGACATGGATAAATAGTTTAGATATTATGCTCAGTAAAGTTAGTCAATCACAAAGAGACAAATATTTCATAATCCCATTAAGATGGATTTTGCACCAAAAGAAACAGATTTGGAAAACTTTGGTAAATTGGAGATGGGCAAAGTGTGAGAGGGGTGGTGTGAGTCACTTACACAGATCCCAGACCCCTCCACTGGTTCCCTGCTCCATGCCGTCATGCTACACTCACATCCTGGAACACCAGGTTTAAGTGTGGTCTCTCTTTCCCTATGGAGATATAAACAATATGCTCCCCTGGGGTGGGTTAGTACTCCATTCCCTCTCTACACATCATAATCTGTCCTCTCACCCCCCACCCCAGTTGGCTATCATATGGAGCCCTGGTTTTGGTCTGGTCCTTGCTGTATTACCTGGGCCTCCCCACAGGAATTTCTGTATACAGTAGCTTTTTCCTGATGCCCCTTTGGCATTTACGAAGGGGGAGGAAGAGAGAATGGAGTACATCCTGGCTGACCGAGTCTTCAAGACAATATTCCCACTCAGAACAGCCAATGCACAGAGAGGATCATATGGCAGGCCCCACTATGAAATATGGCTTCCCTTGCTGACCCAAGGTCCTTTGGGGACAACAGTGGAGAAACAGGGTTGGAATTATACACTGTCTGACCCAACCACACGATGGCAAAATACTAAGGGTGTGCTACAGAGCATGGAGTTCCCGAAGGAGTGCCAAGGTTATACTTTGGGGCCAGGGAGTGGCACCCCATCTGATACATTAGGGTTTCTTTGTTATGGTCATAGTTTTATTTTATTTGGTTCCTTCATCTTAGGATGCCTGTGTTTTTTGTATATATTGCTGTCTCTGTAGGTCTACTTAGATAAGATAGGCTGGATGAACACGCTGGAGACAAAAATGGCAGAACTGATGGTGGTAGGGGGTAGGAGTGGCAGGTATGGGAGATGGGAAGGAGGGGGAAAGGAGGTGGTGTTGACTGGCCCAGGGATAAGGGAACACCAAGGGATTCAAAATCAGTGACAAGGTGGGTGTGAGAGGCACAATATGGATTGATAAAGAGTAATGTAACAGAGAGAAGACACTGAAACCCCAATGGAACCTGAGCATGATAGTAGACCAAGAGGAAAGGAAAAGGAAATAGAAGAAAGAACTGGATGATAAGGAACATTTACTGAGCTCTAAATACAGGTATGTACATAGGTGAATATATTTATGTAGGACAATGGGGAAATAGATCCACGTGTATTATACTTACAAGGTTAGTATTAGGACAGCAGATGGGCATTCGACTTCCACTCAAGTGCTTCCTTAGTGCAAGAACATTTTGTTCTATTACATTGGCATTCCATGATGCTCAACTTCCCAACATGATCTCTGAAGACAAATGTGAGCACAAGCAGGTGTGGTGAAGAAAGCAGATGGTTCCTCCCTATCAAAAGATGTAACATTTGGGGTCTTAAACACTTGAAGGTAACCAAGTGGCCAGCTAGCTCAGAAGCAACAAAGCCCACATGGAAGAAGCACACTAGCTTTTGGGACCACGGGATGTCAAAGGGATCAGTTATCAGGCTTCAAGATTAAAAATCATAAAAGTGCATGCTCAACTTCCTTATATGATCACTGACAACAAATTTGTGCGTAAGCAACTGTGGTGAAGAAAGCTGATGGTGCCTGGCTATCAAAAGTTGTAGCATCCGGGGTCTTAAAGACTTGAAATTAAACAAGAGGCCATCTAGCTCAGAAGCAACAAAACCCACATGGACCAAGCACACAAGCCTGTGTGACCACGAGATGTTGAAGGCATCAAAGAACTAAAAATTATATCATTATAAATGATGGAGAATACAGATTGGGTACCCAACGCCCATCAATAGGTGAAGCAACATTGCAGAGAGGAGATGAACAGTCAAATTACAGTGTGGCAACAGTGAGGTATGCAACTTTCCTCTAGTTCTTAAATGCTTCCTCCCACTCACTATCATGACCACAATTATGCCTTTCAAATTCAGTTAGACCAGGGGATATACACTGGAGCCAGAAACATGGGAATTCAGGATAGATCATCCCTTCTGGACTAGTGGTGGGAGTGGTGACACCAGGATGGTGGAGGGAGGGTGGAGTGGAAGGGGGAAACCAATTGCAGGGATCTACATATGACCTCCTCTCTGGAGTATGGACAGCAGGGAAGTGGGTGAAGGGACACATCAGACAGTGTGTGATATGAAAAAGTAATAGCAATGTGTAAATTATTAAGGGTTCATGAGGAAGGAGGAGTGGGGTAGGAGAAATATGGAAAGCTGGTACTAGGGGTCTAAGTGGAGAGAGGATGTTTCAGGGGTGATTATGGCAACAGGTGGGCAAATGTGGCATGTATGCAATTTACGTATGTACCGATCATTATGGGAGTTGTATGCACCCCCAATAAAATGATTTATAAAAAAATAGATTTGACTTTTACATAACATTTTGAATTATTGAATTGTCAAGCTATTTTGAGCTCATTTCTCATTAGTTCTAACTGGGATAGTTTTGATCCCCCCCGCAAAAAAAAATGCTTGTTAATTTGCAGTGTCTACCGCAATAATGTAATATTTCAGAAATTAGGTCTGCAAACTAGAATTATGTGTGAATCCTCAAATGGTCCAGCATGGGACTTCTCTTTTGTTTATGAGGCACTTGCAATATTGTAACACTACATTCCCATTAAAATAATACAAGTTGTGTTTTTGAAATGGAATCATGTGAAAAATTGACCACCAAGAGGACTATATCCATAGATAAATAGTTTATTATACATGAAAAAAGTACAACCCAAGGAAATGAGTACTATGAAGGTCAAGAATTACTAACTTCAAACAAGAATGTTGTGATGGAAGTTGGTGAGCAGTTGAAACATTTTTGAAAATTTCACTGTCTTTTACAAAAAATACCATAAGATTCTTGTAATTCTATTTATATTTAGGCTATGTTTCTAAGAAAAACTTAGGTAGTTTAAGTTGCATAATTCTTAAAGTCTCTTTCATTTAAGGTAGGAAATATATTTCAGTTTATTGTTTATTTAAACCTCTCAGAATCCAAATTTCATATATGAAGTTTGGAAGTGTTCTCAATGAAGCGGTCATCTTGATTCTTCTCATCTTGTGTATCAGGGAAGGCAACAAGACTCAGCATCATTACAGGATCAGTTTTGTACTTGTGCAAAATTTAATTGCATATTATTTAATAGTGTATGTATATGGTGACTGTTATGTTCATGGTTCTGTCTCAGAATTTGCTACACACTTAGCATCTGCTGGTTTATATAAAGCTTGCTGAAATTGCTTCATTCTTTGCTACCTGTTTTCAGGTTGTGTTTTCTTTACTAATATATCTCAAAATTGATCAGTGCTTGATCAGATGAGTTCCAGAATTTCTATGTTGAATTCATCTTTCCTTGGTTTTTTAGTCTGGGTAAATTAGAGAAACAAAGTTTATAGACTCTCATATGTGTTTAAGAAATAACTTTATGTATAAGAGCAAATGAATATAAAGAAAGCATCCCAGTCCAGATCAAGTCCTTAAGCCTGATTATATGCCCATGTGTCCAATATCAATCTATAAAGTCCTCTTTAGACTCATGAAACATATGCAAAGATGCTAAATGCAGAAAGATCACAGGTCATTGGGTGGAAACTCTTGTGGATCCAGTGGCATTGTAAGCATCTCAGTGCTGGCAGGGGTCTCCAAATGGCTCCTTCAGCTCAGGGCAGTAGCTTAGCTCCATGTGTTATGTCAGCTGCAATGTCTCCCCAGACAGTGAGCGAGTGTTCTACCTCCAGTATGCTATTTATCTCCTATGTGCCTCCAAATGAGGTTGATTGACAATTAAACTCCACTCCTTCATTCTTAAGTCTCAAATTGACAACAGACTAAGTAACTATCACACTCATAATACAGGTTAAATGCATATGATGTTTGTATAGCTTAGCTTGAGAATATACATAATTATGTGATATAAACTGACATACCTAGGGATGGAGGTGTGGATAGTGAAACATGATGGGGGCAGGGTTGAGATGCAAACTTAACTGAGCTAGTTTGCAACCAGTTCTGTTTTTTCGGGAATGGTCCAAAAGGAAGAAGGCAGATTCCTCCAATCCAGGCAGTCTCATTGGAAAATATTTGGGGGTTGGGAATATGGATGGAGTGTCGGCATCCTGCCGAATAAGAGGGGAACATTTAGACGGCTTGGTAAGATGTAAATGGCACCTTGGGTGGTTGAACAAATTCAAAGGAAAAAATATTGACATAGGTATTATCTTTCCCATCTATTGATTGTTTTGAGAGATTAAACTAAAATAGCTTAAAATTGTGTTTCCTGGAGATGAGCATGCTCTGGTAATTTTTAGCAGTGTTAACCCCTGAGTGAGTTAGTTTTTCAATCATCCCTAGGTGTCAAGTTCAAGGTGAAGGGCCTCATTGAGCCACACTCAAATTCTGGACCCTTGGAATTAGGTTGCATAGATATTTGTGTGTTTTGATATTAAGTTGCATAAATATTTGCACCGTCAATTGTATGCACTTGCTCTACTTGTCAATTATATTCTGCCATTTCTCTTGGCCATATTGCTAACCCAGGTGGCCTTGCCACAAACCATATTTGGCAACCAGATTTTACCCATGAACTTTGACTGACTACGGTCCTTACATTTCACCATTCGGGCCTTCTCCGGCATTTGCCAGACGGCTCCAGCTAATAAAGAACCTTTTAAAAGTAAAATTTCTCATCTTCTCGAGTGCATCACTATTTTAGGATGTCCAAAACAAATTAAAAAAAAAACTGACAATGGACCTTTTTCTACTTCTAAGGCATTTCGGCATTTCTTCAAAAACATTCACATGAAGCATATTACTGGTATACATGAAGCATATTACTGGTATACTAGACAATTCTATAGGACAAGCCTGTGTTGAATGAGCACATCCAGTTTCTATCGAGTTGGTTCCAACTCAGTGATGAAATGAAGCAGGATAAAACTGCCCCTGTAAGGTCCCAGGACTGTAAAACTTTATGAGGAAAGAAAGCCTCATCTTTCTTCTGCAGAGAGCCTGGTTGTTTCTGATGGCTGCCCTTGAGGTTAGCAGCAGCAGCCCACATATAACCACTACACCACCACAGTTGGGCTCCTTTAATACTAAAATCAGCAAGCAAAAAAGGGCATGTTACAATTTCACTTAAAATGTCTTCAGTGTATGGGTTTCCTTTATGCTTCATTTCATATGTTAGAGAACTGGAGACCATATAGAGCAATGGTTCTCAACCTGTGGGGGTTGAATGGCCCTTTCACAGGGGTCACCTGATTCATAACAGTGGCAAAATAACTGTAGCAAGGTTATGAAGTAGCAATGAAAATAATTTTATGGTTGAAGTGTCAACCCAACATAAGGGACTGTATTAAAAGGTTGAACCTGGCATTAGGAAGTTTGAGACCCACTGGATAAAGGATTAGAATGTGTAGTAGATTTTAGCTCATGTTCATTGCTAAAGACAGTAAACCACACATTTCTTCGCACCCCTCTGATCCCACCCCAGGTTAGCCAATAGTTGTTAAATGTAAAGTTTAGGGAGAAATAACTTCTTATAATCTGGTATTTCTTGACCATTTGAGGAGCCTCACAGTCAAAAATTTTGTAAAAAGTTCTTAACAAATGACCCAATTTGTATGGTCTTGATAGAAACAAAACTGAAGATCACATGCAGGAAATCTGCAAGACCAGTGAACTGGTTCATGGCAAATATCTCTTTCAGCAACACCTGGCTCTCTCCAGAGGAGATATATAAAAACCAAAGTGGCTATATCTATAGAAAGACATGATGGAGAAGCTCCATATCAGCAGTTAAAGCCAGACTAAGGCAGACTGTGGAGCAGATAATCAACTGTTCACACTTAAGTTCAGGTTGAAGCTGAAGAAAATTAAAAATAAGTCCATAGGAGGCAACAACAAATGACAGGATTATAAAGTGAAAATTAGTACTCTGAACTTATAATAACCTATATTTAAAATAATCAGGCACTTGCTATCAAAAGGGCATCATTCTCTCAAGTATTTAGGAAAGAAGGAATGCAGATAGGAAACAGAAAGAAGTGAGATAAGTGATCACATGCTGTGAATGTTGGAGTCAATGATATGAAAATATGTATTCTAGTTGTTGAGTAGGAAACGTATTTTTTCCTGCTAACCATAACCTAATTTACAATGTAAAGTTAGAAATAAAATACAACAATAAAAACCTTATAGAATTGTTCTGCTATAATAAGTGGGATCACCATGAATCTGAATCAACTTGACTATAATGGGTTCATTTTTATTATTTGTGAGATTTGGTTGCTGCTTTGTTTATTTTTCTGATGCTCTCTTTGAGGATAAAATTTTAAAATTTATTCTATAAGATATATTATTTTGCTAGATGGTAACTTGTTGTGTGAAGGTACCTAAATATGAAGAAATTTATCAGCATTCTGATAAAATATTTTGACTGTCTGGTTCTTCACCTCTACTTCATTCTGAAATTTTTTATTCCTTGATTTTTAATGTAGGCAACTTGTTTCCTGAGCCGTTATTGAATTTTCTTTTTACAAAATTCTTTTTGTTTGCTTTTTTTCTTGAGTGGGGGGGCGTATCACTCCCCTGGTGGAAGTAGGAAGCCCAGCCTTGTTCCTGGAAAGCTGCTGCTGGATTTGAACTGCCAACCCTGTGGGTCGCAGTCCCGCGCACAACCTCTAAACTACCGGGGTTCAGCCCAACAAAATTCTTAACTGTGGGTTCTTCAGATAGTCAAGGAATACCAGATCTAGAAGAGGTTACTTCTCCCTAAACTTTACATTTACAAACTAGGGACTATAACCTGACATCTCCCATGACAACATCATCCTCTACTGTGTTCAATAATTCATTGCAATGGTCACACAGAGCTCACATATGATATTAACAATTAGGGGAGGTTAAAGAATTTAACCGGTTCGCTGGGTTATGAGCAAACAACAGTAAGCATACAGTCTTGTTTACAGGAGCTCCTCTTCTAAACCAGGTGCCAGAAGTTTCTCTTCTCTGCTTCAGCCACGTAGTCCCCTGACTTCTGCTTTGTTCTATGGACTGGGAGACCCAGCTATCACTATGCTTCCCAGTGGCTCCTCAGCTTTGTCTCAGCGTGGCCGCTCTCTCTCTTCTGCTGTCTTCCTCATTTCAGACAGACCTTCATGTGCTCTGCTGGTGGCTTGGTGGTTGTGTTAGTTTGGGTAGACTAGAGAAACAAATTCATGGACACTGCCCTGTGTATAGGAAAGAGCTCTCTATACAGGAGCAGGTGAATATTTGGAAAACAGCTTATCCCAGTCTAGATCAAACCCATAGATCTGGTATTAGCCCATATGTCTGTTACTAATCTATAAAGTCTTCTTCCAACTCAAAAAACACATGCAATGATGCCTAATGCGGGAAGATCATGCACTAGGAGCAATGGGTGCAAAGTCTTGTGGATTCAGTGGTGGTGTAAGCATCTCAACACTGGCAGGAATCTGCATGTGGTTCCTCCAGTTTCCAGGGCATGGAGTCTAGCACCATCGCTTAGTGCCATGTGTTTTGTCAGTAGAGGATCTCACAGGGAGTGAACCAGGGGAGAATCTCTCTCACCTCAAAGGAGGAAATCAAGGAGTTCTCAGAATTCTCAGGAGAAGGCCATCCCCCCACACAGAGGCCTCATTGGCTATACAATGATTAACAGTCTAGACTCCACCCCTTCACTCTGCATCCTCTCAAATTGACAACAGATTGTATAACTACCACAGTGGTCATGGAATTCTGTGTCTGTTTTTGCAATAACTCTTCTACTCAGTAAAATCCACAAATCCTTGAGTTAGAGTCCCCTATGCCTTATTTTTATTGTCCCTGAACACTTGGTGAGAGTTATAGCCAAATGAATAGTGGAGCCATAAGTATTTAATTTCACATTATCACAGTTAAACAGTAAAATATAAATTCATTATTTTCTAAGTTGCAATTATTTTTAACACTCTTATTTTTGAGAACCACATACAGCCACACTTAAGAATAGATCTCAGAGCAGGTTTCCAATTAAATTGTTCAATTAATTAACTAATTAAACTTTCTGAGTAATTTCCATATATTTCGGTGGTAACATAGGGCCATTCTTTATCTTACAAACTTTATTATTTGGATTCTAATTAGAATTGCTGAAATACTTCCAACAAAGCATAACCTCATTGATTATAATTTTATGAGTCCTAAGTCATAACATACCTCTGTCAATTTCTTTATGTGTGAGGTACTTTTTGCTGCCTGCTTGAACTAATATATAGATATTTTCTCTCTTAGATTGTGAGCACTTTGGAATCTGAAAACAACTTTTAAAGTTTACTAATTTTAAAATTTCTTACTGAAATAGAATATTATACAGCCATTTCTGTTACAAACCATCATGTTAGAATTGCTCTATGGACAATTAGTTAATTGAAAAACACAGGTCCTATTCTTTAAACCAAGCTACACAGTGCCTCTTGTGTGAAAGTAACAGTATACTCAGAGTTAATCAGTAAGGCATACCAGCACACACACACCCCCTTCCCACCAGTTGATGTTTTTGATGTTCAAAAGGTTCAGTTACCCATCAAAGGCAGAGGAGAATCAGATTAATGGGATTACTGTTAAATTTTTTTAAACAGAAATCTTATTTTAGGCATCCTAGTTTTAGATTATTGAAAGGATAAGAGAACACACTGTACCAAACAGAAACATTTTATAGTGATACTGATCCAATAAAAGGAGAAGAGATCTGGTGTTATTTCTGCATACAAAACCCATGTCCTTTGATTCTATCTCATTCTGCTTCATCCATGCTCTTCCATTGCTAACACTATTAGTATTTGCTAATACTAATAACAATTGCTAATGCTAATAACAATTCAGCTATTCGTGATTGCTAGTAGTGATTGCTAACAAGGTTAATGATGATTGTCATTCTACATGCATCCAAAGACCTAGCTCAGTATTTTTCTTTTATTATTTTCACTGGATCATGTCTAAACAGTTTTGTCTTAAGCTCTCCATAATAGATTACCAAGTCAATTTCCATGCGCATTTCTATTCCATGGATTGCATACAAATCACTAATGGGATATTTCTAAAGCAAAGTCCTGAAAATTTCCTCCCTTACACAAAATTCTTCAAGACTCCATACTACCTAGAAGATACCTACTCCAGCTTCTATGTACCGCCTCTGGAGTTCTTTATCATTGCAGAACTCTGATGAGGTACTCTTTGCCCCCAACCTTCATCTGACGTCACTCCTGCTTACATTTTACGATGACCAGAGAAGTCCTCTGCTTTCCACTCACATGTCCTAATATTATGTCACGTCCTCTATGATTGATAATGTCTTCCACCATAAAATGTATTTTATTCCTTTCTAACCGATAGTCTATAGGCACAACTAGATCAGGAACTACATGAAGGAAAAGAACAAAGCCTAGCAAGTGCCGGGCATCTAAGAGTTTCTCCTGAAGTGTTTGCTAGATGAATGAATGAATGTCTGATACTTGAGATCAATGTTACAAACAAATGGATCTGCTCCAGTCCTGCTGTGTGAATTACTTTGACTGGTCCTTCTAGCCATAGTTCTCCTTACTGAGTGGGTTATCAATGAGGAAGGTTTCATATGGGATTTGTTTTTGTCCCTATCTTACTAGAGAGTGTAACTCAAGTCACCACCTCAAGTGTCCTTTTTGGCATGGCCCACATCCAATATATAGAAACCATCTTGAGATTTGCAAATGGGCAAACGTCTTTGATATCTGTGTTAAAACAGGAATCTGCTCCCTAATTTAAGCTTTTTCCTTATTAGGAAAATGTCTGGTTTCTTGTTTAGTTGGAAAAATAACTGTGTTGCTGAACTACCTGACATCAGAACTGGTCCAACTAACACATCCAGTGATTATTAGTGTGTCCTCAAGATCATCATTTAATTTTATGATGCTGAAGTTACATCCCATCAACTCCACAGATGTGAGTAAAATGCCATCTTTGGACATCCTCAAGTAGTGCAGGAATTATTGAATACATTTGACACTTCTAGTCATAGTCTCTGTATCTTCCATCAAAGGATTTTTTTCCTGAATGTTCGGGTAAGAGATCAAACCGAAAACAAATTTGACACTACCGGGTCAATTATGAATTATGACGGCCCTGTATGACAGGCTAGCACTGGCCCAGTGGGTTTCTGAGAATGTAGCCCTTCACAGGAATAGAAAGCCTCACCTTTCTTTCACAGACCAGCTGGTAGTTTCAAACTGTTAACCTTGCAGTTAGCAGCCCAAGACTTAACCACTCCCTCAGTGGGGCTCCTTGGGTAATAAAAATGGGAGATCTAATGATAAGATTATGATTCAGCGAGTAGTGATTGCTAACAAGGTCAATCATGATTGTCATCCCACAGGTATCAAAAGAGCTATCTCAGAAGCAGAAGTGGGGATCTCAGTACCATCCACGAAGAGGAGCTGGGTGAAGCATATTTTGTAGACTAAGAAATCTCTGTGCATTGACCCTTCTCAGTCCACGGTCATAAAACTGTGCCATCAGAGAAGCAACAGAGCAGTGCCAAGAAGTGGCAGCAGCAGAGCCAAGAGTCAGAGCACAAGAAAAAATGGTGGACTTTTCCATATGTGGAGCAAGTGAAGGCTTGGACAGAAGGATTACTTGTGAAGCCATGCACCTCCCAGCACTTCATTGAATAGCTAGAGCAGAATAGCTTCGGACTGATCCTGTGGTAGAGTGGTGTGTCCCTGGGGGTATTTATTGGCATCTCTGAAAGAGCTCTCTGTAGCATTTCTAGAGCATGACAGAGACCAAGGGCTGTGTGGTTGAGAGGGCAAGATCTGGGAGGCTTCCTGTTCAATATTTGTATCCTGAGAATTTGCAATCTGTTAGACTTCCTTAATAAACCCCATAATCACGAGTATTGTCTGTGAGTTTTATGTGGCCATTTCAATGAATTGTCAAACTCATCCGCTCAGAAGTAGAGTGTGGTAGGAGGGAAGCTGTGTGTCATAATTAGTAAAAAAAGTGTTGAAAGGTGAAGGCCTGTCTCACCTTGGCCTCACCAGATTCTGCCTTGGGAAAGCTGATGCTGGTGATTTTCCTTCCCCCATGTGAAGTAAAAAGTGAAGTCAGACATCAGAGATGCCCCCAGGTCATTTCTGAAGCCCCTACTATTGCTTCACTTTAAGTTTCGATTAGAAAGCTAAAACAAAAAAGATCTGAAAAGCACACAATTTTTCCCCTAATGCCTAGTATCTAATGCAGAACTATTGAATTACAATCTTGAGGAAGGAATCCAGAACAAATATTTTTATGAAGCTCTGCAGATGATTTTAGTATTAGTTTGGAAATTTACTTAGCTTTTATTGGTCATATTTGTCAAATACAGATGCTAGGATTTGATTTTTTGTTTTATTTTTCACTTCCTGTGTTTGTCCAGGTTGACTAGAGAAACTAATGAGTCTAGGGTCACTCAGGTGTGTGTAAAAGGAGCTTTGTATCAAAGAGTAATTGCATCTTAAGAAAAGATCCCAGTCTACTCCTGATCAACTCCATGAATCCTATATGTATCCAAATGTCAGTCTATTAATTCCTCTTTAGACTCACACAGCAAATGCAATGATGCCAAGTGCAGGGAGAACACAGGCCCATGGGTGAAAAGTGGTGGTGGAACATTTCAGTGCTGGCATGGGTCTCCCCATGGCCAATCCAGCTCCAGTCTCTGACTGTCATCAGCATGTCAAGAGGAATGTGAAACAGAGAGACAAAGTGTGGTCCTTCTCCCTCCTGGTGTGGGTTACTTTGTGACCTGCTTGACAGGCTAGAATCTACCCCTGTATTCTGCTTATCAAGTTGTTGTGAAATTATGTAACTACCACACGTCCCCTTTTTTGACTCCACATAATTCTTTTGATGGGGTAGATTTCATATACTTTATCTACTTTAAGCCCTAGATCTGTACTTATCACTTTCTTCCCTCTGCGTATTTTCTGTGTGTGTGTGTGTGTGTGTGTGAGTGTGCATGTGTGGTGATTATATCGATGAGATACTTATGTGATGCAACTTTTCAGTCTCCAGGTGAAATCAAAATGCGTCTGTTTCTTATCTCTCTTCATCCTTTGATCTCAATCGTATCTCAATCCTATTTAAGAAGGAACATAGAAACAACCACTCAATACACTGAAAGAAGCTAAGAAGGTTACGAGAGTAAGACAAGCTGCTCGATCCCTGAAGTGAGTATTTGGAGTTTTGATTAGGGTGACATCTCTGGTGAGGTTGCCGACAGGTTTGGTGTTAAGCGTGTCTATCTTATAGCAATTGTTAATATTTTTCTGATAACTGAATCAAGTACTCAAGACTGCATATATCTTAAATACTACACAGAAGTGTATTTTCATTAACTGGCTCATATTTAGTTCTATTGCAGATGGTGAACAATGAAAATGTCTTTCCTTAATGAACAATTAAGGAATATAAAAGCGAGAGATTGTAGTTATTCTTTCTCAAGGAGAGGTCATAGAAGCACCCTCATCGACGCTTTGATAGAATATGCTCTCCACATTCTGAAATTTTACTCTACCTCTTTGTTCTAAGGCAACAAGGAGATCCAATGACTGATTTTTCATTGACCATGAAAAAATTTTTGCTCATGTTGTTGATATTTCATCTTTCTTCTGGTAAGTATATTTTTTCAGTCCAGGTAGAATTTCTCTAATGTCCTTGACTAAGACACTAATGTGCTGGCAAAAGAAGAGTGTCTTCTAGGAATAGAATTGGGTGTTCTACTTGTTTCCGTGTTTGAGTATTAGCAAAAGAAAATACATAGTGGAGCAAATAACTTTTAAGTGAGCGCATTGGATACAATTTATGTTCTTCACCTATTTCTGGTTATGTGTTGGGCTATAATCCACTAGACCTGCATTTCGAAGCCACTAGCTGCTTCATGGGATAAAGACAGGGCCTTGTACTTCCACAACAAGTTACAGACATGGAAACTCACAAAGGCAGTTCTTCTGTCTTCTATGGTCGCTTTGAGCCAGTGTGGAGTGAACTACCTAAATTATCACAGGAAAGAACCAGTGCTGTATATTTGATTGGTCACCGTATATAGGAGCAGATAAATTTTCTCTTTCTCCTATTGTACAAAAGGTCATAGTCCATATTTTCAAAATGAAATCCATTAGAATAATATTTCAGTTCTCGAAATTTAAAATGTTTCATTCTTGTCATGAAAGCATGGATCAGGTGAATGTTAGTTGATTGCTTTCTGGACCCAGGATTTAGATTGAACACTCTCATGGCTGGCTATCTTGATTTATTCCCTTCACGTTTCTTAAGTTTGTCAAACTGTTTTCTTTGAATTTCATTTTCCTAAGTTGCAAAGAATATTTTTAAGACAGTATTTTCAAGGAAAACTCTCAATAAGTTTAAACAAGTTGATACATTTGAACAGAGTTCAATCAATTAAAGTAATCAAGACTGCATTGAGTTTTACAATCTGATTTTCCATGCAAAGTGCTACAGAAGCTTCATTTCCCTCCTGCGATTTACTCCGTAACATATCTTCATCCTAATACATCTTGGACATATTAAGATTTTTAGTCTTTTTTTCTCTTTTGCAGATACAGTTTGTTCTCTACCAAGCATTGTAGAAGTAAGTTAATCCTAATTTATAAACAAATTTAAGGTTTTTAAGTGTTAAAGTATTTATTGTAACATGAACACTTATTTTAAAAATTATTGCTAACACTTAGGCTATATATTTTTCATATGTTTGCAACTAACATCTAAGTCACTAAGACTCCCAGTCCACATCAGTTTTATTTTCCTTCTTTTTTTAGACCCTCAGACCAATATTTAGATCTGAGAAGTATGGAATCTGGGTTTATTTTAATTTTTTCTGTTAAACTCTCCATTTTGTCCTCTCCCCACCCTATCCTATTCCTTGCTCTGATCCCACCTCAGTTTCTGACCGCCTCACAATCATTCTTGTCTTTTCTATTAGTTTCTCAGCGACATTTCTTCTTTTATTGGTTTTCCTTCTATCAATGGTGCTACTAAATATTTATCTTTGTAAGATTGACTGTTTGCTAAGTGTAATGCTTTCTAGCTTTGTCCATGTCTTGCTGTGTTTAAAAGTGTTATTATCTTTTAAATGATGTATAGAATTCCATGGTATGAATATACTAGGAGTTATTCATTCTTCTATAGTTGATGCTTTTTTATTGTTTCCATGTGTTTGCTGTTGTGGAAATTACTGCAATATAAAAAGGTGTACACAGGTCTGTTAGTGTCACATTTCAATAAGGCACTTGAGTTTGCTTTTGTTCAAGGAAGTGCCATACTGATTTCCATAATGGTTGTAAAATTTTCCGGGCCCATCTGCAATGTAGTTTAGAGTAAAATCCTAAATAGTTACTTCTCACCCAGGGAATATATAGGAGTTTTCTATACCTATGATCTTTATTTACCATGTGCACATTCCTTCTTTAAAAGTGCATGTGATTATATTTTCAATTTCTTAGAAATATGAAGTTTTACTCAGTTCTCTATATTTATTTATCTGTTTTCCTCTATTTTAAAATTACACTTAATTATTTAGTAAATAACTCTTTGCTTGGGAATTTCAGGATAAGTTTCCTATAGACTGAAAGGACAAGTAAAAATTTACACATATGAAAATATATTTTGGGGGCTGAGCCCCCGTGGTGTAGTGGTTGTGCGAGGGACTGTAGGCCACTGGGTTGGAGGTTCAAATCCAGCAGCAAGGCTGGGCCTCCTACTCCAACCACCAGAGAGCAGTGATGCCCCAAAAACAAAACAAAAAAACAACAAAATAAATTTTTAAAAGATACAGGAAACTTATACTGAATATCTGACTATGAATTGCCCCATGATATCTAGTGCACACAGCAAAAGGAGGTACAGCAAGTAATTAAAATTATGGTTTAAAGTTTAATTTTGGTGCAAATTTTAATTAATATATTAATTTCGGGGTCAATTTTAATTATATATTTGACATAATGTTTATTAAATTCCCATTATTTGTCTAAATTTAATCTAACATTATATTATATGAGAACAGTTATAGAGAAATTATATTGCCAATATTATTCATGAGTAAATATCCAAAATTTATAAATATAATTTTAGCATGCAAAATATAGTAATGTCTTATCTTTTGTCAAAGAAGGATCAAGTTGAATTTATAAACATATTATGATTAACTTAGTTTATATATAGTATCATAAGTATAATTTTAACTAGTTGCACATCAGGAAATTACATTATCTCAGAAAACAATGATAAAACCACTTTAGTAAGTATAAATGAATCATTTTAGAAGCCCAAAATCAGTCACATAGTGTATATATACAAATGTCAGAAAGTTTTGAAAATAAATCATATTCAGCCTTATTTATCACTATGCAGTGATTGAAAATTTAGTTAAAAAGTGAATGATCATAGAAATTTGAACTTGAAGACTTCTTGTCACATCGGTCTTTATTGACTTGAAGGAAATGCCTAATGAGTGCTGTATGATTTTTTGAATTTGGTTTATTTTATAGGTTTTGTTTTCCTGAGTGCTTCCCTCACAATTGAGCTATAGTAAATAATTTATTAAATACCTTTTATTCATCGTGCGTATGCTGTTTAGTAATGACAAATTAAAAATGATTTTTTTCAGAACTGTACTTTGATGATGTGTAGACAACCTTTCTGTTTTTTTTACAGCCAGATTGTAGCAAGTTTGTAGAATGCCAACTTTTTGATAGCTCTGAGATGGCACATTATATCTGTGGAACTGATGGTGTGACTTATGAGGATGACTGTAGGCTTAGCAGTGAACTGAGGTAAGGGCATAGTAGTAATGATCCATTTAGGTATTGAAATAACAGTCACAAATTACAGAAAAACAAACCATTAAAGCATATTGAAAGCATTTCTGTTAAACTTTGAATATACTTCCTTGAATGTTGTGCAAAAGCCAAAATTTCTGCTTATAGGTCAGTTTGACCTAACATAGAGTGAGGCAGATCTGTCAATAAATATCCAAATTAATTGTTTTTCACATACTTTTCCAGAACTGGGAAAATGATATGGGCCAATGTGATATAAAGTTTAGTTCTGAGGGTTTAACTATGTATCACTCATCAACGTGGGTTCCCAAAGTGAAAATGGATGGAGACAAGGAGCCTTGAGTGGAGAGGACATATGAAGGTCTGAGAAGTGGCAGGACTCAACTACGTGAACAAGTGGAATTCAGATTCGACCTCACAGCCCTATTAGAAACTATTAGCTTATTAGCCCTATTAGAAACTCTCACTTACAAAACTGAAAGCACCTGGGATGACATCATGGAATTTCATGCATGCTTTTCTTTTTTCCCTGTCCCTCACTCCCTTTGTCTCTGCAGAATAAACCCCTTTGTGAGTTTTGATTCCTACGGCCTATCTTCATTATAAGGCACATCACTCTCTTCAATCAATGTCTGAAGTCCTACATTAGTCGGCAATTCCTGTTTAGAAGATCAAAGTGATTCAGAAGACTGTGATGACTCTCTCCCAATCTGAAATTCTGCCATGATAAAGTTTGCTAAAAATTTAAAAGATGATTTGCTTAATTGTACTGCAAGTTAATTTATAAGACATTTCCAATCACTCAGTTAGTTACTAAATAAACATGTTGCATCATATTTTCTCTTTTGAAATTACATTTATTGTTCTTTTTGAACACTGGTATAATACAAATACATAACCTAAACAATGATATTTGAAGCAATATTTTCCTACTTCTCTATTCCAGTGGTTCTCAACCACCCTAATGCCACAATCCTTTAATATAGTTCTTCATGTTGTGATTAGCTCCTAATCATAATATTATTTTTGTTGCTACATCATAACTTATGAGTCTAGAAACTCATGTGAAAGGGTCAGTGACCGCCAATGGGGTTGTGACCTAGCGGTTCAGAACTGCTGCTCTATTCAGTGTGGTTAAACATTATATATATCAGTAATTCTTTTATCCTCGCGCCCCCCCCACCCCGACTCCAGCAGAGAATAGCAGGTCACTTTTTTCTTGTCTATAACATTTCTTTGTGCAAGTCTTTAAAGGTAGTTTTATTGACATATACTTCATACCATACAATTTAATCATTCAATCATATTAAGAAGAATTATGCAATCATAAGCACAATCAATTTAAGAACATTTTCTGCTCATGCACATTAGCTCTCTATTTTCAACCAGCTTCCCTTGCCATGCCCCTGTTGTTCCTGTTATTAGATGCTGCCCATTCAGTTCTAACCTAGAGCAACCCTATGTACAACAGAATGAAACACTGCTCAGCCCCCAAAATCATTCATATATCTGCACCCATTGTTGCAGACACTGGCAATGCATCTAATCGATGACCTTCCCCTTTTTCACTTTCCCTCTCTTTTACGGGGCACAACATCCTTCTCAGGGATTGGTCTCTCCTGACAGTTTTTCCCTTCTTGCATCTAAGTTGCACTCAGGTTGTACTTCTTCCAAGATCCACTTTTTGTCCTTTTAGCAGTCCATGGTGATTTCAATACTCTCCTCCAACACCACAATTCAAATGCATCCATGCTTCTTCAGTCTTCCTTATTCAATGTCCAACTTTCAAATGCACGAAGCAAAGCAGAATACCCTGGCTGGAGTCAGGTGTACCTTAGTCCTCAAAGGACATCCAGATGTCTGAAGACTCTAAAGAAGTCTTGGGTAGCAGATTTAGCTAATGAAACTAGTGTTTTGATTTCTTGTCTGCTACTTCCATGAGCATTGATTGTGGATCCAAGCAAGGTAAATTCCTTGACAGCTTCAACCTTTTTTTTCCAATTATCATGATGTTATCTATTGGACAAATTGTGAGAATTTTTATTCTTTTTTACATTGAGTCATAAGTTGTACTTCATACTGCAATCCTTGATCTTCTTCAGCAACTAGCTCAAGTCCTCCTTACCTTTATCAATCAATGTTGGAACACTTGCACATCAAAGTTTGTAATAAACTTTTCCCCGATTCTGATGCTACATTTTTCTTCATATATATAAAACTCAGCTTCTTTGGTTATTTTCCCAGCATATAGATTGAATAGTATCCTTACATAATTATTAATCCAGTAGCTGTCTCTATGTCCTGAATTTATTATACAGAAAAATACTAAACATAAACAGGAAGCAAGCAAGCCGAAAACTAACAACGACTAGGCAAAAAACAAAGGAAAAATCATTAAAAAGAAAGGAGAAAATATTAAATTCTGAAACAACTTTAAAATGAGTCAAATTGGAGATCCGTTTTACTTAACTGCATCTGCCATAGACTTCACAGTTTTCTCTGCCTGATAGCTAGGTTACTAACATCCCTGGACTATGTTCAGAGGAGATTGGAGGCTTGAAATGGATGGAGGGCTTTCCCTGATCTTCTTAGCATTCTGCAACCTGGTATTCACAATTTCAGCTCTGCTAGCATTTCTTCCATCCAATTTGGATTTTATTATTTACAATACTTGAGTCCCACAGGCTACTTTGCTTCTTCCATGTACACTTAGGCATCATCTCTCCTAGATGGCAATTGTACTCAGGCTTCTCTTGAAGGTAAGCAGCCGAGCACTTTTCCAATATGGAAGTCCCAAATTTACATTCCTTACATTTTTTAATGTTCATCTGCACGACAGAATATGCTAAGCATTCATAATAATGTTTTTCCATCCATAAGTATAAAAGGTTGAAGGAGCTATGCTCATAATATGTATTGATTCCTTTCATAAATCTCATTATACTTTTGATGAAATACTGCGTTTGTATTCCTTTGTGTTTGTTATTTCATTAAACAAATATATAACACATAGAGAAAAAGTCTGGCATGATGTCATTTGTTTCCACTTTGTGCTGCCTCCCAAATTCCCATGAGCAATTATGAGTGAATTATTCAATGCCTGAAAGGGTTCAAAAAGTTAAAAATATTGTCAGGACAATTGCTGCAAGGTCATCACATGCAAAAGACCATCAACATCATCCATCACGTTGAGAAGAAGATGAATAAGAACTACATAATATCAATAGATGATGGAAAAGTAGTTGACACCATCCAAGACTCATTCTCAATTAAAACACTACGGAAAATAGGAATGGAAGGGGGATTTCTCAAGTTAATACAAGCTATCTATGAAAAGCCAACAGCCAACATCATAGTCAATGGAGAAAAGATGAAAACAATCCAACTGAAAAAGGGGATGTGACAAAGATGTCCCTTGTCACCAGAGCTGTTCAAAATTATACTGGAGGTCCTAGGTAGTGAAAGGATATTCAAGGCATTATCTCAGTGAGGAAGAGGGCAAAACTATCCTTATTTGTAGACGACATGATTCTATATATTGGAGACCCCCAAACCTTCCCAGTGGAAGTTCTGGTAGCAATGGAGGAATATGGAAAAGAAGTTGGATACAAGATCAACAAACAGAAGCCCATCGAATTGCTTTATACATTAGACAAGATCATGGGAGAGATCAAGAAGCAGTGCCCTTAACAATAGCCAAGCACCAATTGAAATATCTAAATCAAAAATACAAAAATATTGTTCTGGAAAAGCTAGTTATTCCGTGTGGGCTATATTGCTTCTGAGCTGAATGACCGCTTGTGTACTCAAGCCTTTAAGACCCCAGATGCTATATCTTTTGGTAGCCGGGCACCATCAGCTTTCTTCACCCCAATAGCTTTTACACACATTTGTTCTCAGCGATCATATCAGGAAATTGAGCATGCAATGTTATGCTTTTTAGTTCTTGAAGCCTGATATCTAATCCCTTTAACACCTCATGATTCCGCAAGCTAGTGGGCTTCTTCCATGTGGGCTTTGTTGCTTCTGAGCTAGATGGCTGCTTGTTTACTTTCAAGCTTTTAAGATCCCAGGCGCTCCATCTTTTGATAGCTGGGCACCATCAGCTTTCTTCACCACCTTTGCTTATGCACACATTTGTCTTCAGTGATCATGTCGGAAAGCTGAGCATCTTGGAATGCCAATTTAATAAAACAAAGTGTTCTTGAACCAAGGAGACACTTGAGTGGAGGTCCAATGCCCATCTATTGTCCTACTGCTAACCCTATAAGTATACATGTTAATCTCTTTCCCCATCCTCACTTATAAATATATGCCCCTATGTACATACCTGTATTCGAACCTCTATAAATGCTCATTATCTCCCAGTTCCTTCCTCTATTTCCATTTGCTTCCCTCTTGTCCCACTATCATGTTCAGTCTCCATTTGGGTTTCAGTATTTTCTCTCTGTTACATTAGTCTTAATCAATTCCTATAGACCTTCTCTCACCCACCTTGTCCCTGCATTTGTTTCAATTGTTATTCTCTCTTTCCTGGGCTGGTCAAAATCACCACCTTTCCTCCTCCTCCCCCTCTTCAATGCTCCCTACCCTGGAACCATCAGTCCTGTCATTTTCACCTCCAACTTCTTTGTCCAGTCTGTCTTGTCTAGATAGACCTGCAGAGGTTATAATATGTACCAAAAAAGTCTCCTAAAATGGAGCAACTTAAGTAAATAAAATATGATCACATCAGCAAGAACCCCCTCAATGTACTATACAATATGTAACAGAATAATAAAAATAATAGCAATATAAGAACCTGTATGAAGTTCAAGGTCTATAGTTGACCTCCTAGAGTGACCCCTGGTTGAGTCAGATGGGGTGCCAATACCCTGGCCCCAAAGTATATCCTTGGCATTCCATCTGTGACTCTACGCTCTGTTGCACACTCTCAGTGCTTTGCATTGGTGTGGTTGTGTCCGACAGGGTATAATCTTGACCCCGCTTCTTCAACCTGGCCCTGATAGGCCTTGGGTCAGCGAGGGTAGCCCTATTTCATAATGGGGCCGGCCGTATAGTCCTCTTTGTGCATGGAAGAAGCACACCAGCCTGTGTGATCATGAGGTGGTGAAGGGATCTGGTGTCAGGCATCAATGAGCTAAAATTATATTATTATTAATGAGGGGAAGTACAGACTAAGGACCCAAAGCCCATCAAAAGGTGAGGTGACATCCTCTTGCATAGGGGTTACAAGGAGGAGATGAGCCAGTTAAGATACAGAGTAGGAACAATGAAATATGCAACCTTCCTCTAGTTCCCATGCTGCCCCCCACCCACTATCATGACTACAATTCTACCTCATAAATCCAGCTAGACCAGGAGATGTGCAGTGAAGTTGGAAACATGGGAAACTTAGGATAGATGATCCATCAAGACTAGTAATAGGAGTGGCAATACCAGGAGGCTGGAGGGATGGAGGAATAGAAAGGGAGAACCAACTTCAGGGATCTACATGTAGCCTCTTTTCTGGGGCACGGACAATAGGGAAGTGAGTGTTGGGACACATTGTACAGTGTACAGTATGAAAAAAATAATTTGTAAATTACTAAGGGTTCAAGGGGAAGGAGGGAGGAAGGGTAATATAGAGAGCTGATACTGGGGGCCTGTAGGGAGGGAGGATGTTTTGAGAGTGATGATGGCAATGGGTTGTAAATGTGGCCTGCATACAATTGATGTTGGTATGGATTGTGATGGGAGTTGTGTGGCCCCCTCCCCAAATGATTTATTTAAAAAAAGGGGGAGGGAAAGGGAGCTTTTTTTTTTTTTAAAGAGGAGCTTGTACCAAGGGCTCAAGGTGGAAAATATTTGGAAATGTATGTGGCAGCATGTGTGCAAATGTGCTTGATACAAATGAAGTACTGAATGTTGTAGTAGCTGTAAGAGCCCCCAATAAAATTATTTTTAAGAAAAAGAAAAACTAGTTATTTTGAACCCTGTGAAAAGCTACAGTAAACCAGAAGTGATTACCACAAGTGATCTTCACAAATGGAAAAATATTCCATGCTCATGGATTAGAAGTCTCAATATAGTAAATATGACAATCTAACCAAGACACTACATAAGTTTGCTGCTATATCAACACAAATACCAACAAAGTTAGTCCGAGTAGACTAGAGGAACAAATTGAAAGACACACATATGGATATAAGAAATGGGTTTATATTCAAGAGGAACAGGACATTGAGAAAATATCCCAGCCCAGTCCAGCAAAACTCTTATAGGTGGTAGCATATGAGAAGTTAAAGTTTTGATTATTTTGTTTGGAAGCTGTCTTTGGTTGTTTCTATATAAAATGAATACTGTTAATGTATATCTTGAGCTCAGGGTGGGGGCCGCCATTTGAGTGTCTCAGAGCCGTTCTGTTCAGGGACATTGGTTAAGAAGATCAGAATGCCCGGCCAAAAGCACGCATGTGTTTGATGCCTTTTGAGACCTAATTCAATGTTTTTGTGTAAACAGTAGTTTAGATAAGGATAAAGATAAGCTTAATAAATATTGACCTTCTGTTCTAAGAATTTAGTTTGATTTCTGATTTTGCTGTTTATACTTCTTTTATGCCTGTTACTGTAAATATAAGGATGCATAGAAATGTTTATTGGAAAGTTTGGAAAGAATTTGCAAATCCAGTTACCTCAAGCCAAGCATTGACCTCTAGAGGGTTTAGGACTTAGCGTCAAAAACATCTCGAAAGTGATTAACCCCACCTTGAGCTTAAATGGGGTTAGACCACACCTGGAAAAACTTCTCTGAAGAAAGTAGCCCCACCCAGTCTTTGGGAGTACTCAGGATACTTGTAGTCTAAGAGGTCAGACTGACCCATAAAGAAGGATAGGGTCAATTTCCTTGGAAAATCCTGACTAGTGATTGTCTTCAAAAGCAAAGGTATCTCGAACCATGAAGATAACTCCTCTCTGGGTCTGAATGTTAAAGGAAACGTGTGGCAGGCTGAAATGCTTATTAGGTGACCACCCAGATTTACTGCTTGTCGGTGAAAGCAGGAGAAATGCAGCAATCAAGAGCCAGGTTGACTTTGGCCACTGACACCCGGGGACTTGGTTCACAGGAAATAGAGGAGACGAGAGCGGGTTGACTGGTCTGAAGTTCATGACCTAACCTGGGAGAGCTAGGCATGTTGAGAATTTGTTGGGTCCTTGGTCTAAAGGAAGGCGACCAATGGCCACTGTGGTGAGGCTAAGTGGAATAGCCCACAGTGAGTTGACCAGAACCCGACCAGAGGAAGACAAGCAATTTAAGTCTGTGAACTGGTGCATATCGTTGCTGACTTTATGGATGGCCTGTCCTGATTTGACTTTGCTAATGGACACACACTTCATGAGTTTCCAACTGGAATGAAGATTCTTCATGTTGAAAGGTATGATTGTTTCCTTAGAGCACTGGGTTGGTATAAGTAGGCAATATAGAAATTAGATACCCAAAATGGGGGAATGAAGGCATGAGGTACTTAGGCTTGCAAACTATTATAGGTGGTGGAATATATATTCATAGGATTATAGGATCAAGGTGTAGATATTTTGTAACTACAATTTTAAGGCACAGGATATCTATTGTTTTGTTCACTTATAGAATGTTATTTTTAAATGATGGTGCCACTTGTTGACTTATATGTATTTTAGGTTTATCCTGTTAGGTATAGAAATGATATTATTGTTTATTTGAGGGTTACATATGGTTACAGAGTTATGTGAAAGTATAAAATTAACAAGGGGTGGTCTGTGGCAGTCATGTGCTTATGTTAATTTTATGATTGAAATATAGGGGTGGAGTCTGGCCTGTTAATCTGGAGATAGCCACTGAGTAGTTGATGAGGTCTCTGTGTGGGCATGGCTTTCACCTGAGACTCATGGGAAATCACACAATATTTCCCACGTGAAGATGAGAAGCTGTCTTCCCCAGTTGTTAGGAGTTAGTTTGAGAGATGATTAATCATGGAAAAGACAAGATGCAGCCTCCGAGAAGTTGGAGGAGCCAGCAGAGAGACCACACGGCTTTGCCCTGATGAAGACAGACCTCTGAAGCTGAAGTGGCATGCTGTTGATGGACCTGAGTCATGGAAGCGAGGAGCCATGGGGAGACCCCTGCCAGCGCCAGAATTCTGCACCCACTGACCTGTGACTTCCTGAGTCGGAAGCAGGCTTTATAGACTGATTTCGGGCATATGGGTTATTATTGAACTTATGACTTTGAGCTGGACTAGGCTGGGATATTTTTTCAATGTACTGTTCCTCTTGAATATAAACCCATTCCCTATATCCATATGTGTGTCCTTCAATTTGTTCCTCTAGTCTACCCGGACTAACTCACCAAAAATCTTCTTCAAAGAAATGGAAAAATTGACTACCAACTTCTTGTGGAAAGGAAAGAAGTCTGGAATGGAAGGACTTAGAAGAAAACTCCTCAAGAAAAAAGACAAAGTTGGAGGGCTTGCTTTCCTTGATTTCAAAATATACTACACAGCCACAACAGTCAAAACAGCAGGTACTGATATAATAACAGATACTCAGATAAATGAAAACAAACAGAAAACCCAGAAATAAAATCAGCAGCATATAGATAACTGACCTTTAATAAGGGCCCCCAAAGCATCAAATGGAAAGCTGATGTCCTCTTTAGCAAGTGGTGGAAAAAATGGATATCATTATGCAGAAAATGAAGTGGGACTCTTATCTCACCCCACGCTCAAGAAAAAAAATCATAGTGAATTACAAAACTCGAAGTAAAGCCCCATAATATAAAAGCTACCAAAAAAGGAGTCAGGGCAAATCTGGGAATCTTGGCCCAGGAAATACATACGCTAACCAAAATAGGGAGAGAGACACACAAAGAAGAAGCTGAAATTGACAAAAGGAATAGGCTAAGTATAGAACACCGTGTACACTGAAAGTCTTCACTAAGAGAACCCACAGATTGGGAGATGATCATTAGCAACAACACATGAGACAAAGGGCTTATAACTAAAATATGCAATACCCTAATAGCCTGAAAATAAAAAACCCAGAGACCTCTCTGAGGAGGTGGACAAAGGATCTGAACAGAAGTTTCACCAAGGGGGAAACCCAAATGACCAATAAACATATGAGAAAATGTTCACGATCTTTAGTCATCAGAGAAATGCAAATTAAAACTACTGTGAGATACCATCAGCATCCCTGAAGATAGCTCAGAGAGCAACAATTGTTGGAGGAGATGTGGGAGGGGACACTTATCTTTGGTTGGTGGTCTTATAGATATGTACAGCGACTATGCAAAGAATTTAGTGATACGAAAGCAAATGGAAATTGAGCTACCTTATGAACCAGCAATTGTCCTGTTGGACATATACCCAGAAAGAGTAAGAAAGACTGCAACCAGATAGTTATGCTTCAATATTTATTGCAGCACAATTCACAATCACAAAGGTCTGGAAACATACTAAAATTTAATTGATAGATTAGTAGATTAGAAAACTCTGACACATATACACAATGGAGTAAGTATGACACATTCATTAAAATAGTCATAAGCATATAAGGTACATTTCTAATGGGATGAGTTGATAGAAATTATGCTAAGTGAAGTTATTCTAGCACAAAAGGACAGGTAAGATATGAGTCCACTGAAGTATTCAATCAACATAGTGATTACAGAAGGAAAACTTTTTAATACATAATTAATGGGTTGAGGGAAAGACACAAAGGCAGAGAAGAGACCAACCCCAATGATGCATTCAACATGTCAACATAAAGAAGGGGAAAAGAGGGGAGGAGCAGGGAAAAGTAGAAAAAAAGGGATGTTGAGATAAAGGCTTTGGGGAGAACAGGGCACTGATCCACCACAAGGAGGGTACTGTTTATGTCTGCACAGCAAAGGGAGAAAAGGACCAAATCTCAACTTTGGGTGCCAAGCCTTGACAGCAATATGAAGTGTATATAATGCCCCAAGCAGTAAACTAAAAGAGAGATCTTCCGGGTTAACCTCTAAGCCACCTACGTTGATCTTCCTCACCAGAAGAATGCACTACATAAGACAGCACTGGAGATATAGCCCAGGGAGAGGGGCAGTATGTCCAGGGGAGCAAACTAAGAGGGAAAGAGAAAGGAGGAAGAAGAGGGAGAGGAAGAGAGGTTGGGGTGGGGAGGTTGGGAGAGGGAGAGAGAGAATGGACAAGAATCCTAGAGGATGACATTCCTCCTTGGGACAGCCAATACACAGAAAGGACCTTAGGATCAGCCTCATCACCAGACACAATGTTCCATTACTGACACACAGTGCTATGTAAGTGTGTGTCAATGACAGAGAGACAGAGCATGAATTGTGCCCAGTTTGAGTCCTCCACACACCAGGGTGTAACAAGAAGGCAGTGCATGAAGACAGTGCAACAGAGCAGCAAGGGGAGAAAAGCAACCAAGTCCCTGCAGAATTCTGAAAATAGACTTCAGATTCCATGAGAGGGCTCGGCATTGCATAAAACCTGATTGAAAAGCATCAACACTGATGGTTCTGGTGGGGAAAGGGGAGGGGAGCAGGTGAGGGAAAGGGAGGGGGAAGCCAACAAACCAGGCATAAGGGAGCAACAAGGAACCTAAATTCAAAGGCAAGGAGTACATGGAATGTCTGGTGGGGCTTGATCAAGTGCAATGTGGCCAAGAGGAAGCACAGAGAGGCAAATGAAGGTTGAACATGATAGTGGGACAGGTGGAAAGTAAAAGGAAATAGAGGAAAGAACTAAGAGTCAAAAGAAATTTAGAGGTATAAACATAGGCCTGTACATATGTAAATATATTAATACATAGCCATAGGGATATTGGTCTATGTACATATATTTATAAGTAGTAGATGGACACTGGGCCTCTACTCAATTCACCCTCAATGCGACAGCATTTTTTCCTAATAAGCTGGCATGCTGTGAACCTCACTTTCCTGACACCATTTCTGAAGACAAAATGCGTGCGTAAGCTAATGTGGTGAAGAAAGCTGATAGTGCCCAGCCCTTTCAAGATATAATGTCTGGGGTCTTAAATGCTTGAAGCTAAACAAAGTAGTCATACCAACCTGTGTTATCGTGAGATGTCGATGGGATCAGGGATCAGGCATCAGAAGACCCCAAATAAACAACCATTTCAATGTGAATGAGAGGGGTGGAATGGAGGCCCAAAGTCCATCTGTAGGCAATTGGACATCTCCTCACAGAAGGGTCAGAAGGAAGCGAGGAGCCATCCAGGGTGCAGTATGGCACTGATGAAACACACAACATTGCTCTACTTCTTTAAAGCTTCCTTCTCCCACCCCTTTCCAAAATCATGACCCCAGGCCTACCTTAAGAATCTGGCTAGACCAGAATTTGTACACTGGTACAAATAAGAGCTCTCAACACACAGAATCTAGGACTAATAACCTCCTCTGTATCAATAATGAGAGTAGTGCTACCATGAGGGTAGGGGAAGGTGGGGAAAGAAGGGGGAGAAAGAGGGAACTGATAGCAACAATCAACATGCAGCATACCCTCAGGGGATGAAACAAGAGGAACAAGTGAAGTGAGACAGAGGAGGTTGTAAAATATGAAAATATGATTAAGTTATAAATTATTAGGGGCTCAAGTAGAAAGAAAATGTTTTGGAAATGATGACAGCACCATATGTACAAATGTGCTTGATTCTACTCATATAATTTGCTATAAGAGCTGTAAATACCCCCAATAAAGTGATTTATTAAATAAGAAAATTAAAGAATTTTTTGTACTCTTGTAAATGTTATTTTAATTAATCTCTTAAAATTTTACCTGTTACCAATACCTATTTAAATATGATTTACTTAGGTTGCCAATCTCACTCTTCTTGATGTGGTATGAATTTTAGGATATGTGAGTTATATGCAAAAGCTGTTTAAAAAAATACCATCACAAATGGTCACCAAAAAGTGAAGAAAGAAATATGGAAAGTAAATGTCCCAACAGACTGTCAAGCTTGCTTTTGAAAGTAAAATAGTGAAAACATATAGAATAAGTGATGAAGTAAAAAGAATGATGAGAAAATTTCAAAAAATAACTTATGAAGTCAAAATTAAATTTTTATGGGATATTTCAAGACCAAGAGTTATAAAACAAATGGGACGAGCACACATGACATTGGCAAAATAAGTAAAGTAAAACTAAAATTAGAAATAAAGGAAAATCATGTCTTGAACTTAAATATTGAAAATTCTCTAGGCAAAGTGTTGAAAAAGGCAGAAAGCAACAAAAGATGATGGAATGAATACAGATTCATTGTAACACAATTATATGGTTGCTATTCAACCATTTTAAGAGGAAGCAACTGATCAAGAAGTACAGAACTGAAGGAAGAAGTCCAAGCTGCAGGGAAGCACTAGTAAAAAATAAGACTACAAGAAGAGATGAAGTATCTATTGAGTTGGTATGCAAACTGATGAAGCATTGGGAGCACATCTTTCTTTGCCAGGAAATTTGGAATACAGTAAGCTGACCAATGGATAGAAAGAGATCATGTTTGTATCAATTTTTTAAAAAGATAATGCAACAGATTTCAGAAAGGATTGAACAACATCTTTAATATCACAAGCAAGTAGCTGTTTGCTGTTATTCAACTGGATTTGGAAGAGGGTATAATACAGGGTTTATCATTACTGGTATCAAATGGACCTTGGCTGAAAGCAGGGAATACAAGAACGATGTTCATTTCTGCTTTATCGACCAGACAAAGACACTTGACTGTGTGGATAATAATAAGCAATGGAACTCATTGAGAAGAATGGGAATTTTAGAACACTTCATTATACTCAAGAAAAACTGATGCACATACCAAGTGGGAGTCACGTGAATAGACAAGTGGATATTGTTATTGTTCAGTGCCATGAGTTGGTTCTCACTCACAGTAACCATATGTAAGCAGAACAAAGCACTTCTCAGTCCTTTGTCTTTTTCACAGTTGTTTTTGGGTTTAAGCACTTTGTTGTAGCAAATATGACAGTTCATCTCGTCAAGGAGCTTCTTTTTCATTGTCACTATTTTACCAAGCATGCTGTCCTTCTCCAGGACTGCTCTCTCTTGACGTGTCCAAAGTACATGTGACAAAATCATTCTCTCTGCCTCTAAAGAGCTTTCTGGCTATACTTTTTCCAAGACAGATTGGTTTGTTCTATGGGCAGTCTCTTGTACTTTTAATATTCATTGCTAGCACAAATGCATTATTTTTTCAGTCTTTGTTATTTAATATCCAAATTTCAAGTGTTTAAGAGGTGATTGAACATACCATGTGGTGGGGTCAGGCACACCTTAATTCTTACTTTTCAACAACTTCAAAGGAGTTTATAAAGCAGATTTATTGAATGTAATATGTGGTTTGATCTTGTGACTGCTATGTCTATGAGCTCTGCTTGGAAGTTCAAGCAGCAAGAAATCCTTGGCAAAGTCAATCTCGCTTTTCAACCATGATTTTAATCTTCTGGTTCAGTTGTGAGAATTCTGGTTTTGTTTACATTGAGTTGCAACTCATAGTGAAAGTTGCAATCCTTGATCTTCATCGGCAAGTGTTTTAAGTCCTCTCAGCAAGCAAGGTTGTGTCATCTGCTTATCAAAAGTTGTCAATCATCCAGTTCTGTTTTCAAGATTTTGCTCTTGCAAACCAGATTTTCTAACTATTTGTTTAGCATAGAGATTGAATAAGTGTGTTGACAGAAAAACAGCTGTGATGCACCCTTTTCCTTAATGTGAACCATGCAGGATGCCCTTGTTTTGGTCATGCAACTTCCTCTTGATCCAAGTATTGGTTCTACATATTCCTCTGAAGACCAAGTGTATTTTCCTATGACACATACAATTGAATGCCTTGATATGTCAATGAGACACATGTAAATGTCTTTTTGGTAATCTCTGTTTGGGACCCAATTTTTCTGACTTCAGCAATGATAGCCTTGGTCTAAGTCCTCTTGTGAATCTACCATAAATCTTGGGAAGCTCCCTTTCAATGTATTGCTGCAACCTCTGTTGGATGATCTTCAGCAAGATTTTAATTGCTTTCATCTCTCTACATCCTTAGTATTATATAATGTTTTTCATTATTTAATCATAATCATCTTAGTGACCACCTATAGGTTGGTTGCTCTATGGTGGTTTGTATGTTACTGTGATGTTAGGTCTGGCAAGGTAATCAAATACTCTCAAAGACACCCATGCTGAAGAGGTTTCATTTGAACTTCTAAACGTAGAATAAACTTAGAAAGAGTGGCAAGTAATTCCCTTCTGAAAAATTAACCCCTGAAAACGTTATGGCTAGCATCAGAACAATGTCTGACAGTTCCAGAAAATGAACTTCTTAGGTCGAAAGTTTCACAAAATATGAGTAGGAGAGAGTTGCCCACTCTGAGTAGAGTCAACCTTAATGACACGGAAAAAGCCAGACTTCATGCACTGACTAAGAAGGACTCAGAAAAGAAGAAACAGCTATACTCATCCATTGCCAATCAGAACATGGAATACACTAAGTATGAATCTTTGCAAAATAGGAAGTTATCCAAAATGAGATGGATCATATAAAACTCAATATTCTCATCATTATTGAGTTGATATGAACTAGCATTGGACATTTTGAATCCAAGAATCATATGATATACAATGTCCACATGGAATAGACTATACTTCAGCTCACGGTAAACCTCCAGAACAGAGAACTGCCCCTGTGAGCTTCTTAGATCACAAATCTTTGTGGGAGTAAAAACATTCACCTATCATCATAAAGGACATTTCAAGGCTGACCCTGATTTTTTTCAAGTAAAATGCTGTATGTGAAAGGTTAATATCTATATGCTTAAAAGGAAGATCAGTTAAGAGAACTGTCATTTAACTTCACACTTCACATGCCCAAGAACAACTTCAGCAATAAAGCAGAAAGAACCTAAACCAAACCACTGCTGCCCATTTATGTCAAACTCATAGACTCTACAGAACTGCCCCTCAAGTTTTCCAATTCTGTAAATATTTATCGAAGTAAATGCCACATCTTTTTGCCAAGGAATAATTGGAGGGTTCTTGCCAACAATTAACTGAGTGATCTAATGAGTAATCAAGTAGGGTTTAAGGAAAGAAACTAACTCAACAGTATGCTTTGGTAGTTACATAATTCCATGTCAACCTGAAGATATGTAAAAGTATTAGAGTGGCATTCAGCCTGTCAATCAGGTCTCAGTCTGATAGTGCCTCTTTGTGGGTACTGCCTTCTCATAAGAAGGACCCTAACAATGTGCCCCTCTCTCTCTGCCTTTACCTTCCTATTTTCTGATCCTGATTACTGTCAGAGCCACAATCTTCCTGCATTCTGCTTCACTGTCTGTGGCTGCATGAATCTGAAGAGGGACTTATGGACTAGTAATGGGCTTATGGACTTGAGTGGGGATTCACTGGGATGTTTTCCTGATATGTAATTATGTTTTCTTTTTATAAATCATTTTATTTGGGCTCTTACTGTTCTTACAACAATCTATACATCAATTGCATAAAACACATTTTTACACATGTTGCCATCATCAAAATATTTTATTTCTACTTTAGGCCTTGGTATCAGTTCCTCTTTATTTCGTCCACCCCTGACTCCCATCTTTGTGAACCCTTGATAATTTATAAGTTACTTTTATTTTCATATCTCACTCTTTTTGCCATCTCACTTCACATATGTTTCGGTTGTTTTTCCCCTTGGGAGGGGGTGAGGTTAATAGTTTGATCAGTGCAATTGATTTCCCTTTTCTCCCCCTATCTTCCCTATTCTCCCCCTACCCTCCCATTACTATTCATGAGTTTTTTTTTACCTGTCTTGGATTCTGTGTATCAGTATAAAAGTGTAAGTTCTCTGGTGTAGCCAGGTTTGTAAGGTTTCTGGGCCATGATAGTTGAGGGGAGGAAGAATTAAAGAGCTAGAGTAATGTTTTGTTTTGTTGGTGCTATGCTTAACCTTGACTGAATCATTCCTTCCTTGTGGCCATTTTGTGAGTGACTATCCCACTGTCTACAGATGGGCTTTGGGTCTCCACTCTGACCCCCATTATTTGTGTCAATATAATTGTTTTGAGTCTTCAGATGCTTGTGTACCTGATCTTGTCAACACCTTATGATCACACAGACTGGTGTGCTTCTTCCATGTTGCTTTTGTTGCTTCTCTGATAGATGGTATCTTGTTTAGCTTCGAGTCTTTAAGGACCCAGATGCTATATCTTTTGATAGCTGAGCACTATCAACATTCTTCATCACATTTGCTATGCACCCATTTTATCTTCAGCAAGCATGTAGGGAAGATGAATACCACAGGATGCCACAGTTATTAAAACAAACGATTCTTACCTTGAGGGAGTACTTGGGTAGAGACCCAAAGTCTGTCTGCTGCCTCAAACTGAAAGTGACATACTGGCATGAAGAAAGGTTGACAGGACTGGCCCCAATTCCAGTTACATCAACCACCTCCCCAGAAGAATGCACTACAGAGGACAGCACTGAAGATATATCTTGGGGAGAGGGGCAGGTTTTCCCAAGTCACATGGTAGCAAACTAAGGAGGCAAGAGAAAGAGAAGGAGAGAGAGGGAGGGAGGGAGGAAAGGAGGGAGGGAGAGAGAGAGAGAGAGAGAGAGAGAGAGAGAGAGAGAAAGAGAGAGAGAAAGAGAGATAAAATTAGAAGAAACTGCTATGATCGTCTATTAATTGCTACTTGAAATGTACAAAGTATGAAACTAGGAAAATTGGAAGTCATTAAGTGAAAGGGAATTCATAAAGGTTGATATCATATGCATTAGTGACTGGCAATGGACTGTTATTGGCCATTTTGAATTATGGTTTACTGTGCTGGAAATAGACCCAAGAAGAACACTGTTGCATTTATTTTCAACAAGGACTTTACAAGATCTATCTTGAAGTACAATGGTGTCTGAGATAGGATAATAATTTGCATACAAGGAAATGCATTTAATACAACTCTTATGTAAATTTATGTGGCAGTCATTAAAGCCAGTGATGCATTAATTAAAGAGTTTTACTAATGTCTTTAGTCTGACGTTGCTAAAACAGGCAAGTAAGATTCATCAATTATTACTGGTAATTAGAATGCAAAAGTTAGAAACAAAGAGGAAAGAAGAGTCCTTGAAAAATTTGGACTGGGCAAAAGAAACAAAGCCGGAGATCCCATGGTGGGATTTTGCAAGACCGATGACTTACCGCTGCAAATACTTTCTTTCAGCAACACAAAAGTAAGTTGTATAATGAGATTTTCTGATGGAATGCACAAAATTCAAATTGACTATTCCTGTGGGAAGAGATGATGTAGAAGCTCAAGACCGGCAGAAGAATCGAACCAGGGGCCAGCTGTGGATGAGACCATCAACTGCTCATATGTAAGTTCAGAATAAAGCTGAGGAAGCTCTTTTAGAAGTTCATGAGAGTCAAAATACAAGCTGGAGTCTATCCCCTGTGAAATTTGGGAACATCTCAGAACACATTTGCTCTATTGAACACTAATGACAGAAGACGACGATGAGCTGTGAGGGGACATTAAAAACACTGTTCATGAAGAAAGTATAAGGTCATTTGAAACCCAGGGAAAAAAAGAAGCTATAAGTATGGATAGTAGAAGAGAGTAAAACTTGCTCTTAATCACAGAGCAATTAAGGAAAATGAAGGAGATGATGCAGTTGGTGAACTGAACAGAAAAGTTCAAAGAGCATTTAAGAGAAGACAAAGTAAAGTATGAAACCTACAAAAGACCTAGAGCTGGAAAACCAGTTTGACTCTGTCAGGCTGACCCCGTAGTTGTATCTGTTTATGACTTTCTCCACATAGTTATGATGCTCTCAAGATTTGGTGTCCCTGGTGGGATCTGTACTTGCACTCCTATTCTGTGGAGACATAAACAATACCCTCCCCCTGGGAGGATGAGTGGCCTTCTCCTCCAATTCTATCATCTCCCCCTGCCCGTCCCCCCACATTTTTCTCCCTCTTCCCTCTCCCTTTCCCTTTCTTTGTGTTGAAATGACATTTACTTCCTTGAGTTTGGTCTCTTCCCCACCCAACTGTCAGTAGCTCACCCCATAAAGTGTGAGATCAAATGGCTTTTCTTCTATACTTCCTGTGCTGATTATACTTACCTCAGTGGACCCATTTTGTACTTGTCCTTTTGTGATTGGCTAACTTCACTTAGCTTAAATTCCTACAAATCTTCCCATGGGACTATGTGCTTCACGCGGTCATCAGTGCTTTTTAGTGATGTGTTTTACTCCATTCTGTGTATGTGCCAGAGTTTTGTAATCCACACAGCTATCAATTGAAATTTAGGTTTCTTCCAATTCCTTGAGATTATGAATTGCATTGCAATAAACAGACTATCGATCATGGTTTGTTTCTTACCTCTTCTGAGTATATGTCCTGTAGAGGAAATGCTGGATTGTAGGGTAACCTCAATTTCCATTTGCTTTAAATGTCATCCAGATGGCTTTCCACAGAGGCTATGCATCTATGCATATGCATCTATGCGACCACCAGCATCTATGCGACCACCAGCAGGGGAGGAAAGTTCTTAGCTGGGCTCTTCTCCAACATTTGTTGCTTTGATTTTTTAATTTGGCCTATCCTCAATGGTGTTAGGTAGTATCTCATGGCTGTTTTAATTTGCATTTCTCTGAGGGTCTCCTCCCTAGTAAAACTTGTGTTCAGATCTTTTTCCCACTTCTTCGAAGAATTAACTGCTTTCTCCTTTTTGCAGGATAGGAGGATATTGTAGACATTAGTAATAATCCCCTTGTCTGTTCTGTCATTGCTAGAAATCCTGTGTTCATCTGTGGGTTCTCTTGTTACTCTCTTGGTGAAGTCTTTCAGCACACACAGGTGTTTTATTCTTAGTATATTCCATATGTCAATTTAAGCTGCACCTGTGGATCTACCCGTCCCTATCACAGTTAGTCAATGTGTTCCCTGCACCACAGTTCTTAGGCTTGTCCTGATTCCCTCATTGATAGTCCTCATAGTTTGGGGTTTTACTTCTAGATCTGTGATCCACCTTGAATTTGTTCTTGTGCATGGGGGAGGTAGGGATCTTGTTTCATTTTTCTACAGTTGGATATCCATTGTTTTCAGCACCACTTTTTAAAAGAGGGCACTGGATGCTTTTTTGTTGAAGATCAGATGTCTATTTGATGATGGTTTTGTTTCTGTGGTTTCTGCTCTTTTCCATTGGCCTGAGTAGTTTTGTTTTTCTTTGTTAGGTGTACCCCTAGATATTTCAGTTTGTTCTTGCTTATTGTGAAGGATACTGCCTTCTCGATCTCCTCTTCTGTGGTCTTGTCCAATATATATAGCAAACCAATAGACTTCTGTTTGTCGATCTTGGGTCTTCTCACTCTAGCATATTCCTTTATCACTGTCAGTACTCCTGTTGTGGAGTTTTTGGTGTTTTCAATGTATAGGATCATGTCATCTGCAAATAACAATAATTTTGCCTCCTCCACTCTGCTACCTTGAATGTCCTTCCACTGTTTTATGTTGTTAGCTAGGACAATATCAGTATGATATTGAGGACATAAAAGTGGGGACAAGGGACATCCTTGTCTGGTCCACTTTTCAGTGTGGTTTCTTTCATCTTTTCTGTTGACTATGATGATGACTGTTAGCTTTTCATAAATATCTTGTATTAACTTGAGGAATTTCCCTTTCATTCCTATTTTCTTGAGTGTTTTAATGGGTACAGATTGTTTTCAAATGCTTTTTTGTTTCTGCCAATATTATCATGTGATTCTTATTCTTTTTCTTATCAATGCAGCAAATAATATAGATGGACATTCAGATGTTTAACCACCCCTGCATTCCTGAAATGAATCCAACCTGATCATGATGGATGATATGTTTTATATACTTTTGTATACTATCAGCCAATATTGTGTTAAGGATTGTTGCATTCATTAGTTCATTATCACTAAAGTCTATAATCACTCTTTATTCATTATGTTTCTTTTGGATGCCTTCCCATTTTCCTAGTTTCTTAACTTCATGTTCTGATTATTGTTTGACATTTGCAGCTGTTCTCTGTTTGGCATTTGACTCATCAGAACACAAAAGTCCTCAAAGCTTTACTTCACCCAAGTCATTAATATCAACTCTGCTTTAAGGAGTCTTCTGCAGTTGGAATTTGAGTAATTTTAAACCCAAGAGTTCCATTTTCTGGTGCTATATCTAACAATGTTTATTTTATATTCATAGAGTTTTCCATGACTGTTCCTCTAAACAGTCAACTATTCCATTTTTCCTAGTCTAGTCTTAGTCTGGTGGCTAAACTGAAACCTATTCAGTGAACTTTTTGCATTTAAAATACTGCTGACATAATTCTTGGCATCACAGCATCATGAAAAACTGATTGATGAATGATTGGCATCAAATACAAGCAATTAAATATATTTTATTAAACTGAATGGTAACTGGTTCTCAACTAGTAGACTTGACAGAAGCATTTGCCATGCACAATCTAAGATCACCCTGCAACTGATTACCCATTCACTAAGTATAGTTAATTGAGTTTTTTCAATAAAACTTAAGCTTATAGTTTCTCTATAATATGAAGACCATAAAGTAGATCATGACACAAGCATCACAAAGTATTCTCTACAAGGAACTCTGGTGATATAGTGGATATGCATTGGGTTGTGATTCACTTGGCTATCAGTACAGAGTATTCTCCACAGATTTTAACTCTTCTAGAAATTTGGGTTGTGATACGCATGGCAGACAGTACAAAGCATTCTCCACAGATTTTAACTCTTCTGGAGATTTTATCTAATACACTCAGAAGAAACGTACAAAAATATGGCTTTAGATGCTTAGATAGAGAGGGTATGTGAAACCTTTTAAACAGGAAAGTTCCAAGAGAAGAGAATCAACTAAGAAAAAAACAAAACAAAACTTGGGAATGTGGATTAAACCATTTAGTAATTTTAAAAAGAAACATATTCAAATAACCCAGAAAACTTTACCTATTTAGTATTTAATAAAACCTAATAAATATTTCTATTAAAATTTTTTTGTGAATTGAGTGGAACTTTATTGAGTAACTCCAGGTGCCTTCTGTTTCCTTTCACTGATTTCAATCCCTATGATGAATATCACTTATCCCACCATCTTCCTGTGTTCTCGTTTTTCAACTTTCTTCACCTTTCCTCTTTTATTTATTTACTTTTTGCTTTTCAATTTTAATGTCATAAGTGTTAAAGTTAGTCAGTTTTCCTTAAACACTTTATACATTTTGTGTCCTATATCTGATTGCAATCCTCTCCATAAAGCATGACTTATCCCTCTGCTTCCCTGTGTCATCTATTTCCATTACTCCTCCTTTCCTACATCTTTTTTTGCCTTCTGAACTTGTCCTTCAGCAAATGTTGTCATTTTTGCTCTCAAATGTTTTGATTATTCAAAGGAGTACATCCTTTCCACAAGTTATTATTCTCCTTACAGTGTGGTCTATTATTTGACTTAGCATTCAGTCATGAGAATTAATTCATTTCCAGAAGAATGACAATGGGCCAGAGACTGAGGCTTCTACTAGTCTCTATCTGACAGTAGGCTTCATCTTTTTTTTTAAAAAAAATTATGGTTTTGAATCTTGCTCCATATTTTTCCCTCACAGCACCCAGAAACTTCTAACACGATACTTTTCAGAGCACTTCATAGTTGTAACTGACCACCAACTAGTTCTTCTCATATCAGGCCCCTAGAGACGGAAGTGTGCATGTTCCATTAATTCGTTGACTATGTTCTGGATAGGGAGAGAGGAATAGTTGTTTCATAGATGGTTGCCCATAATCTTTCAGTTTCCCAGGTGCTACTTGCCAAAGTGGGATGCAAAACATTTTCTTTGTGGATTACACTAAACCAATTGAACTTGTTGCTCTCTAAAGCTTTTGATCTTCGACTCTAGGCCCAGAGTCTTCTACCCTCAAGGTGCTATGCTTAGGACATTTTTATATATTGCACTTTAACATATTTTCAGCACATGTAAATATATCTGCAAAATGGTCCTTGAAAAACTGGATATGTTTAATGAGACTTGGTAGTATAAGGGATTTGCATTGGACTGCTAGATTTAAGAACAACAGTTCAAAACCACCAGAATTTCTACCAGAGAAAGGTGAGGCTTTCTATTCATGTAAAGATTTACAGTTTCAGAAATCCACAGGGTCAACTGTACTTTCTCTGTGTTAGTCTGGGTTGACCAGAAAAAAGAAAGAGCTTTAGATAAAGGAGAAATTGTAAATATACAATTGAAAAACATGATAGCCCAGTACAAATCAAGTCCACAAGTTTGATATTAGCCCATATGTCTGATACTAGTCCATATATTCTTCTTTAGATTCACATGGCACATGCAATGACATTGAATGCAGGAAGATCACAGGCTCGTAGGGTTGAAGCTCTTGTTGCAGTGGAAGCATCTTAATTCTGGAGTGGGTATCCACAGGTTTCCTCCATCTCTCTGAGTGTCTCAGCAGCAGGAAAGGGAAGGCAGGGAGATTGTGTATGTTTTCTCCAGGGAGGAAGACAGGAGTTTCTAGAATCCTCTGGAGAAGACTATTCCCACACAGAGACCTCATTGGCTGTGACTTGATTTACAAGCTAGAGTCCACTACTTCACTCGAATTAGCAGGAGATTATCTAACTGCTATACTGCCTATAGGGTCTCTGTGAGTCAGTGACTGCAACAATGGGCTCCTACATATGAGCAATTGTGGATATAGTGCCAGACCTGGCAATTTTTCACTCTATTCTACATAGTGTTGCTTTGAGTCACAGCAGTACCACTGGTACCCAGCAAAATTATAAGTCAGAATTGACTCAAGGGAGGTGAATAGAGTTACATGCTCTTTTTTATACTTGTCTGGCTATCCTACGAACATATCTACCTATAGAATATTGTAATCATTATTATTGCATGGTTATGTATATGATATTACATCTGCTATTTTTAATTTTGCATTCATTTCAGAGTCTATCTTTCCCTTCATCATTTGTTTGTTGATCATCCCTTATTGTGTCTTCCTCTTCACTGAAATTAATAAGCATTTATACTCCTAATACCCACCAAAGAATCAAGACTTTTTATTGCTTTTTTATATAATTGATCTTATAAATATGAAAATTTGTGATGTGAGTAGGCATGATATTCTCCGGGGTTATTAATGTCCTAAAGTGTTTTGAATATTCATCACTACTGTCAAATATTGCATAATATTTTAATATGTATATGTACTATAATTTCTTCCATTCCTAGGCATTGAGGTTGTTTCCATTATTTTGCTATTATAAAGAGTTATGCAGTGAGCATTGTGTGCATACATATATTTATGTTATGACTCTTATTTCTGTAGCCCATGCTTTCACATTGCATTGGGAAAATCTGTGACTCAAGACTTCTTTAAATTTTTGAAAGCAAGGTGTCTCTTTAAGGACTATACAACACTCGACCCAAGCCATGTATTTTCAATGGCCTCATCTGTGTTTGGAAGTTAGACAATGAAGAAAGAAGAGTAAAGAAGAATTGGAGTTTGGATTATGGTGTTGGTGAAGAATATGGACAGTACTATGGATTTTCAGAAGAACAAAAATATCTGTCTTAGAAGAAATACAGCCAGAATATTCCTTATAAACCAGAATTAATTTTTTATTAGGCAATACAGGGCCCTGAAATTGAAGTATCATGCTAATAATAATAATAATTTTCTACATGTTATTATTGCATTATCTTCCATAAGAATAATATGTAAAGAATTTGTAAAATTGTTACAATTTTTAAAAAAATTGTTCTGTACAGAACTAGAAAACCTTCTCCTTTATATAATGAGGATCAAGATTATGAAAGACGTTTTTATATGTAATGAGAATACATATGGTTGAAACTATGGTAGAATCCCCTCTAAAGACTTAAAACAGTACTCTAGAAACACATTGCCTATTTTAACTGGTTAGACAAATGAAATTTGTGGTCCAATTTTACAGTTTCTTTTTTATAAAGGAACTCTTCTAATCCCTGAGTTCTCTACTTATGACTCTTATGTATGGTTCTAATTATCTGATTCATCAGTAATTCTCAAGACATAGCATATAGAAAAAACCTCCCTAAAGATGTAGAAAACCCAGAGATTTTTTCTTTGCACAGAAGAGAAGAAGGTCATCCCTCTTTCATATTTACTATCAGCTCAGGAAGAGATTGACTGCTTTTAAAGTCATTACATAAAATTGAATTTCAGTGTTTTTTTAAAGAAAAAATTTAGCAACTAATTTTTTTTTTGGATGGAACGACTGGGAGCAGATCCCACAGCAATGTTCCACAGCAGGACTACCTTCACAGATTTCACACATGACTTACTTCACACTCAAAATGGTGAGAGGAAAACCTAATAGTTCAGGAGTCTGTTACTAGCTTTTTCAACTATACTTTTGTTAAGGAAATGTAATGAAATTGAAAAATTACCAACCAGAAAAGCCTCTTCAAAAAAACAGATGGAAAAAAGTATGATTATTAAATTATCATTAAACAGAAAAGCGATTCACATCACAGGCTTCTGCGAAAAAAACACAGAGACAAATTTTATTATTTTTCTATGGCCAAGCAAATTCAACCTATTATACATGTTTTCTCAAGATAAATGAGATATAGTTTCCCAGAGAGAAACTTGACTGCACCTTTATCACATATAGACATAACACCACTCATTAATTGGCATAATTATCTGTATTGGCTAATTTATTTAACCCAAAGAGAAAAATTAACTTCTCATTTCTTAATGGAAAAAGGTAGTTTTTCTATTCCGAAAAAGACCCTGACCAAGTTGGAAATTTTTTTATCTTAATTTTTTAGTATTTTATTAGACCAAAACTAAGAGAATTATGCTGTTTTCCTTGATGATATAATTTTAAAGGAATGACTCAAAGGCTCCAGAGGAAACTTTATGGGCTATACAACTGGCAAAATGCTTGGTTAGCTTTTAAATAAATCTTATATACATTTCAAAATATAGAGAGTTTTAAGTGAAAAAATTTCAAAATACATGCTCTCAAAAATGAAAAATTTTATTTCTTTTTAATTTGTATGTAACTTTATACTCTTCATCACATCCATCCAGCTAAACATCTTTTATTCATTTGTGACCGAAGAACTAGATGGGGTCACTCAGGTGATCAGGTTAGTTAAGACACAGAAGTATTCTGTGTTCTATCTGGAGGCTGCAAATTGTCCTGAGATATGCCTCACTAAACATTCTTCAATGATCCTCCCTTATCAAAAGCTTTTATCTAAGAATAATGGGGAAGTAGGAAGAGAAGTACAGTTTTGGATCTTATGTTAGAGAAGTTATATCAAAAATTCCCTGTAGGTGAACTGAAAAGGAACAAAGAAATCAAGTGGAAAAATGAGACACTTTGTGAATATGAATGATACCTGGCCTTCACTTCTTAATAATCTTAAGACCTAGATACATATTACAATCACCTAGAGTGATTTTAAAGACTGTGGATGCATTACCACCAAAACAGTGAATCAATTATTCATGTCTGGCAGTTGGACATTGGTATATATCAAAGTTCCTAAATGAAAAACTCCTACAGTTGTAGGAAATTATGGACTAAGTTACAGAATATGGATTTCTGGCATAGATGAGAAAGAAACGGAGATGTAAGCATAGTTGGAGATGTAAATGGACCAGGTTTTAAACGCTATGCCAAATAATTTAATTTTCAACCCATAGATCAAGGGGGACATTATACGCTTTTGGAGAAAGAAAAGGCTATGATCAGTAATATTTTCTTCCTAATTAATGAGTCAGCATTGAAGTTTAACTTGGTAGATAGAACTCCATAAGTCAATTCAAATCTAATATACTGTGGGGGAAATATGGACTCATTATTTACCCTTTATAGCATTTTTCCATTTAATTATGAGAATATCACTTTTGTTTCATAGATTTTTTTGTAGACCTAAAAAGCAAAATATTTAACCACTGTCATATAAAAACTATGGGTAAGGACTACATTTGTTACAGAATCGATTAGTCTGTTTTTTCAATGAAGAAACTCAAGGTTTGAAAGGAGACCTTTATATTGATAATGCTCAGTGGAAGTTTTATGAAAAACACAAAAACAGAAAAGTCCAAATTGTGCCCTTATTATTAACATTGCCATAGTTTGTTGAATGTCTTGCACTACCACAGTCAGATCTGTTTGTGCCATCGGTCCTTCTTCTGGTATGTGGCATTTTAGGGAAAAGCAAACTGAAAACCAGAGTTGAAATCATTGGGAAGATTTTTGGGTCCCGAACACTGTGTCTTTTTTCCTTTTTTTTGGTATGGTGTACAAATTACTTAATGTAAAAACTGATGTTCTGTTCTGTAACCTTCACAAAATTTACAATTAAAAGATTTTTTGGCTGAGCCCTGGTGGCGTAGTGGTTGTGCACAGGACTGCAACCCACTGGGTTGGAGGTTCAATTCCAGCTCCACAGGAGCAAAGGCTGGGCCTCCTACTCCCACCACCTGAAGGCAGTGATGCCCCAAAAACCAAAAACCAAAAAAAAAAAAAAGATTGTTTAAGTCCATGAAAAAATTCTATAATTCTTTGTAACAGTTTTATTAGTATATCATTCATATATCATGACATTTACTTATTCATATATGCTAAGAAGAGTTGTGCAATCATTACTGCAATCAATTTCAGAACACTTTATTCTCGCACTCATTGTTGTGAATTCCCCATTCTCTACTACCCTCCCCTGTTATGCCCCAAGGTAATTATTATTACTTTTTCACATGAATTGAGAGAACTTTAAATGAATATTAATTTAAATTAAACATTATAATCACCATATAAAATTACAGGATTGATATCGAGACCTTTATTGATGCACATCTCCCTTGCAAGCACACATTAATGAGGTTGTAATACTTATATTAGTCCTCATACAAGGCTAAACCTATGCATGCTTGCAAACATTTTGTTCCTATATCTTTTTTTTTCTGTTTTTTAAAAAAGTAGTTTTATTGGCATCTATTTCACAATTTGCGTGGTGTTGAAATTGTCTAATATAAAACTGATATTCTGCTCTGTAAGCCTTCACATAATTTACAATAAAACATTTTTCCTTGTACTTGCTATTTTTAAGCTCACCATATCCTTTCATTTTCCATTGCTATGCTCCTAGGCAACTATGAGTCCAGCTAATGTTGCTATAGATAGACCTATCCTGAATTTCTGACACAGAAAATAATATAAAATATGAACAAAAAATAAGAAAACAAAACCCAGTAATAATCTTGAGACAACACAGAAAAATACTCAATAAAAAGAAAGCAGAAAATATTTTTTGTGGACATCACTGTCCTCTGGTGGGAGTGGGAGGCCCACCGTTGCTCCTCGAGAGCTGCTGTTGGATTTGAATTGCCAAGCCAGTGGGCTGCAGTCCGCACTCAACCACTACGGCACCGGAGTTCAGCCAGAAAATCTTAAAAACTGAAACAACTTTAAAATAGATCAGAAAGGAAGATCAAGTGATAATATCATATTTTAAATTAACTACCTCAGACATAACTTCACAACACTCCCTCTGACTACAAGGTTGGATGGTGTTCAGAAAAGAATCACTGGAAATTTAATCCATATGTGGACCCTACAACTGGCTTTTGGACTTCCACTGTGATCCATAGTCTTTTTGTAAACCATCAGCTTACCAGTTAGGTTCTGGTACCATTCCTTCCTTTGAATTTCATATTTAAAACTTTGGGTTATAAAGTCCTGTTATAATTCTTCCATGTAGGCTTAGTTTATGCCTCACTTACACAGTTGCTTATTTGAAGACAAGTCTTTAAGACATAGTTCTATTGGCTACGCAGGAGCCATTTGAATTCTGAATTGCCCTCGTATCCAAGTCTTCAGTGATCTCTTCATGAGAATCAAGCAGCACCATGTCATAAGAACTAATTTTCTTAGACTGGGGCTAGAATGAAATCCTCTCATATGTCACTGGTTTCTATGTATCTCTGGTTCACTTTAGAGGCACCGTGGTCATTTTATATTGCAGACCATTATAAATAATCTCCCTAGGGCATAAGGTAATTATATTGATAGTGTCACTAATTTAGACAGTGGTACAGAATCTGAAATACTGTTGAGAAAATGAAATTATGTAAGTACAGGCTAACTTCAGATTTCAATACATAGGTTATTGACTTTTACAGGTTAGAACTCTTAAGTGACTGGACACTGCACAAAAAATGGGGTTGGCAATAGGGTAAAACTTTCATAACATTCATTCACAAAGGCGGAAACACACCTCCGAGTTACATATCTTCCATAAGGAAGTAAGGAGAGCATTAAAATATATGGTAAGTATATGGTAATCCCAGGAACCTGGTGGCTTGTGGTTACGAATTGAGCTGCTAACTATGAGGTCAACAGTTCTAAGCCACTTCCCACTCTGTGAGAGAAATATGGGGCTTTCTACTCTCCTAAAGATTTAAGGTCCCAGAAATCCATCACAGGAGTCACTATGAGTTGGCACCAATTGAATGTGTGTGAGAGAGAGAAGAATTAGAAGAAGGAGGAGGAGGAGGAGGTAGTCTGGGCCACCATTCATGGGACACAGTTGTAAATGAACAGAGACGCAGAGCAGCATGAAGCACTTGAAGCGAATCTGTAAGAAAATAGAGCGTTACAGCTCACTCAGGCAGGTAGCAAGAAACTGAGTTGTGTCCTCTCTATTCTTCTGTGCTCAAATTTGAGAATATGTGATGGGTTGCATTTACTTTCAAGTTTGATAAGTAATTTTCTTAAAACAACATTATCTAAAAAGCAGATCGTCTGGTGCTATAAAAATACAATCTATAAAGCAAAGAACAAAGACCAAACAAACTCAAGGATTTACTTGCGCAAGGAATGTTTGCATTTCCTTCAGAATCAACATGAGTCGTTTTCAGACTATACTGATCCAAATGTGTATCTTTTTTTGTTTGTTTGTTTTTGTTTTTTGGCATCACTGCCCTCTGGTGGTGGGAGTAGGAGGCTCAGCCTTTGCTCCTGTGAGCTGGCATTGAACCTCCATCCCAGTGGGCCGCAGTCCCGTACACAACCATTACGCCACCGGGGCTCAGCGCAAATGTTTATCTTAAAGTATTGATTTGTATTGAAGTTCTAGCCATAATCCGGCTATATGCGCCCCTCCCCCTCTTTTTAATAGCATCCAGATGAAGAGAAAAATGCTGCAAAGGCAGCATTTCTCCTGTCTATGGTACTTTGTTTGTTGAGGAGACTATATAAAAGACCAAAGAAAAACAAGTTATGAGCAAAAACAACCCTGAAAAAGATCCAAATATAATTCTAAGAGAGGTCATAGGATTAAATTGATGGATAGTTGTAAAAAGCTGTCAAAAACTTGGGTGCCTTCAATCTGTTCCACTTTTTATAACTATCCTATATGTGATATTGTAATGGCAAAATATCCTGTGACAGATTGTGATAATTCAGTAAATGCCCTTTAGCATGATTTCAAGGAAACAGAGTATTATTATAAATCATAGGTGTAACAAAGAAATGGAGAATTATTATAAATCATAGGAGTAGCACATGTGGACATATGATTCCATCACATTGTAGTTTAATTTGTTGCTTAATACTATTAATCTGGTTTCCCAGAAGAATATCAGAGATAAATCACCCAATTGTTCATGAATTTGCTGATCAATATGTTGTTGAGTGAACCACAAAATCTCAGAACTTTGATGCCAATCGTCTATGAATGTAATGGTTTGTACAGACTCATGTAAACTAATTCTGCAGTAGTAGCAGTGGCAGTAATCACAATGATTCCTAAAATTGCAGCTCTTAAAATTCCTAAATATCCATTTGATCTTCTCAAAAGTCATTTAGCCAATTTGCCAGTTAAAGATAAAAGAGGAGAACTTTGCCATTGCCGAGACAATTGAGTAGGCATCCATATTCCTACTCTAGCTCTCAAAATATATACACTTTCACTACTATGATTAAAAGAAATAGAATGGAAACTAGTAAAAAAAAGAACAATTATTACAGTTAATTTCTCCAGAGGAGTGATTCCAATTGGCAGATCCTTTCAGGAAAAGCTATAACATTTGCACACAACTTGGACATATCGGATTGTTATTAACTATGAAGGACAAGATGTAATTTCCTTCATGACTAGTACTGTTGCCAACCTATTGTCTAACAGGAAACAACGTAGCACCTATTTTCCACAAATGACTTTGGAGGGGGTTTCCTATTATATGAAGGCAAGGAGGAAAAAAGTCCACCACCATACCAAAGCACAGGCTCTGAAGTTTGTGTGTCAATCGTATGGTTCGGAGAATGCCATTTAAGGTCAGCTGCACTAGATTTAGCCAGAGCAGAATTTGAAGGGCTCCAATCAATGACAATTCCTAGGGAATTATTAATTAACACTCAGGGCTGTTCTCTGCAAGTGCTAGTGTGTACCCAATCAGACAAGTGCAAATACGTAGGTGATTGACATGGGGGCAACGGAGGTATAGAAAAAAAATGTCCTGTTATATTTAAATTGGAAAAACCTTCAGCACTTAAAATTAGCAATTGTTGCAGCTTGCTCATATCTGCTGGGTTTTGATGATAAACAACAGGGCCTGATATTTTAATTTTAAATAATGCCCCGCCCTGTATTCAATGCATATAGGAAGTTCTTCAACCCGAGTTTTATAGGATGTAATCATAGTGCCTTCTTTGTTCAAAAAGGTCCTAGATCCTTTAAAGGCCCACGCATCCATGTGGATTCATCAACATAAACAGGAACAATAGGGTCTATCTCAGAGACTCCTCTATTTAAAGGTGGGTTAAGAATATAGATCAAATTAGTAAAATTCTCAGCATTTACCTGAGCAATCAAAATATCAATTTTGCTAATGCTTATGTCAGCAAAATCCCAGTTCAGTTCATCCCCAGGGCAGGTCTCTTCTGAGCACCACATAATTTTATTTGCTTATCTGGAACCCACAATTTCTTTTCTCCTATAGAAATTGAATCATACCCCCTTTCCCATTTTATGACCAGAGCTGATTGCCATTTGTCTTGTTCAAAACTCTTATGCCATATAGGTTGTTCTACATCTTTAGAAACATTATTTTCCCAGGGCAATTCAGCGACTGCGAAATTATTGTCATTCAAATTTAGAAAATCTAAAGTATAAAAAGCTGTATAAAGCCACCTTCTTGGATGACAATCCCCATGTCCCCCTTTTTTTGTTTGAAAAGCAAATATCTCAAAGTCTGATTTTGGCATTCAATAATAGCTTGGCTGGTACTATTTCCTGGAATACCAGTCAAATATTGAATGCCATATACATGGAAAAAAGCCAATTTTTTTTTAGAAGCGTAAGCAGAACAGTTGTCTGTTTTAATGGATGTGGAGTTCCCATAATAGCAAATGCTTCTAACAGTGGAGTAATAACAGCATCAGCACATTCTGTAGTAGCAGGGGAAGCCCATGGAAAGTGAGAAAAAGTATCAACAGAATGATGAACATAGTTAACTTTGCCAAAAGAAGGAATTTGAGTAACACCCATTTGCCAAATTTGATCCTGGGTTGTTCTTCGAGGATTAGTTCCTCAAGGGAGATGAGGGGCAGATACTGCTTGACAAGCTGAGCAAGATGACAAAATAGCCTTTGCTTGTTGCCAAGTAAGTCCATGATTAATTTTTCATGATCTTGCGTTATTGTGATACCTAGCGCAATCATTTTGAGAGATTTGTAGGGATCCTATGAGGCAATCAGTCATATCCAAAACCAAAGGCCAGGATGTATGAGGTCTAATGTGAGTAAGACAAACAGGATTAGTTCTTTGATGAACTGCCTGCTATACTTTACAAAATAAATCATTCAGTTCAGCTTTTTAAAGAATAATAGCAGCAGTTTCAACATGTGAAAGAATACACATAGCATGTTGTGAATCAGGATTTATATTGAGTGAGGCATCTCTACAAGTAAAGTTAAAATAGGAAATAAATCAGCTTTTTGAAAATAAGAATGAGATGCTATAGCTTTAGAAATATTGTTTTCAATATTTACATATCCAGCAATGCCATGCCAATTAGCATCTATAAAAGATGTAAGTGCTTCAGGAATGGGGGCAGAAACAACCACTTTTGGCAATATCCATTCCGTTCTTTTCAAAAATAAAAAGTTTCCATCAGAGGGATATGAATTAGTAATGATGCCCAAGTAATTGCTACATGCGTTTTACCAATCCTCTGATAAAATCCGAGGATCCTGAGTTTCCTTATTGGTGAAGGTTACTATTATGATTACAGGACTTAGTTCACATAAATGGCATAAACGTATGTGTACTTTAATAGCAATCTGACATTTTTTGCAACTACATTTCAAATTATGCATACTTTACTTGATAAAAATATTCATTCTAATAAATTAACATTTTACATAAGGACCCCTGTTGGATAAATTAAGAGTACGTGCAACAATTGCTGAATATTATCTAAGGATTTATGTGCTGCAATTAACTCTCTTGAATATGCTTCTCTATCCATTGTAATACTTTCTCAGGCTTAAGAGCTAAAGTTCTAGGACTATTAAGATCTGAATCTCCTTCAAATATTTGAAATAACTTGGAAAGTTGTCCATTAGGAATTCCAAAAATGGATGTTGTTAATTTATAGCCCCTAATAACTTTCGATCAATCATTAAGTGTTTTTAAAGAATCCTGACTAATTTTTACTTCCTGAGGTACAATTTTTGTTTCAAATAATTAAATGGATATTCATTTTGAATTTTATTCTCAGCTATTCGTAAACCATAATTGCTTAAAATTATTTACACAAATTGAGAAGTTTCCATTAAAGTTTGAGGATATGGACGAGCAAATAAAATATCCATATAATGATATTATGAACTATTTGGAAATTTGTCCCAAATCATTTGTAAAGATTGATGAACAAAAGTTAGACATAAGGTAAGAGTGTTTAACATTCTTTGAGGCAAAATTTTCCATTGATAACATAACACTGCTTGACTATTCCTAGAAGTTGGAACAGTAAAAGCAAATTTGACACAATCCAGAGGTAGTAGAGGTATGAACTAAAATCAATATTTTTAAATCTATTATAATCAAGTTCCAATCTTTAGGGATCATGGCAGGAGATGGAACACTGGATTGTAAAGGACCCTTAAGAATTATAACCTCATCTATTTTTCACAGGTCCATCAACATTTTCCACTTTCCTGATTTCTTTTTTATTACAAAAAACAAGCAAGTTTCAGGGTCTAGTACTAGGCTATGTCCTAGATCAGGTTGTTCCTGAACTAAAAATTGTAGCACTTCCAGTTTTTCTCTTGGCAAAGGCCACTGTTCAACCCACACAGGTTTTTGAGTCTTCCATGTTACAGATAAAGTGAAAAACTCAACAGGGGCCACCACTCTAAAATTGCCTCTATATCAGGAAAACCTAATACCCCTCTATCTTGTCCCTGGTGAGTCACAAACTCCTGGTGTTCCCTTTTTGATCTAAAATGAGACCCCATACTTATCATCATTTGTTTAGCCCCAAGAGAAATGGGGAGAATAGAAATACAAGCCTTCCATTGTTGCAATAAATCTCTGTCTCACAGAGTTACAGGAATGTTAGCTCTATAAGGCTGCAATTTTGCTATCTGTCCAGTTATGACCAGAAACACTTTGTGCATTGTTAGTCATAGTTCCAATCTCAGTAAAAGTAGTTTTCACAGAGTGAAAAGGCCACTCAGATAGCCAAACATGAGACGCAATAGTAGACACATCAGTACTGGTATCAATGAGACCAGCAGTTTGAATTCCATTTTCAAAGAACACCATCACATGAGGCCTAGTGTCTCAAATAAATGTTTGTCAAAGCATATGTGTTCCAGGATGTCAAATCCTCTTGTCCTCTCCATAGGAGCAGTGTTTCCTTTATGATAAGGTAACAGTAATATTTGAGCAATTCCTTGACCTTTTGAAAATTGAGTATGTTTAAAAGTGGACGTCTTTACAGAAATCTCTCCAATATAATCTGAATCAATCACTCCAGCATGGACTAAAACTCCCTGAGAACTTAGACTTCTCTGACTAAAAACAAGACCAATAGTGTTAACAGGGAGAGAGCCAAAAAGATTGAGAGGCATTTTAACAACTCCTTAAGAATGTTCTAATAACAAATCATGAGGACTGATAAGATCAAAAACAGCACTTCCAGAAGTAGCATCTAATAGATCAGAGATTTTTAGTTGTTCATCTGAACATACTCTGTCCCTGAGCTTACTGAAAAATGTAATCTCCTTGACCTGTTGTTGATGGATCTTGAGGGCAGCTCCTGTTGAAATTGAAGCCCCTATTGGAAAATAGGGGTGATAAGGGAATACCATCTCTATTTTTGACTGACCTATACTCAGTAGTCCAATGAATTCCTTTTTGACATCATTGGCACATGCTGGGTAGAATAGTTCTGGAAGGAAAGTTTCCATCTTTCCCTGGCTTCTTACAATTTGTTTTTTGATAAACCCCATGTTTCCACATCTGAAACATTTAATTCTTTTGTCGACTTTTTGCAATTTAATTTGACCTTCCGAAACTTATTGTCTCCACCTAAACTTAAACAGTCACTAAATATGAAAATTACAATGAAAGATTGAAGTGTTACCAAAGTGTTAAAGGTTGGTTGGGACAATTTTTTGCTGCATTGCACAAAGGTTACTATGATTACTCTCAGGGAGTTTAATGATTTCTGGTGTCTATTTTAGAGTTAAACTCTGTGTGGTAGGAGTGGGGCACAGGCTTAAACAGATAACAGATGAATGAGAGAAGTGTGCATTAGTATCGTTTGATAAGTGATTTTCTTAAAATAAAATTATCTAAAAGGCATGCCATCTGATATTATAAAAATACAATCCACAAGGCAAAGAACAAGAACAAAACAAACTCAAGTATTCACTGGCATGTTTGCATTTCCTTGAGAATCAACATGAGCCCTTTGCAGGCCATGTTGATCAGAATGTGTGTTCTTGATTTGTATCCAATTTTTAACAATACTTTGGCTACAGAAACCATCAGAGCAGTAAATCTGAACTGAGATTCCAACGTCAATAACTCCATAACCTTGGGAAAGATATGGCCTGCATTAACTCACACTAAGACTTTCCAGTCTCATATTCAAGGGAATATATTGGTTCATTAAATATGATTCATGTACATTTTAGGTAAATCCCAGTTCACTTAATGAGATTTCCACATCAAATCCTTTCTGTATGACCCATGAATGATGTGTTCCTCAGGAAAGACTCTAAAATGTTAGTAGTATATAGTACATGACTGGGGTCGGCAAGGTCTGGATAAAAACTAGGCCCAAAGTTAACAATTAGGAACATATTACAAAGCATATTCTCCCCTTGAGTTCTATGTAAGTATTGTTAAGTGTCTTTTTTCCCCCAAAAGAGGTGGCTCCTCCTGATTTCCCCATCAATAGAAATGCAATTATCTTTTCCAAGGCATACATGCCTCCCTCCCACCGTGTTAATTTGAATTTCTAATAAGTTTCAATTACCACTCTTGTAGGAGTATCAGTTGATTTGTGGTGACCTTAGACAATGTTGTACTGCAATAGCTGAATGTTTTTCTTCTTTCCTCACATCTTAAAAACTTACTAGAGTTTCCAAAATGTGTGTATATATTATATTCTAAATGCATATAATATATATAGTTTTTAAAATGTGCCATATATATTATACATAATATCTGCCATTAAGTCATATCCATATTTTGGTTATACTACTTTGATCTATGGATGAAGAGACTTGAAAAGCTGCCAATTTTCCATGGGGCCAGAACCAGCAAAGATTCTTCAATAGGTTCAGACTGCTATCCCAGCTGCTCTGCCCCTTGGGCCATGTGATGCTGCTGATGCAATGTTGCTTGAGGTGTCACAGATTGAGAGGCGATTTGGACTTATTGGAAGGTCCTTATTGATAAAACACAGTGTAGGCTCATGGGGTTTTGAAATGAAGCTCTGCCATCCTTTGCAGTCTACTACCTTTGCAAAACCACATTTAGCCTATTGCTGAGACTTAGTGGATACTGAATCCCTCACCAGGGCCACGGAGTCCTCATGACCCTGAGCTGCCCATTATGAACTGGGTGCTGTCTGACACAGAGAGGTACAAAGTTGAACACACGCATCAGCAGTCTATCATTAAATGGAAGTGGTATGTGTATACTGAATAGATCAAGAATAGGATATGGAGGTATCGCATGAAGACAGAACTTTTCCACAATTATTATGCTCCAAATATTAAGCAGACTATTTACTAGCATTTGTCATGGAGGTTGTTAGCTATTCTCCCTGAAACTTAACTCCCAATTACTTAAGACCTTGTATTGTCTAACTACAAGCTAACTCCCCTGCTGTTAGGATGATGGCTCGCTTTCCTCAAAGCCTGTGGGCAGGACTCAAGAGCCACTTTTAATGGCCCCTAACCTGACAGAAAAGTTTATCTACCACCCAGAGGCCCAAGATCTGGTCTTATCACTCACATAGTCACATAGACATTCCTAAGACCACTCCCCTTATCATCATATAGGCCTTAAGATAGTCATCTCCTGTGACATGTGTACTTGCCTGTAATTAGGGGTCTGGCTTGGCTCCAGAGTATATAGTGATGGGATTTAGGATAGAGAAAAAGCCTGCCTCTCTCAAGGCTGCTTCGTACCAGTCTGCCTCTATCCAGGTTGCTCTCCTGTCTCCCTCTCCACGTGGACCAACTAGCAGGGCGGAGGTGAGCATGCACCCTGAAAGGATATATATATATATATATATATATATATATATATATACACACACACACACACACACACATTCACACACATACATATATATATGTAACTTTTAATGCTCTTTTCTCTCTCTCATGATCTCTATATCAGTGTTATAATAAATAATAATTATCACTATACAACTGCCTGGTGAACCCTTGTTGTGAATATATCAGGAGGACTGATAACCCCCTGAAATGGAGGTACATGCAAGCTGTGTGAAGAAGTTGCCCAAGTGGCCTATGGTCGCCTATGGTCTTTACTCTACCATAGTACCTACCTTCTTCCTGTCTGAGCCTATATTCTCCTGGGGAGTTCCTTCTGATCAGTTAACTGAGGCACAGAGAACTTATAATTTACCAATGGTTTTGCACAATATACTTATTGTACAATAGTGGATAGCCGCAGTCCTACAACCTCTTTCTGGGATCTCCCTAAAGATCAGTGGTGGAGGGAAATCCTCACAATAGCCATAATTTTGAGTGGTAAACCTGTTGTTCAGTTTGTCTGCAAGGAGAAATAGCCAAAAGTGCAGCAGTACCCTGATTCATGGGTTGTTACCAATGCTTTGTGACCAACACCTAGATTGTCAGTCAGAAATTGGAAGAAGCCTGATTAGAAAATGGTGATAAGAAGGTGTGAAGAAGCTGTTTATATTTGGATAGACCTCTCTGAATGGACAAAAAAGGTAAGATATTTTAGTCTTATGTGAATAGTAAGCAAAGGGTTACTTCTGAAGATGATAATTTAAAAAATCATTTTATTGAGGACTCATACAACTCATCACAATCCATCCATCCATCCATTGCATGTGAAGCACATATGTACATTTATGGTCCTCATCATTCTCAAAACATTTGCTTTCTACTTAAGCCTTTGGTTTCAGTTCCTCCTTTCCCACTCCCTCTTTTTCTTCCCCTCCCTCCTTAAATCTTGGTAATTTATAAATTATTATTGTGTCATATTTTACAATGTCAAGATCTCCTTTCACCTACTTCCCTGCTGTTCATACTCAAGGAAGGAGGTTACATATAGATCCTTATAATCATTTCACTCTGTCTACCCCGCTTCCCTGCCACACTCCCAGTATTGCCACTCTCACTACTAGTCCTGAATTCTGCATGTTTTCGGTTCCTATCTATACCAGTGTACATCCTCTCATCTAGCTGATTTGTAAGGTAGAATTGAGTTCATGATAATAGGGGGTGGAGTGGGGAGAAAGCATTTAAGAACCAGCGGAAAGTAGTGCTTTTCATCATTGCTACACTGTACCCTGACTGGCTCGTCTACTCTGCAGGACCCGTCTGTAAGAGGATGTCACGTAATCTGTAACCTACAGATGGGCTTTGAGTTCCCAATTTGTACTCCCCCTCATTGATAGTGATATAATTTTGAGTTCTTTGATGCCTGATATCTGATCCCGTAGACACGCCATGGCCACATGAGTTAATGTGCTACTTCCGTGTCTGCTTTGTTGCTGCTGAACTACATGACCACTTGTTTGCCTTCAAGCATTTATGAGACCTCAGATGCTATATCTTTTGAAAGCTGGGAGCTATCATCTCTCTTTACTACTGTTGTTTATGTACACAATTTGTCTTCAGCGATTGTGTTGGGAATGTGTGCATCATGGAATGCCAATTTAAAAGAATAAACTGCTCTTGCATTGAGGAAGTACTTGAGTGGAGACACAATATCCATCTGTTGCCTTAATACTGAACCTCTATATGCAAGTAGATATATTTCCCCACAATCATATACATATATATACATATACATATGTGCCTTTATAAATGTCCTTTGCCTCTTATTTCTTCCCTCTATTTCCTTTTACTGACCTCTTGTCCCACTATCATGCTCAACCCTCATTTGGGTTTCAGTAATTTCTCTCAGTTACCTTACCCTTGATCAATCCCTACCAATTCTCTCACACCCTCCTTGATACTGATTTTGGATCACTTGGTAGTCCTTTGTCCCTGGTTGGTCAACAACACTTCATTTCCCCCACCTCCCCCTGTCCCACATCCCTTCAGAACCATTCATCTCATCATTTTCTCCTCCAGGCAGATAACCCAGCGTATCGCATCTAGATAGAGCTGAACAGATGATAATATGCACACAAAAAATACATAGCAAGACAAAGCAACAAAAGAAATCAAAACGCATTCTATGGAAACTAATAATCATCATTTCCCAGCCACTGCTGCCATTGCCCAATAAACACATAAATAAACTGGACATGGTAGCAGGGATGGAAGTCCTATGTGGGTTCAGCAATAATAACCACTCACTAAGACTGAGTAGGCTACCAACCACGAATCCATTTCTCAAGGGATTCAACCAGCAACCTGGTAGCAGATTAATTGCATAGTACCATGAAAGAGCAATATTTTTTTACGACAATAGACACTTAGTTTGGATACATGTTTTCCTCCCCTGCATGGACTACTTCTGTCCAAACTACTATTCATGGATTTACAGAATATCTTATCTGTGGCAGTCACCTCATTTGATGTCAATCTGAGGATTAAGAGTGTAGAGCTGGAGTCTAGTCTGCCAGCTTATAAATAGTCAATGAGAACTCTGTGTGGACATGGCCTTCTCCTGAGAATTCTGGGAAATGCGGTAATTCCTTCTTGAAGGCAGAGACATAGTCTCTTTTGGTTCACTTTCTTGAAGACTTTGGACGGACAACACTCTCTGCCTGAGATACTCAACTGACAAGGCTGGCTCCCTGCAGATATACCATGTTTTTGACATTCTAAAGCATCCAGCTTGATAGAATGATGGAATGGACCTCTAAAAACAAAATTAGGTGCCATCTATGCCTAAGTACTTCTCAGGGTTGGGACATGTCCTCTAGGGAGCTGTCTATGCACAAAACCAGTAGTTAATATATAGTCCAGTGTTTCCAATAGCAAGGATCCATGGATCCAGGAACCACGGGGTGGAAGCAGGAGTGGCACCACCCACTATTACTCCCAGTGAGCCACTTGTAATATTTTGTCTCCTGTATTGACAATAGTAGGTATGCTCTTCAAGCCTGGGGACCCTAGTTTCAAAGGGAGGAATACTGGAAATAGTCATGGTTACATGGAATTGGCCAATAAGAATGATTCCTAGATATTTCAGGCCCTAATGCTTTTAGCCACGACATCTCTCTCAGTTTGTTGTACCATGCTAGCTTGTGTGTTTCTTTGACACTGGAAGCTATGTCACTGGCATTTCAAATGCCAGCAGGATCACCCAAAGTGAACAGGTTTCAGTGGAGCTTATAAATTAAGAAAAGACAACAAAGAAGGCCTCAGTTCCCTAATTCAGAGAAAGTCATCACAAAAACCTTATACATAGCATCACAACATTGTCAGATATTAAAGGCCTAGTGAATGTATGCAGAGTGTTTTCAGAGCAATTGCCAGAGACATTTGGGATCTTCATTTGCTGATGAGGAACAAAATATGGTAAAAGGAGACAGCTGCAATACTCTGTAAATGATTAGAACTTAGAAAGAAATAAAAGATCAAAGTGGTTGTCCGAAAAGGTTGTCTAAAAGGTTCTAGGTTTGTTTATAGCTAAAACAAATAAAAGACAGGATGAAGTCAAAGAGCTAAGAAGAAAATTTCAAAGGGCTACTCAAAGCTAAATATTATAGCGATGTGTGTAAAAATCTAGAATTACATACCCCAAAGGGAAGAACACACTAAGTATGTCTTAAGCTGAAAAACTGAGGAAAAAATCAAGCCCCAGGTTGCATTCTTGAGAGATTCTATGGAGAAAATATTGAATGATACAAGAAAAGATGCAATAACTGTATCAAAAAGAATTAACTGACAGTCCACCATTTCAGGAGGTAGCATCTGAGCTATAACCAATGACACTGGAGGAAGAAGTTCAAAATGCACTTAAGTATTATCCAAAAACAAGGCTCCAGGGATGAAACAGAATGCCAATAGGAATGTTTCAAAAAGTTGATGTACTCATTAATCTATAACAGGAAATTTAGATGAAAGTTACTTGTCCCTATGACTGGACTGAAAAGAAAACCAAACACAATACTCACACTATAGAGAAATATCACTGACATCACATGCAAACTTTTGCTGAAGCCTATCCAAAACAACAACAACAGCAACAACAACAACAACAACAACTGCAGCAGTACATTGACAGGGAACTTCCAGTGGTTCAGGCCAGATTCAGAAGAGGGCTTGGAACAAGGCCTGATGTCAGATGGATCTTGGCTCAAAGCAGAGAATATCAGAAAGAGGTTTTGTTTACTTGTGTTTAGTGAACTATGTCAAGGCATTCAACTCTGTGGACCATAATAAATTATGGACAAGCTTGAGAAAAATGGGAATTCCAGAACACTTGATTGAACTCATGCCGAACTTGTGCATGGATCAAGAGGCAGCTGTTTGAACAGAACAAGGTAATACTACGTGGTTCAAAATCAGGAAAACTGTGGATCAGGGTCATATCTTCTTTCCTTATTTGTTCAATTTATATGCTGAACAAGTCATTTTAGAAGCTAGATTACATGAAGAAGAGTTCTGTCTCAAGATTAGAGGAAGACTTATTAAAACCTGTGGTATGCAGATGACATAATCTTGTTAAAAGTGAGGAGAAATGGAAGCACTTTCTGATTAAGATCAAGGATTGTTGTCTTAGGTGCGTTGGCTTAGGCACAATGTAATGAAAACCAAAATTCTCAAAACCTGACCATTTTCCATCATGAAAATGGAAAAAAAGTTGAAGTTGTTAAGAATTTTGTCTTGTTTGACTCCACGATCAATGTTCATGGCAGAAGCAGTCAAGACATCAAAGAATGTAGTGCACTAGGTAAATATGTTGCAAGAGAACCTTTTAGAGGACTGAAGAGTTAAAATGTTAATTTGAGGAATAAGGTGCACCTGGCTCAAGCCATGATATTTTTCATTGTTTTGTAAACATGTGAAAGTTGAACACAGAATGAGGAAAACCAAAGAACTGATGCTTTGAAATTTTGGTGTTATTAAAGAATATTGAAAATACTATGGACTGGTAAATGGGCAAAAAACATCTGTCTTACAAGTTTGACTAGAGTGCTTCTAAGAGACAAGGATGATAAGACTTCATCTGACATACTGTGAACATTTTGTCAGGAGAGATCAGTGCCTGGAGAAGGACATCATGTTTGGCAAAATGAAGTGGTAGCAAAAAAGAGGAAGACCTTCAAAGAGATGGATTGATACAGTGACTCTAACAATGGGCTCAGTTATGAGAACGATTGTGGGGATGGTGCAGGACTGTGTAGTATCTTGTTCTGTTGAGTATACGGTCACTACACGTTCAAAATGAATTAATGGCACTTAGCAAAAAGCAACAACATGCTTTTGAAGCAACAGGCAGAGGATGGTGTTATTCTATTTAATAATGTGATTGATCCTGAATCCCTTTGGGAATTTGCATTGGTGTTACATAGTGGAGTTAAAGAATAGCATGTCTGGCATCCAGGCTATCTCTCTGAACTAACATGTCCTACCCCAAACCTTTCATTACAATTAATATTCCAGACTCTTTAACAATGAAGGATTGCGTCTTTCAACAGACAAAGAACCACACCTAGTCATGGTCCACACTGAAAGTAAAGGAAATTTAAAATAGGTAGTTAAAGAAGGTAGTTCTTAAAACCATCTACAGTCATGTGATATGCTGTAGATACACAGACTGTAATTGGTGTTAAGTAATTCCTAACTGTTTGTATGTATCAATTATTTTTATTTTGTTCACATTCAAAATATAAGATGAAAATATGGTCAATATGTTTTTGGTTTTAAGCATGTTAGTTCTATCATATAAGATGCAAGTATGATTTTCTTATTGTCTTTGGTGATTATGTATGTTTAATGAATTATGTCCAAATGTCAGTTTGTAAACAGGGCATCTATAATGGTTAGGGATGGGGTCAACTGTACACTGTTGGGTGAGGATAAGGTGGAGCTCATCCTATTAGTTAGGTCACAGCCAGGTGACACCTCATTGGTCATCAGGGTCAACTTCCTTCTCCCAGAGCTACATCTTGTGTCTGCTTTTGCAATCGTCAGCAGATTACCAAGGGTGAACTCATTCGGTTATTTTGACCTTCTGCTTCCACCAGCTTGTGCACCCTGATGTCTCTGCTTCCTTACCTGCTTCCTGTCCATCAGCTTCACCATTCTTAAACCGTGGCTTAAACCTGACTGCACGTAATTATTTATACGACTGTGTCGACCATTTCTTGCAATAAATCTCTTTCAATATACAACACACAAACATCATTGGATTTGTTTCTTTTGAGAATCCAACATGACATTAGGTCTATTTTGTCAGCGATTAATATCGCTACTCCTGCCTTTTGTTGGTTGCCATTGGCTTGATAGAATTTTAACCATCCTTTAATTTTTAGTCTATAGTTTTCTTTGAGTTTACGGTGCCAGGCAGCATATAAATGGGTCTTGTTCTTTAATCCAGTCTGCGACCATCATTTGATTGGTGCACTTATCCACTGACATTTCGTTTCATTTTTAATATATGTGAGTTAGTTGCTTCATTTTATTGTGTGTGCGTTTTGTTTCTTTTTTGATGTCTTAAAAAATTTATCTATTTCTGTGTTTTCTTGAGTGCATCTTTCATCGTATTGGTTTAGTGATGTTGTTGTGCCGTGTGATGTTTTCAGGTTTGTCTTCCCTTATTCGCTCTCTGTCCACAGAGATCTGGTTTATATTTGTTGAACGTTAGTCTTGTCTTTACAAATTGTTTTAGTTTTTCCTTGCCTAAAAGAACTGCATTTCATCATTAAATTGGAAGAATAATTTTACTTGCTGTAGGACTCTTGCTTGGCAGTTTTTGTCTTTCAGAGTTCTATCAATGTCATTCCATTGTCTTCCTGCTTTTGTAGACAGCAGGGATTATATCTTCTTCATATGATTGAGTTATTGAATTGTATGAAATGTGCACTAGGTGCCAATAGAGCTGTTTTTTTAATCTACAGAGAAAATAGCATGTTTAATCATAGATGGAAATTTCCACATCATCAAATAGAAAGATAAAAAACTATTCAAAAACCTGAAAGAACTCCAAAGAGCATCGACCCCATAAAGAAAAGCACCATGGCATTTTATGATCAAACTCTCTAACTTCAGAGAAGAGGAAAGCATCCTGAGGATATCTGGTGTAAAAAAGAATAGTGACCTACAAAGAAAGAGCTAAGGGTAAGCTCCGATTTTTCGGCAGAAAACCAGTTACCATCTTTACAGATTTACCTACTACAGATTTCATATACCAAAACAAACAAAAAAACTAACATCAATTACAAAGTAATTGACAAAAATCTCATTTGGAAAGAAAGGAGGAAGTATTAACAATTGGAACAGATTCATAATGGGTCAAGTTGAACTCAAAGGATAACGTCTTCAATTTTCGTCACTAGCCTAACTACATCTGCATTAATACACTTTCCTTTGCGCTCTGAATGATAGCAAGGGCAGTCACACCCCTGGTGTATGGACAGAGGGGATTAACAAGTGTCTTATACTATGCGTGGACTCTGCAAATAGGTTTGGGGCTTCCACTCTAATTCATAACCCTCTGAAAACCAGGTGTTCGCAGTTTAAACCTTGATACCATTCCTTGCTTTTCAGATTTGAATTATGTCATTTGCAAACTTTGGATCATCCACACTGGTGTGCTTATTCCTCGCGGATTTGGTTGATGCCTCACTTAGATGGTAATTTTTTTTTCAGAGAAGCCTTTTTAAGATCCCAGATCCTATTCTTTTTCATAGCCAGGCAACATCTTGTTTCTTCACCACATTTTGCTCTGGAATCCGTATCGCTGGTGCGCTTTTCACGAGTTGGTGTGGAGTAATTTGACACTTTTTAGATTGGAAGGGTGACTTAGGTCTTCCTTCATGGGTCCAGGATGGCTAAGCCCTTCTTTCCTGGTCATGGGGACAGCTGGATCCTTTTTTTGCCCAGAGTCATGGATATATAAGACCTTCCTTGCCATGATTTAAGAATTTACAGGACCTTTATTCGCTATACTCAGATTTGTAAATACTGTAAACATACTTTTAAGTAACACTTGAAAAAAATAAGTAAGCAGTTTAATTACTCTTCCTATTTGTTAATCATATTGCAGATCACTTATCTATGAAATATAACATCTGTCTTGCTATTGTTATATAAGCAGCTATAAAGTAAATTTACCTTTTGTGGTAGTTACATAATCTGTTGTCTATTTGAGATTTAAGAGTGGAGGGGAGGAGTTTACCTGTCAATCAGGTGGTAGACTGATAACCTGATTTGGAGATGCTAAGGAGACAAATAGCTCGCTGAAGGCAGGAGACACACTCTGCGAGACATTATTGAAGAAAACCCTGATGGAGTTATTGGATACTGCCAGAGTCTTGCAGCTGAAGGAGCCATGTGGTAACCCATGCCAGCACTGAGAAGCTTCCACCACCACTGAATCCACAAGACTTTACACACACTGACTTGTGATCTTTCTGCATTCAACTTCATTGCATGGCTGCGTAGGTCTAAAGAGGAGTGAGTTTATGGACTAGTATTGACATATGGAATAATATCTTATTTAAGGACTTGAATAGGACTGGTCTGGGGCATTTTGTAATGTACAATTACTCTTGGATGAAAAACGCTCTTATACACATGAGTGTCTCTATGAATTGATTTCTCTTTTTAACCCAGACTAACACACCTTTATTTCTTTTACAAACTTCATCTTTGCTTCATTTAGATGTGAGTTTCTGATATATATCTTTTCCCTCCCTAAAAAATTCTTATATTTTTTGCAGAGACGGGTCCTGTCAATATATTTGCTCTCTTTCTGGATTTTCTGACAAAGTGTTTATTTCACTTTCACGTCTGAGCCATAATTTTGATACAATAAAGAATTCTAGATGTTTAAAATTATTTATTTTCTCTTCAATATTTGAAGTATTCTACTCCAGTATTCTCATTTGATGGTATATCTACTCACATAGAGGAAAAAATGAAGAGAAGGAATTACAAAGATAGTATTACTTAATATTTTATTGGTATGCTTATGATTTTTTACATGAGGTTTTACATTGTCATTGTCATTAAATGTCAATGTCAATGACATTGCATTGTCATTAAGTGACAATGAAAATATTGGTCTTTTATACTGTCATAGAATAAATCAACATACAATAATAGAAATATACATCATTATATATTAGGGTTAGGAAGGATTTTAAACACTCTTTCATTATATATTTATCAAAAGAATATACCCGATTATCTACAAATTTAAGGCCTTGATTGAGATGCCTCTAATTGTCTGTGGAATCTACTTCAGAAAGTAATTACAATGGACACCAAATAGATGTGCAGCTTCCTCAAATTTCAGCATTCCCCATAGTGAGAAAATTCAAATGTGTTTTCAGTTTCTCTGTTGAGAGAGAAGGTAGAAAGGAATAAAATATAGTTTAAAAGACCACATTAAAGGCCTCTAAGGACACAGTGTGTAGCTAATGAGGACCACACAACTTGGGACACAATGGAGAGGTGGAGTGAATGTTCTGTCCCATTGCTCCAAACTGCTGAGTTCTCCCCACTGTGCTCAGTCTTGGCTGCCTTAGCATTTTCCTTGACTTAGTAAAATAGACTCTAAAGGCATATCTTAGCAATTATCTAGAGTCATAATGGCCATTGGGGGATTAAGTATATGAAGAGACAATTGTAAAGCAAAGTGAGGAGAAAGGCAGAAGTAGTGGCCAACTTTTTAGATTATCCACTTCTTCGGAGTAAAGAAGGCTGGAGGGGGGGCTCTGTGAAATTATCTCAAAACGCTCTAGCTCCAGGGCTCAAGAACCATGCACAGCTGTCTCGTTTTGTGTCAAAGTTCGCTGACCCCTGAACCGCAGGGAAGTCTTCACAGGTTGCCATGGACGTTCAAAGGAAAAGAAGTCCACAATCAAAGGTGTCCCTTCATAACCTGGATGAACCCATAGTGATAAATTGCACAGAGCAGCTGTCTGTTAGAGTTCTTGTTAAATGCACTCTAGGCAGCTAGTCAGGGCTCATTTTCCTAGACACCACAGAGAGCTGCTGAGCAGCAGTGGGAGCTAGGAATTTTCTTATATTGATCTCTATCCAGTCATTTCTAGCTCATAACTAAGTTAATTGAATTATGCCTGGGAAATTGGCAACCTAGGCAATGCTATCATTTTATGGACAGATCATTACTTCAGGAGAATAAACATTTACTGTTGTGTTCTTACTTCTTTTCAGAGCAGAAGTCACATGGATTGAAGTAAGTATGACCATTGTTTGCACAGACTGGATTATATTCTTTGTTGCAAAAGTGTTGGTTCTCTGCATATAGATCACAATCTGGCTGTTAAACAAGAGAGACAACATGATGTTTATGAGAGAATGAGCCTTTGAATATAATCTTTATACTATATGTCATACATCAAGTTAGGCAAATGTGTTCCCTGCATAGGTTTAAAAAAATGAGCTAGTGTGTTCATAACTAAATTAAATTGTTAATAATATGCATTAAGAGGGTCTTATTATTGTATACATCTGACTGAAAAGTTATTTGCAACTTAACTACTACCATCTACTTTTTTTAACAAATCATTTTATTGGGGGCTCATCCAACTTATATCATGATCAATATATACATCAATTGGATGCAGACAACATTTGTACATTTGTTGCCATCATCATTCTTGAAATATCCTCGTTCTCCTCAGGTCCCTGTTATCAGCTACCAATATTTTCCCTCCATCACCACTCCCTTTCCCCCATGCACCCCTAATAATTTATAAATTGCTATTTTTTTTCATATCGTGCACTGTCCAATGTGTCCCTTCATCCACTTTCATGTTTCCCATACCCCAAGGAGGAGGTCATATGTAGATCCCTGCAATTGGTTCCCCCATTCTATTCCACCTTCCCTCCAATCTCCCAGTATCACCACTCTCACCACTGGTCCTGAAGGAATCCTCTGTCCTGAAAGCCCCGTGTTTCCAGTTCCAGTGTACTTCCCCTGGTCCAGCTGTATTTGCAAGGTAGATAGAATTGGGATCATGATAGTGGGTGGGAGGAAACATCCAAGAACTAAAGGACAGTTGCACATTTCATTTTTGCTACACTGTACCCTGACTGGATCATCTCCTCCCTGTGACCCCTCTGTAAGGGGGTCACTTCTTAGACCAAGATCATAAATCCCTTCTTATACATTTAGGGAAAAATATACATACACAAACCCCGATTTTTCTATTTATTCTTGTTTGTGTTTTTCAGGCATGTGGCATACTGGGTGGCAAGCTTGGCAGCTAACTCCAAGGTCATCAATTCAAGCCCACTATCTGGGTGTGAACTAGAGTGATAGAAAGAAAGCATAAGCTCTGTTCTCCCGTGCACGGACCTGGCTGCTTTGATCATGGCCATCCTGGAGGTGAGCATGCTACCATAAAATGTGTCTGACGCCTTTATTTTCTCTTCTCTCCTACCCCCCCTATTCTCTATGACTTTACCATAATCTTTATATATGATCGCCGTACAATTGTGCCTACCGACCCTCCACGAATCAGAAGCTGGTTACTCTATCACACAACTATTTTGTACTCAACTGTAGACATGCAAAGAATGTAGAGGCACCTGGGAATAAGTGTTTCAGTACCTCTGCGGAAAAGATTTACGATCTTGGAAACCCACAAGAGTATTTCCACTGTGCCCTTAGGATCCCATGAATTGGAATCAACTCTGCCAATCTCAATAATTTTGTTACATATATGTGGTTTTGTTCACATATGTGAAGTAACTATATGTGTGTGTGTGTGAGTGTGAGTTATGTATTTAGAGAATTTATAAAAGGGGGAAGGGAAATAACATTTTACATTTATGCTTTTAGTACTGAATGTAAGAGATACTATGTGTACTTTTAATTATCTGCTTTTCAAACATTTTTTTCTTTATAGTTTGTTATTCAGAATAAGATTTATTTTTTCTTTTCCTCTCTTTACTCTGTTTATGTTCTTATTTTATTTATTTATTTTGTTTGTTTTTTGAGCATCACTGCCCTCTGGTGGTGGGAGTAGGAGGCCCAGCCTTTGCTCCTGTGGAGCTGCTGCTGGAATTGAACCTCCATCCCAGTGGGCCGCAGTCCCGTACACAACCACTACACCACTGGGGCTCAGTACTATGTTTTTATTTTAGGATTATTTCACTCACTTTTGATTTAATATTTTACACCTAAGGGGTGGAGTCATGGTTAAGTGCTTAGCTGTTAGCTTAATTTAATATTTGACTTAGTTTTTTAAAGTATTTTTAGAATGTAACCTTTATATTTTTAGGACATTTTTTACAATTAAAAAGAGATCACAGAGAAAATACAAAGTTTCTATGTACCTATGCTTCCAATTACATATTTTCTGTTACTAATATCTTGCAATCCTGATGGTACTTATGTTTCCATTTATGCACCTATATAGACAAGCTATTAATTACTAAAGTTCATTCATAATAGTATATTTCACTTTGGGATTTGTACTGTTAGGTGAGTTTTGGCAAATATATAATGGCATATGTCCACATTGGTAGAATGGATACAAGTATTTTTACTGTTCAAAAATATCATGTGCTCCACCTACTAATTCCTCCATGACTCCCTATTAAATGCTGTCTGTAAGAACCACACAGATAATCTTTTGAAAGCTCTAATCTACAGTTTTCCCTTTCCAGTATTGAAACTATGAAGTGCAAAATTTTCAAACTGACTTATTTCATTTAACAAAATGCATTTTAGATCCTTCAATTTCTTTTCATGGTGAATAATAACAAATTGTATGGATATACAAAAGCTTTTTTCCATTCACCTATACCTTGGTTGCTTTTAAACTTTGTCCATGATGAATAAAGTTGTTATAAGCAATTATGTGCAGTATTATGCGCATACACTTTTTACTCATTTGCATCAATAACTAGGAGTTCAATTACTGAATTTTATGATCGCTATGTTTTACTATGTAAGAAACTGCTAGACTCTTTCCCCAGGTGATTGCCATTGGGCATTTCTACCACCATGATGCAGTTCTTATGTGCATGTTCTTGGCAGTACTTAGAATGTTCAATGTTTAAAATTTTACACATTCTAAATTTTATGTTTGCAAGGAGCCCTGGTGGTGCCTTGTCTAACAGTTTGACTGCTTATCAAAAGGGCGGTAGTACGTGTCACAAGATGGTTCAGGGCAGAAAAGGCCCAGCAACCTTCTCTTGTCCACCATCCCACCTGCATCCTGCAAATGTAAAAATAAAAATCTCATTGCCATCATATTGACTCTATTTCAAGAAAGGAAACCCCATGAGGCTGAAGTCCATCATATAAAGTCACTTTAAATTAGGAAAAATTTGTTTTCATAAAAGATTACTTGATTGCTTTGCGGTAGTTCCCCCCACCCCCTTTCTTATAATAGGATAGACAGAACTAAGCTAAAGACTCTTTAATCTTTCTCAGATGTTTTTGTGCAAAAGGTTTATATTGACCTTTTAATTAATATTAATATTAATTAATACTTTAATATTGGGTAATAAGCTATAAGCATTTCTACCTTTTTTAGGCAATGCCAAATGGTTGTATATCATGAGAAATTTTCTGTTTCTTTATTGTTTGCATATTGAAAATGGCAAAAACTTTTGAAGGACTTCTTGGTTGTATGTTTTGTTCAGTGAATGTTACAAGAAATATTAAATGGCTGACTTTTGCATCTTCCATGTAAATTATTAACTTACTGGTATACTGATATCTTCAAGATCACCATAAAAGTTTTCTGCAGGAATCACACAGATAAAAAGTTAAAAAGTGAGAAGAAAAAAAAATTAGCTTCTGTTAGAAAATGAAAATACCATCAAGCACACAAAACTCACAAATATTGCTTATTTCTGATTAATAAGAAGATTCTTTGTGTTAACCCAAAATAATAAAAGCTCAAACTATGTAATCTCTCTGTGCAAATTAATTTTATATATTTAAGATAATACATTCAAACACTTGGATTTGAAATTTCCATAGTTTAAAAATATATACAAATAGGGCATCCTAGTTGAATAAGACAATATCTTAGATATAGCTACTACTGTGAAGAAAATAAATAATATTTAAATAATCACCATGCTTTCTAATTGCATGCCTCTATTCAATAGCTCCTAGAGGGCCAGTTCCTACATTGATGGACTGTTTAGCCTAAAATAACAGCTCCCCAGAGATATCAATGAGCTTTCTCCTCACACTAAATATTATGGAGTGTGCTAATGCTTCTTTCCTTTTTTCCCCTCTCAAGCAGATAAAGATGCGCAGTAGTTACATACTCTGCTGTTATTTTAAGACTTGTGAAGGACTGGAGTTTAGCCCGTCAATCAGGTTGCACTTTGCTGGTTTCTTTCAGGGGTGCCAAGGAGATGAACGGCTCACTGGAGGCAGGATGCAGGCTCACTCCCTGGGAGACGTTAAGGCAGCAGCTAAGACACCGGGAACTACACTCGAGCCCTGAGTTGGAGGAGCCATGGGGAGACCCCTGCGGAGACCCCTGCCAGTACTGAGATGCTGTGAATGCCACTGGACTCACAAGACTTCCCTCCCACGGACCTGTGAGCTTCCTGCATTCAGCATCCTCGCATAGGCTTTGTGAATCTGAAGAGGACTTGATAGATTGGTATCAGACATATGAGCTAATATTGGACTTAATAGACTTAGTATGGACTGAGTTGGGATATTTTCTTAATGTGCAATTACTCTTCATATAAAGCTCTTTCTTATACACTTATGAAAATATCTGTGAACTTGTTTCTCTAGTCTACTAAAAGTAACACACTACCATTTCACTGGGCATGACCCATGTGTGTGTGTGTGTGTGTGTGTGTAATATCATATAGAATTTGCCTTTAATGATCTTTTATGTTCAGAAAGCACAATAAAAAGCAAATTGTTCGGCTAAAGGACAAATCATACAGTACGGGATCATCAATAGCAGATGTCAGTTCAATCATTTACACATGAATTCAATATGTAAAGAATTGTTCTTTCTTTTGTTTTGATATGAGTTGAAGAATTGTCCATACAAAATGGGTGCATAAAAAAATGGGGTGAGGGCTGAGCCCTGGTGGCGTAAGTGGTTGAGAGCGGAACTGTGGCCTGTGGGCTTGGTGGTTCAAATCCAACGGCGGGTAGCACCCATGACCACCAGAGGCAGTGATGCCCACAAAAACAAAAACAAAAACAAACAGACAAAAAAAATGGGTGAAGAAAGGAGATGGTGCCTCGCTCTTACAAGTTATTGCATCTGGAAGCTTAAAGGCTTGAAGCTAAATAAGTGGCCATCCAGCAGGGAAGCCAACATGAAAGAACACTCCACGAAGTGCCAATGGGGTCAGGCATCAGAAGACTCAAACCATTTAGGTACAAATGAGGCGGCTTGGAATGGAGACCCAAAGTGCATCTATAGACACTTGGACATCCCCTGACAGAAGGGACTCAAGGAGGAGATGAGCTAGAGAGAATGCAGTATATCATCAATGGAACCCACAAAATTCCTCTACTTATTCAATGCCTTCTCACCCCTGCTATCATGTCTCCAGTTCGGCCTTAAAAAAACTGGCTAGTGGGGCTGAGCCCCGGTGGCGTAAGTGGCTGAGTGTGGGACTGCCGCCCGCAGGCTTGACTGTTCAAATGCAGCGGCGGCTCTCAGGAGCAGCACTGGGTAGCGACCACCAGAGGCAGTGATGTCCAAAAGCAACAGCAAAAAATAAAAGAAAAAGAAAAAAAAATCTGGCTAGAATGGAGCATGTACACTGATACAGATAAAGGCTCTTGACACACAGAATCCAGGACAGATATAAATCAGAAGTAGTAGTGAGAGTAATGATATCATGAGAGTAAGGAAAAGGTCCGGCGGGGGGGGGGGGGGGGCGGGGAGGAGAAGAAAGAGGGAACCGATTGCAATGATGGGCATACACCCCCTCACCAGGGGTAAAATAACAGAAATGTGAATGAAGGGAAAGAGCAGGTGCTGTGAAATATGAAAATAAAAATAACTTCTTAAATATTAAAGAGTCAGAGAGTGGGAAGATTGGGGAAGAATGGATAAAAAGATGAGTTGATACCAAGGGCTCAAATAAAAAGATATTTTAGAAATGATGGTGGCAACGTATGTACAGATGTGATTGATAGAATCAGAGTTTGGAATGTTCTAAGAGCTTTAAGAGCCACCATTAAAATGATTTATTAAAATAACAAAACTTTAAAATAATTTTCTGAAGTCTCGCAAATATTATTTTATTTAATATAATTTTATTTAATTAAACTTATTTATTTAATTTACTTGTTGCTGCTGCCTCTTGATACACGATTTATTTAGATGCCAAATCCCACTCGCTCAGGAAATGTCAAGAGATATTTTGTGGGGAAATAGTGACTCTTACAATGGAAACTTTCTCCTTTACCTTTGCTCATGTCAGGGCACAATTTTTCTTAGCCTTTGTGAGGCAGTTGTTGACTAAGTTTTTCATTCTTACCATCGTGTCCCATGATATTTAACATTAAAAATAATTAAGCTGTTAAAAGACAAGAGGCAGCAGATAACGAATAAAGAAATACTACATTCCTTCTCATACTTAACCTTTAACAATCATACAATCTGACTTACGAAAGGTCTGAAAAAGAAGTTATAGTGTTCTTCAATTTTCTTTATACAGAAACAGCACTAGTGTCCATTCTAACCCACATGTTGTCTCTATGTTTCTAATGTGATTAATCAGAAAAAGAATTCCATTTATACAACTTTAAAATGTCATCTCTAAAAGACCCCTTAATCTTTTTGACCAGTTTATAGATTATAGAGTTAGTAGTCTCTATTGATCTTCCAATTTGCATACACTGTAATGCTGGATTCTCTATTACTGCCATTTCAAGACTGCAGGGTTATCAATGGAGAACAGGTTTCAACAGTATTTACAGATTAAGAATAGCCTAGAAAGAAGGTAGAGACAGACCATTTATAGAAAATTGTCACCAAAGTCTTTTGAATAGGAGCAGAACATTGTCTCACGTGGAGAGTCTCTCAGGATGGAATAAGCTCAAATTATGATTGGAGAAGAGTTACCTCCCTAAAATAGAGTTGACTTTATGAGGGGGATGGAATAAAGCTCAGTGGAGCATGCTATAAATTGCTCATATGCAAGACCAAGTTGAAACTGCTGAAGAATTAAAATTAAAAAAATAAGTTAATAAGAGTCAATATATAACCCTGAGGATTTCATCTGAGTTTAGAGATCATCTCAAGAACAGGTTTGCTGCATTGAGTATTAGTGGTCAAAGACGAGCCAGCTTGTAGGATGAAATTAAGAACGCTAAAGCAAAGAAATAAAAAACTCATTAAATATAGAGAAAAGAAAGAAAAAACCAAGTATATATGGGGATATATTCTCAAAAATGCTCTTGAATATATTCTATCCAAGGCACATAAAAGAAATAATGAATAAAAGCCTAGAAAAGAAGACTCACACAGATTTCTCTTAAAGACCAAATACAGCATTATGGTGAAAATTGTAAAGATTTGGAGTTAGAAAACCAAAAAAGAACTTTTTCAGTATATTTCAAGCTGAAGGAAATGAAGAAAAATTCAAGTCATGAATGTGCATTTTGAAGTATTTTATGGACAAAATATTGCTAAGGCAAAAGGCATCATGGGAAGACAGACTGAATAGAGAATAACTATCAAAAAGGAGGGGTCAGCATTCAACTATTTCAAGACATAGCATATAAACAGGATCTGGTGGAACTGAAGAATCAAGTCCATTGTACAATGAAATAATTAGAGAAAAACAAGGCCAAAAAGAATTGATGGAATACTAAGGGAAATATTTCAACAAATAGGTGTGTCTCTGGAAGAATCATGTCTATGCCACAAAATTTAGAATATATCGAGCTGGCCAACTAACCAGAAGAAATCCGTATGTGTGTCCATTCCAAAGAAAGGTGACTCAAGAAAATGTGGAATTTAAAAAATAATAATATTTATACCACATATGGAAAAATGTTAACGTTAATCTAAAAACAGTGACTGTAGTACATTGACTGGGAGCTGCTAGAAATTCAAGCCAGACACAGGAGAAAAGCAGAGAATGAGGGATATCATAACTGTTGCCAGACCGAGTTTTTATGAAAGCAAAGAACACTAGAAATATTATTTGTGTTTTATTGAGTATTCAAAGTCATTTGGACATATGAATCATAACAAACTATAGACAACATTGAGAAGAATGGCTCCTTCAGAAAATTACACTGCACTCGTGTGGAAACTGTGGACAGACGAAGAAGCTGATACTTGAAAAGAACAAGGTTTCAAATTATGATTTAAAATCAAGAGAGGTTGGCATCATAGCTGAATCCTGTCACCATACTATGCAAACAGGAAACAAAGGAAAGATTCTATAAGCTTGACTATGGGAAAAAGAATGAATCAAGATCAGAGAAAGGCTGATTAAACCACCTTTTATACGCAAACTTGCTTGCTGAAAGCTAAGAGAACTAGAAATATTGATGCAGGTCAAAGATTTCTGCCTTCTGTAAAAATTGTATCTCAATGTAAAGTAAATAAGATCATTCACAAAAGAACCAACATACAACTCCATAATAGATGGATGAAAGATTGAATTTGTCAGGGATTTCATCTTACTCATATTCACAACTAATGCTCTTGGAAGCAGCAAGAAATCAAACGACATATTGCGTTGGGTAAATCTCCTGCACCAGAACTCTTTAAATGAAATAGCAAACATATCACTTTGAAGATTGATGTGCTCCTGACCAAAAGCCTGGTATTGTCAATTGCCTCATAGCCATATGAAGGATGGACAGTGAACAGGAAAGAGCAAAATAAGAATTACTGCATTGGGGTTATGCTGTTGGCAGAGAATGCTGGAAATATTATTGATTTACATAATAGCAAATACATTTTTCTTGAAGAAAGCACAGTCACCATGTTCCTTTAGAAGCAAGATAGATGAGACTTCCTTTCATGCGTTTTGGACATATTAGAAGGAGAGGCCAGCCACTGAGAAATGATATGATCCTAGGAAAAGTAGAGGGTCACTTAAAAAGAAGCAGACTCTGAATGAAATAGATCAGCACAGTGGTTGCAACAACGGACTGACTCAAATATAACAACAATTGTAAGGATGCTGCAGCACTAGATACTATTTCTGATGTCTGTGGGACCACTGGAGTCTGAGTCCACGAGAACTGGATCTAACAATAATATTCCCAGAAAGCAAAACCTTTTGGAATCAGAAGCTAACTCACCAGAATAAGAAGTGAATTCCAACACAATGATAACGCAGATAGCTTTGATCCATGATGAGCAGAAAGACATTTTCCCAGCTCTGTGGATGTAACCCTACAGAATAACAAATGACACAGGGAAGAAATCCTCATTTCCAAATGAATGTCTTACTCAAAATAACCTGCTAGACTCCTAATTTAGATGGAATATATATATATATATATATATATATATATATTTTTTTTTTTCCTTCAGCCTTCCAATTTAACAAGAAACGGCATGTGAATAGATGGCCCCCTAAAGTTGAGGGAGAAATTTAAGAATAAACATCCAATTTTGCACACATAATTTCATTCCAAACTCACTGCCATCTAGTAAATCCCTACTTCTAGCAATTCCTAGGAGTTCCGTATTCTTTATCCCTTTGAGCTGACCCAAAAGAAGCCTGGCTGTAATTATGCAAACATGTATTTTGACATGGGTTTTTCCCCTCAGAAATTAGGTACAGATATTTTAGAAATAACCTTCCTGGAGTAGCTCCCACAGCAATACTCTGGACAAGGGTGACCTCCCTCGATTTCTTACCGGATCTATCTGACACAGAGAGTCACTGGGGGTGAATTCAACAGTCCTAGAGGTTGTGTCTACTCTATCTATGATCCCTCCTCAGCAAGGTCAGCAGAATCTCTTGTATCTTTTTTATTTAAGTGAGGTGTTTGGCAGTGAGAAAATAGATGGTCCAGATTAGATAAAGCACCCAGGTATTCTGTGTTCTGCCTGGAGGCTGTAACATATAAGATATGCCTCACAAAGAATCACTCATCATCACAATCACTGAAGCTTTGATACAAATTTATCTGATCATCAAGAAGTAAGGAGCACTGGTGCACATAGGGGTTATGCATTGGTCAGCATTGAGGCTGTGAGGAAGAAAGGAGGAAGATGGGCCTTTCTATTCCTGTAAAGCTGAGGTTCTCAACATGGGGGTTGCGACCCCTTTGGGGGGGGTGTCGAACAACCCTTTCATGGGGATTGCACAATTCATAACAATAGCAAAATCACACTTGTGAAGTAGCAATGGAAATAATCTTATGGTTGGGGGATCACCACAACAGAAACTGTATTAAAGGGTCACAGTGTTTGGAGGATTGAGAACCACTGCTGTAAAGGGTTACAGTCTTGGGCATTCGCAGGGGCACTTATACTCTGTCCTATAGGGTTGGTATAGGTGGCATCATCTCAAACGCAGTGAGGGATAAAAAACACACAAGATGTATGGAGGACAGTAGTCATATATAAATATAAATAAATGGGTGGATTTAGATGATAAGATAGCATAAATAATGAAAACCTTCCAAACAAAGGTGTTGGAAAATACTAGAGACTTAAAGTAAAGGAGAAAAAAAATTCTGTGAATTATAAATAGACATTGCTTAATACTAACACACCACCATTTGTATGTCAGTTTGTCATACTGATGACGCTTGTGTATTTCTGTAATACTGGAAGATATGGCACTGTTATTGAAACAAACAGGTTTCAGTGGTGTTTCCAGAATCAGAGTAGGCTATGAAACAGGAACCATCTGTCCATTTGGGAGCACTTGCTTCTGAAAACTTCACTTGCCACTGAAAACATGATGCTTAGCACTGAAATACTATCAGATACTCAAGGTCTAACAGAATAGAAACAAAATTTTGTCAGAGACAGTGT
>PVJH01002046.1:0-181437 GCA_004026705.1 Nesogale talazaci
GTGTGTGTGTGTGTGTGTGTGTGTGGTTCTGTTTGGGTTTCCCCTCTTTAAACACACCAGTAAACACAAACATGATTTTTCCTGAGGAGCAGCAATTATTCTGCCTCAAAACAGTGTAAATACAAAGCAACCTCGCCTTCCCCATCTTTCCCCCCACCACCTCCTCCTCCATGGGAGGAGCCTGTTGGTAAAAGTGAGTGTTCCCTTCCTCTCCTTCGGGGCCCTGGTCTCAGATCTTCCTTGGCCAGGCCTTTCGCTTTGCCATGTTCCCTTAGGGGTGGGCATGCGCCTGCCGGGGAGGGGAGCCTGGACTTGGAGCTGGGAGTGCCTCGGCTCCTGTCCTCAGGGAGGGGACTCACCATTGCCAGGACACTGGCCCTCTCTGGGGTCACAGCATATACCCACGTTACTTCTGTGCTGGCCCTGCCAGGTTTTCTTTTCTGGGAAGCAAGGGACCCAGCAATCCTTTTGGATAGCGTTGACCCCAAGCTAGCTTCTAGTGGAGGCTTGTGGGTGACCAGGCAGGAGTTAGCAAATTGCCTTTGTTCCCATCGCTGTGGAGTCCATTCTGACTCAGAGTGATCCCAGGTGAGAGAGAACTGTCTCACATACACACACACACACACACACACACACACACACCTGTTCTGCCATGCTCCTCTGGTTCTCTAGGTTGTGGTCTTCATGGGAGCAGGTCTTCCTCTTCAAGAGCCACTCAGTGGGTTTGAACTGCCAACCTTTGTGTCAACCTTTGTGTGCACTTGAACCATCATACCACTGAGCTCGTGACAGTGCCTCTGGCTGCCCCACATGCTCAGCTCCAAGGTTCAGGTCTGGTGGTATCCAGTTTGGGTCCCATGCCCTTCCTCTGTCCAGCCTGTTGGTCTCCATCCAGAAGGCAGACCTCTTGTTCCTCGTCACCACCACCCCCAACCCATCCCAGCCCAGTGCGAATGGTAGCCTTGTGAGCAGGTGGGGGGTAGAAGGGAAGTGCACAGAGCCTCTGTTGACCATGACTGGATGGAGGAAGATTGCATTTAGCTCATATAATCATATTCTGGGTGTCATTAAACGGAATCAGAAAAATCGTTTTAATATAAGTGCCACCTCACACACAAGCTAGTTGATGGAGAGATGGATGAGGTTGGGGACGCCTCCTTTGTAATGCGATGCTGTAAAATCCCATCACCTTCATTATTTCCCACCGAGCCAACGCATCATAATACCCATGAGCGGCAGAACAGCTTGAATTTAATATACAGAAAGTCCAATCAAACAATAAATGGATGGAACTATATAAAGAAACCATTTTCTGGGAGGCTGGCTCCATTCTGTGGGACTCAACTCCCTGACACATGAAATGTGCATCAATTTTCCCCAACAAATGCAGCTGCCGAACCACCACATGTGCTATTTCTTTGCTTCAGAAGTGGGAAAGGGTTACCCCCCCTCCAACATTATCGGACTCTCAGTGCAAAATGGCAAATCTCGTTTTCTTTGGTTTGCATCTGGTGGTTCCCGGGGGCACAGCAAGGCACCGGCTTGATGCCAAGCAGACTGCAAGCTCAGCCTCCCTCGGTGCTGGCAGCTCACTCAGCCCCAGTGCCATTCAGGATTCACTCTGTCGTCATCGCCACTGATTGTAGACCACGCTGGACACCACAGTAGATGGTGCAGGGGCCTGGGAAGTCACCTCACTTTCCTGAGAGAGGCTGCCCAAGCCTTGGGGCGTGCTGACAGCCTCCAAGGCCAGACGTGGTGTGATCATCCAGCCAGGGCCTTGCCGTGGAGGCTGTTTGTGAAACAAAGCCTAAACCCCACGGCAGTTGAGTCAGGGCCAACACTCAGTGGCCCACTGTGGTCCGGTGCTCCATGGGGTTTGCTCGGCTCTGAAATGTAGGGAAGCAGATAACTAGAACTTTCTTCCCCAGAACAACTGGGTGGCTTCGAACTGCCCACCCAGTTTGCTGTTTGGTGATGCCAGAAGATCTCTGAGGCTGTCGGGTAAGCCCCTCATTCCAGCCTGGCTTCCTCTGGCCAGTAAGAGTCCTGAGTCTCCCCTTGCACCCTTAGACCACCCAGTCTCATGCTGGTGCACCGTAAACCCACATAGCAGCCGGAGCTACCGAGCAGAATTCGAGAGATGAGGCTGCTCCCTGGCAACCATACAATCCATACCAAGGAGTGACGGAAGGGAGGATTTTATGTGCGTGGTGTGGGGTTCTCTCTGACACTGGTTCTCCAGAGGCATGGATAACTGAGAGTTAACCATAATTACAGGCTTATAGCGCCTAAGCGGTATCATTAGTTTATTTTTGCTTCTTCCTGGACACGCATACTTAAGCAGGAAAAAAAAACACAACAACCTGGGAAAATGAAACCAAATGATGTCAAAACCATGGCCCGCATACATCTTGATTTGGTTCGGCAAATATTATTGAACATATCGTACTTGTGAGGCACACGATGAGGCAGTGTTGGGGATGTAGAGATGAATAAAACATGGTCCTGCCCTGAAGAAGTTTACAATAGAGCGGGCATCCGAGTCGGTTCACAAGAGTGAGCATGCAGGGGAGGAAGGGGTGTGATCAGAAAGGGCCAGGCACAGAGCGCGCGCTTAATAAATATTTGCTGATGAAAGAATGATTGGCTTCGTGAGAAAGGTGGCATTTCAGCTAGACCAACAAAGGTGGGTAGTATTTTGATAGGTGGACATAGGAAATCGAAGTAAATTACAAAGGGCATGGCGTTTGGGGATCTTAACTAATAGGCTGCTTTGCTCGTGGTTGAGGTGAGTGAGGAGGGGATAAACAGGAATGAAACCTTTGATGGAGTCTTTGTTATTGATGTTAGCGTTGAGCTGGTTTTGAGATATGAGGGCAGAGCATCTCATTGGTAGGCATCGAGGGTCTCCACGCAGGTGGGCTGTGGAAATGCTATGTAAACGACCGGTCACTTGAATCCACTTGCGGCTCTGCCAGTGAAAAGATCCGATGATCTGCTCCCAATAAAGCATCTGGGGCAGGTGTCTTGTGCTGTCAGACAGGACTGGAATCGACTCAAAGCTCCACCACACCACGGCCAAGCTCCTGCCATTGAGCCCATCCCCACTCACAGGGACCGTAAGGAGCAAAGTGGAACTGTTCACTCTCCACTCTCACCCTTCACAGGAGTAGAAAGCCTTGCCTCTCTCCTGCAGGGTAGCCAGTGGTTTCAAACTGCCGGCCTTGTGGTTAGCAGCTCAGTATGTAACCTCCACACCACCAGGGTTCCTCAGCACCACAGCAGGAGACACTGAAGGTGTCCCGGTGATTTGTTTCGCACAGGGGCGTCTGTTCTGACTTACGGCAGTCCGATAGGGTCTCAGGGGTTGTTTTTTTAATAGACGTGGATCTCCATGGCATTTCTTCCTGGTGCTTCAAGGATGGAGGGAATGGCCAAGTTCTCGGGGATGGATCAAGAAGACTTTTTTGACAGCCCTCCCTCTTCTTGATGAAGACTAGACATGAGCCCTTGGAACCAGGACAATCCCCCAGAGACTGATGCCAAAGAGAGAGAAGGAAGGTCTGACCCGGGGAGGGAGAGCTGTAATGGGGTGGGGGGGGAGCCCAAAGACTCATGAGTAGCTCTGAAACAGTGAGGCTAGATGATAAGAGGCACTGAGTTGGCAAATGGAGGGGGAGGAGCAGGTTGGCAGACAATGAAGGGGGAAGGTAGAGGCAGTGAGCTTGAATTTGAACCTCTGGTGCTTGCACTCGGTTCCAGGTGCCCTGACAGTGGCCAAAGGACAGGAGAAAGGATGAGTCCTCAGTGTAGCAGGAAGAAGAGACTCAGGAGACAGTTTCTGGAGTAATCAGTGACTATCTGAGACAGGGAAAACAGAGGAGATTGCTCGGGAAGAAGGAAGGGAAGTGAGCCTTGGGAAACACTTGCTCCCCATGCTCCCCTTCACTCCCTCCTTCCTCCCAAAGGTCCCCCCCCCATACTGGGGGCCTTGGTACCACCTGTGACGATCTTTACTGCACCAGCCATTCCATCTCTCCTCTCCACCGGTCCAAGTCCCCGCTGGCCCTGCATTTCTGCCAGAGCTAAAAGGTCATATTGGTTTTCTGAGTAAAACAAGGTTATTTTTAGTCTCCTACAATGATAATTGAATCTACGGCGCCCACCCAGGAAAACATAAAATTTATTTATGAGCTGTGCTAAAAATAAATAAATAAAGGGACCCTTACGCTGGCGTGGAGATGGGAGGTGCCGTCAGAGCGGACACAGGCCAAGCACAGACGGTGCCTGGTCAAGGGTGATGCTGATTCAAAAGAGGGCTGCCTCCCTGGCTGCTGTGCCATGTGACTGGTGGGGCTAGACCCTTGGGCAGAGCTTCTAGGGGCTAAGGCACCACTAGGTTGGCACCTTCTCCTTGGAGAAGGCACCCTGCCTGGAGTCACTGGGAGTATCCTTTCTGACCTGCCTGCTCTAGGAGATGCCTGTTGTGGGTGAGTGCTGAGTAACTAGGAAACTGACAGCTCATTCATTCCACAAACGTGCATTAGGTTCTCACACTGTGCACGGCACAGTCGTCATTGATGGGGGTGGGGTGGGGGTGGGTGTCGAAGACTGCAAAGGGAGAGAGGGCTAGGGACTACATCTTGTGAGTCTGGGGGCCTTGGCCAAGCTCACTTGTTGTAGCAGCCATGCCTGCTATATACCGACTGAGGCCTATGGGTCCGGTAAGGCCCACTGGCTTCACATTGCTGTTGTTGTGAAGTGCCACCCAGGGGGTTCCAACCCATAGCCACCCGATGCATAGCAGACGGAAACTCTACCCGATCCTGGGTGCCATCCCCACAATTGTTCCCATGTTTGCGTCCAACAGGCTCCAGAAAGAACATCCACAGCATTTAGTCTGAGGCAGTGCAGGCAGAGGAGTGCCCAGGTTGGAAAGCATTCACCAATGGGTTCAAACAGATGACTGAAGAAGGCGTCCGAAGATAAGGTCACCGTGAGTCAGAGCCAACCTGGTGGAACTCACTGCCTTCAGTCTACTAGCAGAGATGCCCTGGAGTCACTGAGCCATGCTTCAGGCTTAACCAAGATAAGAGCATCCATCCATAAGGGCAGCAAAGAGTCAGGGGAAGGTGGGGAAGGTTAGTGATCAGGGCAGGCTTCTTGGAGGAGGTGGTGTTTCAATGGACCCTGGAAAGATCAGAGAAGCAAGGTGCAATGTATTGGTTCATTTGGTGATTCACATGTATCTGTTAGGCGCTGGACTTGCTCGTGGCTGCTAAGGATGTGCAGAATGGAATCTTTGGAGCTAACCTCCTGGTAAGAGCAGGAGGCAACAGACCAATGGCTGTGCAGAAGGAGGATGGAAAAGTGACATCTAAGCTCCGAGAAAAGCTAACACAAAGGTCTAAAAGGCAGCCTCTCTGACCTCTCCTGAAGGGACAGCTCTGTGCACTGTGGGTTAGATTGGAAGTCGGGGGGCGGTGGAGAGGGAAGCTGGCCTCAGGATAGAAATGACGATTTAATAACTATGCTCAGTCTCTCGTGCTGTCACCCAGAAGGCGGAGAAGCAGCTGCTGGCCATCTCTGCTGAAGAGGGGATGAGTAGAAATAGGTTCACCCTGACAGGTGAGGGATTACTATCATTATCCTTAACAACAACGACGACGACGACGGCAGCCATAATAATAGCTACAAACATGTACTGCACTAAGTATAAACGGCGTGTATGCATTTCCTCCCAGCCACTCTAAGAGGTTAGTGCTTTGGCCATGAGCAAACTGAGACTCTGGGAGAGGGAGAAGCTGGGATTCAAACTCACCTTGGCCTCATCAGTGTCTCCCTGAATATAAAGTGAAAACATAAAATGTAAAAACCACTCGTAGACACGTCTCTTCTGATGCACGGGGCCCCATTGGTATCGGAGTCGGGTTGGTCTGTCGGGGTTTCCCTGGCTGATTTTTCTCAGCTCGACTAGCCAGGCCTTTCTTCCAGGGTGTCTCTGCATCGGCCCTTCGGTTAGCTGCTGAGTGTGTAACAGAACTCCAGGCTGTCGCTGTAGTTCTTGGGTGTCATGGAGTCATTTGTAATTCAGTCAACTGAGAAATATGCGGTGCAGTGCTGAGCAGTGCTTGGCCTTCCTCTTTGTAGCCACACGCTCAGGGCACCTTATTGGGGGCCGTCCTCTTTTTCACTGCCCCTCTCTCTGCTTGACCAAGCATGGTGGTCCTCCCCGGGGACTCGTCTCCTGCTAACCTGCTCCAGGCACATGAGGCCCAGTCCTCGCCATCCTCACTGGTCAGGAACACTTGTACTTTTTTCACGGTGGATGTGCCTGTACCTCTCAAAGTCCGTGGGCCTCTCAGTATTCTTCACCAGCACAGTGATTCAAAGGCATCGATTCTTTTTTGGTCTTCCGCATTCACTGTCTAGCTTCCGCATGCATACAAAGTGACGGCCAATACACGGCTTAGGTCTGGGTTCCTCAGACCCCAAAGCGACATCTTGGCTTTCCTCAAAGAGATCTCGGGCAACAGATTTGCCCAGCGCATTACATCTTTTGATTTCCTGACTGCTGCTTTCAGGGGTATGGATAGTGGAGCCAAGTTAAATGAAATCCTTGACAGCCTTCAGTGTGTCCTCTGTCGTGATGTTGCTCATTGGTTCAGTGGTGAAGGCTTCCTTTACCCCCATGTTGAGGTGTCGTCTAGACTGAAGGGAGCGATCTTTTATCTTCATCAGTAAAGGCTTTAAGTCTGTTTCAGCAGGCAAAGTTGTGTCAACTGCATATCATAGCTTATGAACGAATCCTCCTCCAGTTCTGCTGCTCTGTTCTTTGTATAGTCCCACATTTACTGCCATGGAATTGACCCTGACTCATAGTGGCCACCTAGGGCAGAGTAGAACCGTCCCTGTGAGTTCCTGAGGCTACAAATCTTTATTGGAGCAGAGAGCCTCATTTTTTTTCTCTCATGGAGCACCTGATGGACTTGAATTGCTGAACTTATAGTTAGCAGCCCAACTCATAACCCACTGTTCCACCAGGGCTCCTTCACACAGTCCAGCTTCTCATAAGTTCATCAGCATGCAATTGAATAAGGACAGTGAAAGAATATAACCTTGGCCCACACTTTGCTTGTTGGTAAATCGCACAATGTCGATCCTTTTGTGCTTGAAAGACTGCCTTTTAGTTTGTGTGCAGGTTTCTGCATGAGTACGATGAATTGTTTTGGAATTCTTATTCTTTGTGATGTTAGCCATAATTTCTCATGCTTTACACAGTCTAATGACTTTGCATAATCAATAAAACACAGGTATATCCATCTTTCTGGCATTTTTTGTTTTTCGTCATGATCCAGCTGTTAATAATATAGCCTGCCTTCGGAATCTGGCTTGAATTCTGGCAGTTCCCTGTGGATATGCTGCTACAACTATCTTTGAATTATCTTTAGCAAAATCTACTCTTGTATGATAGTAATGTTATTCTTTGATACCCACCACATTCTGCTGAATCACCGTATTTTGGAATGGACACACATATGGATTTATTCCAGGAAGTTGACTAGGTAGCGGTCATCGAAGTTTATTGTCACAGGCTGGTGAGCACCTCCGACATTGCGTCTGTTTGTTGAAACATCGCAATTGGGATCCCATCAATTCCTGTTGGCTCTTTCATTCAGTTCTTTCAGTGCAGCTTGAACTTCTTTCAGCACCACCAGTTCTTAATCATCTGCCAACTCTTGAAATGCTGAATGCCAACCAGTTCTTTGAGGGACAGTGACTTCGTGTAATCCGTCCCACTTCTTTTGATGCTTTCTACATCATTCATTGTTTTGCCCACAGAATCTTCACTATTTCAAATCAGGTTTTGACACCCTTCTCTCCACCCTTTAGTTCTTTTAGCACAAGGAATACTACGCATCTCTTCCCGTTAGGTTTTCTTTTTTAAAATCATTTTACTTGGGGCTCTTACAACTCATCACAATCCATTACAGACATCCATTGTATCAAGCACATTTGTCCTGTCACTTTCAAAACATTGGCTTTCTACTTGAGCCCTTGGTATCAGTTCCTCATTTCCCCTCCCTCCCCATTCCCCCTTCCCTCAGGAACCCTTGATCATTATTATTATTATTTTGTCATATCTTACACTGCTCGATGTCTCCTCTCACCCTCTTTTCTGCTGTCCATCTCCCGAGGAGGAGGTTATAGGTAGATCCTTGTAATCAACCAATCACTAACTACACAGATGTGAGGACATTTAGGAGCCTGTAATGTGTTGTTTGGGGGGGGAGGGGGGTAGTGGTGGTGGAGGGGAAGTGGAGAAATATCTTTCTATAGCCTATCTTGAGCCTCAAAATACAGCACCCCTCTCTCCTAAGTGCCAGGACAAAGGGGATCTGTTGGCCAAGGGTATGCGGGTAAAAAGTGGACCCAGGGTGATGATGAAGTGAAGGTCAAAGTCAAGGGAGAGAAAGTAGACATGACCACAAGTGCCTCATCAAGGCTTGTGGGACAGGAGGATGAGGCAGGTGGAGGAGGACTTCACCAACAGACAGAGCATGCACCTGTGCCAAGGTGAAATGGCAGAGAAAGAGATGGGACATGTCTGTTTATTGTAAACTGGTGAGTGTGAAACAACTACATAAATATAGGAGAGGTTAAACTATAAATATGCATACCATATATGTATCTTGTATCACAGCTTTTAGAAAGCACTCACAGCATCTTCTTGTCTGGAGAGATTCAGGTCCCAGGTGGTTTGGGCGCTAATGTTTCAAATCTAGGCTTTGGCAGTGCTCCAGCCTCTCAGAGACCTCCGGCACAGGTGTGGGAAGGAAGTCTGAGCCTCTCTACACCTTTGCCCTCTCCCCTTCCTTCCTGTCCAGCCCTCGAGAAAGTGGCAGAGCAGGCGGGAAGGCCGGTGCTCACAGTTCAGGAACCAAAGAAAGTGGTTCTGATGGGGGAGCCTGTCAGTCCTCCACCCTCTGTGAAGGGTGTGACCTGTGGCCCCTTCCAGTTTCCGAGGAAGACAGGCCAGGTGGGGCCTGCGGAGACTCCTGGGTAACGTCACCCCTGAGGTTTCACAGATGCTGCCCACCCCTTCCGAGAAGAATCACAGTCCAGAAGCACAGATCTCCTTCCTGAGCTGCAAGCTGAGCCTCTCCCTGGGGCTTCTCTGATGTTGTGGCCATTGGACTCATTCTCTCTTCCTCATGCCATTTCCACAGGGGTGAGATGAAGAGGAATGAATCCCCGTATGTGGTCCTAGATTTGTTTTCTTTTCTTTTCTTTTCTTTCCTTTTTCCCCATCTCCCCTAGTCCATTTCTCCCTAGCTGCTCCTCTGCCCCCAGTAGCTGCTGGGCGCTCTGAGTTGTTGCACGTGAGGGCTTGTATAACTGTCTTTTCAGCCTGAGGCCCCCTCCTCTGCCACCCCTCCCTGCCCCTTCCAGCAGAGGCTTCTCTGGGCAAGTCAAAGGGATTTGTGCTGATTAATAAAACATTTTCCTGCAGCCCAACTTGCATGCCCACAGCTTGGGCAGGGCTTAAAGGGAGCTTACGAAGAGCTATGCCCACCCCTACCCTACACACACACACACACACACACACACACCCTGAGCTCACTTTCTTAATATTTCCATGTAAGGTCGGGTTCTCCTCAGAGGAGCAGAGGCGGCGGCAGCATCTATGCCTTGAGCTCTGTGCTGTGTGCCTGTGTGCTGCTTCACATGGGATGGCGAAGCCCTTCAGCTGGGGTGGGGTTCCGAGGGGCAGTGGGATGGGAAATCCCACTGTGGTTTTGGGTGCCAGCTTGGACTGACCGTGTGACCTTGGGCAAGTCACTTCCTCTGCTTGGTCCTTGGGCTTCCCTGCTAAGCCATGAGGGGATTGAACTTGATGAGTTCTCAATCCCTGTCCAGTCTCTCACCCCTTTGATCTTTCCTTCTCCCAAGGGAAAACTGGGCATTCCCCTGGAGAACCAGCATCAATGCGGTAGAGCACGGAGAACTTTCTCGTTTGCGTTTCTTCCCCTCCAAAGAGGCAGAGGTGCAGAGGCCTCGGCCCAGGCTGCAATTAGAAATACAGATCTGCAGAAAGGGCTGGGAGGCCCAACCCGGATGCTTCCCCAGAGAGCTTCAGTGAGTTCAAAGGTGGGCCCTTAAGACACCCATCCAGGGCAAACAGCAGTGGTGTTTGTGATAATGGAGGATTGTGAGTTCAGTTACCCCAGACGCCTCTGGGTGAGCTGGGTGAGGAGAGGCCATCAGATCTCAGCCAAGAAGTTTCGAGGACAGACAACCATTGAGACCAGTGGTTGGGGCCTTTATCTGTCAAAGGTTGATTGGGTGTTTATAACATCATTCGAGGGCCACACTGATCAGACACTTACTCAACTCATCCGAATGTGATGGTGGGAACTGGTTTTCTAGGGTGATGTCAGCTGGTGTTGATGATGTCAAGGGTCTTATGTGGCCCATGGACCAGACAACAAATCCCCCCACCCCCCATTTAGACCCTCAGAATAAGTCTAGTTCATTGTCCCCATATGGTGTTAGCCTCCCCAACAGATGGCAGTTCTGGACATTTCCAGGCATCAGAAGTTAACCTTTGTTTGATGCTCGGCTATTGCTGGAGAGGGTTAGTGAGAAAACCCCATCTTTATAGTGAGCCTACATTCCAGAAGAAGGTGGTTCTGAGAACCCAGATGGTTCTGCCGGGACTGAGTCCTGAGAGGCAGACTTATGATCAAGAAGGACTTAAGACATCTGCTGTGTTTCAGACAGGCAAGAGCACTGACAGAAGCCAGTGTGGCCAGGAATGGAAATTTTCTGAAGGAGCCTGCTCTCTACAGAGTCTCCCTCAGTAAATAGCCAAGGACCTAGGGGCATGATGGACTGGTCTGGGCAGGGTAGGGAAGTGGGGGGGCATGTAGGTGAAGTCTGCACCCTTCCCAGTGTGTCTCCAGCCTGTCTCCCAACACACTGCTCCAGGGCATGCTTGTCCATGCCCCGCCCTCTCCCCTTCAACTTCTTCCTCCGTCTGTTATTCCCTTGGTCTGCAAAAGGCCCTTCACCTCCCGGCCCTCATTATTTGATCATGTGAGTTCCCACAGGAGTGGAAGGGAATCTATATATTGCTATTAGCAGCCATGTGGGCAGCATGGCTTACATTAGTGTTATGGATTGAATCGTGTCCCCCCAAAATAGATAACGAAGACAATTAGCTTGAGTTATTTGAATGAACTCAACCATTAAATGATCACAGAGGACTGGGGAAAGAGCGAGCATGCCGCCTTTCTTTCTAATGCTCAGAGAAGATGAGGACCGAAGAGCAGGCAGCTCGGGGAGCACAGGGGAGGGGAGCAAGGGGAAGGTAAAAACGCACCTTCTTCCAGTCTCCTGGTCTCCACCATCTGGAAACCTGGATGCACAAGCCCAGTTTGCACAGGAAGCCCTTGTTCCCCAAATCCGGGGACTCTGGCCCTGGAGCCAAGCTCTACCTGCACACCCACTGTACAGACAGGACACGCACAGGGGCACATCCCTGCTCCCTCAAGCCTCTGCCAGGTTGTTTCACAGGGAGAAGTGCATGTAGATGCATGGGCTGAACAACCGAGATCTGTGTAGCTTTTCTCACAGTGAGGGTTGGGCAAACAGGATGGGGCAGGGCGACCCATGTACCTCATAACAGGCCCTGAGGATTTGCACAAAGCCAGAATCGCTGTTGTTGGTTACTGTCAAGGGGAATCTGGTTCGGGTGACCCCATGCATCTCAGGGTAGAACTGCCCCCACAGGTCGTCAAGGCTGGGACCTTCCAGAAGCAGATCGCCATGATCTGCCTACCAAGACACCGCTCAGTGGGCTCTAACCAGCGACCTCTTGACCAGTGCTTGAACACGTGACCATTTGCCCCACTCGGAGATGGTGCAGTGGGTTAAGTAAATGCCTAGCTGCTAACTAGAATGTTGGTGATTTGAGTCTACCCAGAAGTACCTCGGAAGAGAGATGTGGCAAAAATTTTAAAAAACAGCTATTCAGAACTCTGGAGGACCCAGCTCTGCCTTGTCACCTGGGGTACCATGTGTGGGAGTTCAAGCTGTAGCAGCTTCTCTGCACTCAAAATAAGAACCAATGTACAGATGGCGCAACGGACGGCAGGGCTTCTCTCTGTTGTACACAGGATTTCCAGGCATTGGAACCAACTCACTGAGACCTAACAACAACAACGGCAGGACCTTCTCTACCTGCACAGGGAACATGAGCTCGATTCTACCTGGCAAAACCACAGAAGAGAAGCAACTTGTGATAGTGCAAGATTCATGCCAGAAAGTTCATTTGCAAAACTAGAAAAGGAATGAGCTCCAGGCAGCAGTGCCAGTTAAAGGAGAGACTCTGAAATATGCTCTGTGTGTGTGTGTGTGTGTGTGTGTGTGTGGTGTGTCAAAGACACACCGAGGAGAGACAGGCACACACAGAGAAGGAGACAGAAGAAGAGAGAGACACAGAGAGAAGGGGAGAGACAGAGAAGAGAGAGATCCAGAAAGAGAGACACTGAGAGAAGGAGAGAGACAGAGAGAGGACAGAGGCAGACACAAATCGAGAGGGGGGAGAGAGGCACAGACTGAGGAGAAAAAGACAGCGAGAGAGAAGCCCTCCTGGAAGGGAGGGAGGGGATATTCTTGGTAGAACCCTAGGCTGTGGCTGGCATTGGGAAACTTCCAGGTATTCATTCGTTCTTTGTGCTGCCCAAGTCCCTCTGTTCTTGGAAGACTGGCCTGCTATGAAGGGAGCCTCCTGCCCGCACTGGAAGTGTGGTCCTGACCCCAGCCTGGCCTCTGGTCTCTAGAGGAGCCTGTGAACACACACCATTTTTCCCAGAAAACAGCTCTCTGGGTAGGGAATCAACCCAGAGACATGTCCTGGAAGACCTTTCCTGAGCCAGCCAGACTTAGCCACCCTGGGATCAGCAGTGCTGTGTACTTAGGTGGGGGAACAAGTGTTGGGCACAGAGCTCCCTCTTGCCAATGCAGACTCAAATCTGCTACTGCCTGGGTCCATTCCAGACTCGGCAGGCGCTCCGCCTAGGCCTTCTTGTCACCTGTTCCTGCTTTCTAAAAACAAAAGCAAATCATAAACCATTGCCAATCCCAATGCCTGGTGACCCCACGTGTGCAGAGTAGAAGTGTTCTGGGCTTTGAGGCCTGTGACCTCCAGGTAACACATCACTGGGCCTGTCTTCACACGTCCCTCGGGGGAGAGATGAACTCCCAACCTTTGGGTTAGTAGGTGGGTCACAGGTCACTTACACCACCCAGGGACTGTTTAGAGAGATGAGAATTTCCCCCAGTGTGGTCACCAGACACGGAAAATGAATGTGGTGAGCTGGAATAATGCCTAGAATGATGTCCCTTGGCAGAATTCCAAGTCTGTGCCCTATGGAGATGGGGAGAGGGGTGGATGCCCCCCGCTACCTATCCCTATGGGATTCCTCTCTCAGCCCCTCCTTCTCTTTACTTTGCAGAGGAATTTTCAGCTCTGTTCGGCGTCTGCCTGTTCTTGTATCCATCTCCGAATGGCAGCAAGGGTCTTCAGAATCTACACTGGCACACCTCTCGATCTGTCCTGCGTCTCCAAGCTAAATCGCCACATCTTTTCCTGTAGGGCACGGCTTCCCAGCATGGGTACCTGGCTGTGTTTTGGACTTTCCTCATGAGGCTGGCCAGGCTGCTGGAGGGAGATCCAGGATCTTGATCAGCATTCTGTGGATCCACCCACCCAGCAGCCTCAGGGACTGAGGGATCTGTCACCCTCTCCCCCTGCCTGCAGCCCACTTTGACCTTCTCTCGTGCCACATGTGTCACAGATGGGGATGGGCAAGCTGAAAGGTCCCGAGTGTTCTTGCTGGTTCACGGACCCCTGTGTCACAGAGGCTTCCCTGCCTGCTTTCCGTCTATGGGCCAGCTCTGGCTCAGTCCAGGGTGCCACGTCAGGGAAGACGTCAAGTCCAAAGACCCCACATGATTGTTGCTCTGAGTGTCCACCAAGCCTGCTCTGCGGCTCATGACATGCCGCCTGGCCCCGGACCGTCTGGGCAGTGGTCGGCGTGTTGGAGTCCATGGTTGTCACGAGGTGTTAATCCCTCACACAGAGGGTCTTGCACATTGTCACTGACCCTCTACTGTCCCCAACCTTGGTCGGACCTTTCCTAATATTTCAGTTTGTCTTTCCTAGCGACTTTCCCAAAGTGAGTGAGCCCAAGGCCCCCCAGCCTTATGTCTAAGGAGCACGCTCATCATATATCTTCTAAGATCAATGTTTTTCTTCTTCTGGAGCGTATTCTTCGCTGACAGCTCAGTCAGAAAGCACCATTCTTCTTCTGTCTTCCTTTCTCCAGACACACGAGGCTATTGCAAAGACGATGGCCTGGCTTGAGTCGGGAGAACCTAAGTCCTTAAAGTGGCATCTTTGGTTTTTCAAACTTTAAAGTCATCCTTCGCTGCAGATTTGCATAATTCAATGTGTGCTTTATTGCTTACCTCTTGCTTCCATGGGAACTGGTGGTTGAGAGCCCGGAACTGTGGTTGAGGCGGATCCTTGGCCCATGCTTCTGCCCGGCCTGACTCTGCCTGGGATCCCGGGCACAAGGTACAAGTATATGTAATCGTAGGACCTGGCCTTGGTGGTGCTATGGGTTGGATGTTGGTCCGCTCTCTACAAGGTCAGAAGTTCAAACCCACCAGCTGTTTGGAGGGAGAAAGATGAAGCTATCTTCTACAATTTACTTTCTCATCGTTGTAGAGGCTAGAAGTCCACATCAGGCTCTTGGCTCTGGCTGGTCCATCCTGGTAGACAGCTCTGGTTGTCTGTCGCCGGCTTCCTGAGATGATCCTCACAGGACATGTGTGCACCTGTGTGTGTCTGTGTCCATTTGGCTCTTTTTGTAACAAGTGATCAGGTTTGGGATCTACCCTGCACGGGCATGGCTGCAGCTGATAATACGATTACATTCTATTACATTACAGCTACACATGTAGGGTTTAGGATTGCAATACTTACCTTATGGGAGATACAGTTCAGCCCATAACAGGGACTTCTCTCCTGGCTGATTCGTCGATTCTTCTGTGGTGCTCTGTGTCAGTGAGCCTTAGCCGTGTAACACGTCGCCCCCATAATTGAGTGGGCTAAGCCACTAACATATCTTGTGTCTCTGGATTCTGTGGATGGGCTGGGCAGTTCTTTTGGTCTGGGGTGGTTCCACTGAGCTCTCTAGCCAGCTGGAGACGGATAGTTCAGGACGGCCTTACTCACAGACCAGAAGCTAGTTCAAGCACAGATGGGACAGCCGGGAAGGCTCAGCTTTATGTCTGTCTCTATGCAGCAGGTTAGTGTAGCTCTGGAGTTGGGGTCTGGCTCAGGCTTCCCAAGACCAGCAGAGAGGTCAAAGTCAGAGCCCAGCGCGTCCTTCTCAAGCCTCTGTTTGCATAACCTTTGTTAATGTCTCATGGACCAAAACAAGTGACAAGGCTGAGCACAGACCCACACGACAGAGAGAGAGAGTCCTGTTTTGAAAGGGAGAGCTGCAAAGGGGTCTGACTACAAAGGGGCAGGAAGAACTCGCCGTCATGGTGGTAACTCACCACAGGGTTCATTCGATGACCCATGTGCACTGAGCTTCATGGGAATGGGGTGGTACGAGTAGGCTGATGCTTGGTCAGAAGTCATGCAGTTTTCATGGAGGCGCTATTGCCCACGTAAAGGCACTGACTTCAAGGCTGTGGGCTATCCTGGAGTGATGTGGCTGTTTCAGTTGCGCTTAGGGAAGGCAGGGAAGAGAATGACTAACTTCTTCCTGGCTCGAGGCCTTGTGCGCCTGTTCCAGGCCTCAGAGGCCAGGAATGGTGCTGGAAGCTGGGGCTGGGAGTTGCCTCACCTGCCTGGCTGGGCAAGCCTGCTTCTTCACAGGGTCCTCTATGGACAGTGGTGGGAATGCCTGGGCTCTAAGCAGAGGTCCACCCCCAGCCTGCCTCTTTTTCTACGGGGACCCAGCACAAGTCCTTATACTTTTTACTCTTGAACCCTCATTTGTTTGTTTCTTTCTTTCTTTTGGCTGGTGAGAATGAAAAAGAATGGCATCTATGGAGTGCCGGACCAGTACCTGGCGCGTAGTAAGTGCCCATGACGAGCCACCCTGGAGGCTGGGATGAGTGTTCCTGCCCCTCTGCATGGGCGGCACGGCCAGATGAACAGAGCTGTCCCTGGTAAATAACTCTTGGCTCGCCCAGGAATGCCAGATGGTGTGCCAGCAACTCGGGCCAGGGAAACTCAGGGCAGAAGCTGCAGGGAGAACAGAAGTGGGACTGTAATCACCCAAGGGCTCTGATCTGGGAGTCTCTCTCTCACAGGCCTGGCGTGGAAGGGATCTGATGAAACCCTTTGTCTCAGTCAAATCAAAGTGGAGGTGACAGCCTCAAGATCACACAGCAAGGTAGTGACTTCAGCAGGACCGACCTGAGGGCCACATATTTCCCTACTGGCGCTCTTCCTCGCCTCTGTAAAATCTTCAAATGCCTCCCTTCTGGCCGCTCTCAAAAAGACCATGTTGCCCAGGCCCCCATCCTACTGGGTCCCCATGCCATGATGCACATCTTCAGCTGAAGACAGGAAAAGATATTCAGGGAGTCAGGGGACAGGGAGGCAGCCGGGTAGAGAGCTGGGGAAGGAGCAGCCATTGCTGAGGAGAAGAAGGGCCTGTGCTGAGGAGCAGGAGTCCCTGCAACAAGCAGGGCTCTCAGACATCAAGGAAACAAAGGAGGAGCTGTCCCACCAGCCAGCCTCCGCCCTCCTTTCACCATGAGCTGCCCAGAATGAGAAACAATTCTTTATCAGGGATGAGTTGCTCAGGAAATTGGACACATCCAACAAAAGACTGGGAAGCAAAGTGCCAACTGGGTCTGATGGGGGTGACAAGCTGCCCAGAGCACAATGGCCTTGCTGGCTTCCATGTTTGCTTTCAGAGGGACAGCTGAGGGCGTCCCCTGCATGTGCGATGAGTGCAGGTGGATAGACCCACTGTGCCAAGCCAGAATCCTAGTTTCCAGCCCCTGACCAGCTAGCCAGAGGAACAAAGCAGGTCAGACTATGGCCCAGTCCCCGGACAGGAAGCTGTACTTCCTTCTGTGAAAACCCCTCTCTAAGGACTCAGTCGTCTCGTGTGTCAGCTGCCCTCTTGAACGACCCCTCGCTGGACTCCTGAGCAGACACCCCATCCTTTTGATGTAGTGGGGGAGGGGGGCTTCCCTGGAGTAGAAAGGTAGATGCTAAGATGGAGTTCCTCAATCTCTCCCTTAGCTCATCCCCCCTAACTGCCAACACCCCTGGTTCCCCTCGGGTTCCTTCTTATGGATTTGAGAGCCAGCACTGGTGGGAAAGTGTTCCTCCTCCAGAAACAGGCTGTTCTGTTCTCTCCCCACCCTGTCCCTGAGATGGAGAAGCACACTCAGCCCTGCCTTCCTGGGAGAAAGGCTCTGAGAGGGTGTGTCTGCCCCAGGGAAGGCAGTTTTGCAGAAGGGACTGATGGTGCTTGTGTCAGCGCCTCTCTCAGCCTGGGAGGTTGATTGACAGGGCATGGCTTGCCCCAGTCCACCTTCCTGCGCACATTTTCCCCAAGGATCTTTCAGTCCAGTGGTTCTCAACCTTCCTCACAGCATGACCCTTTCATACATTTTCTCCTGTTGCGGTATGATCTCCCCACCCCCAACCATAACATTATTTTTGTTGCTACTTTATCACTGTCATTTTGCTACTGAGATGAGTCGTCATGTAAATATCTGATACGCAGGATGTATTTTCATTGTTACGAATTGAACATAATGAAACATAAGTAAAGCATTGTGATTAATCACGAAACAATACGTAATTATGTATTGTGAGACACTGATGTGTTTCCTGATGGTCTTAGGTGACCCTGTGAAAGGGGTCACGACCCACAGGTTGACAATCGTTGGTGTTCTAATATGTTGCACCTGACAGGTCTGTGGCCTAGAGGAGCACTGTGGAGACTTGGGACCTTGGGAACCCTGCTGGACCTGAGCTGTTCCCTGGCCATTGGAGTACCCCTTTCATCAGGGGCACCCCATTTCTGTGAGTGGAGGGTGCCTGAAGAACCCAAGTAGTCCTCTCCCAGATTGCTCAGTGGGGCGTCAGCATGCACGCTGAGGACATTGGGTTAGTTCTTGTGGGCCCAGCTTTTATATATATATATATATATATATATATATATATATATATATATATATAAAAGGGAAAGGTTCATATACAAGAGGAATAGGACATTGAGAAAACATCCCAACCTAGTCAAGTCCAAGGTCATAAGTCCAATATTAACCCATATGTCTGCTATCAGCCTGAAAAGTCTCCTTCCGACTCATGAAGCACGTGCAATGACACGAAGACAATCACATGTCAGTGGGTGCAGAGTTTTGTGTATCCAGCAGCAGTAGAAGGTATCCCAGCACTGGCAGGGGTCTCCCCATGGCTCCTCATTTCCAGGGTTCAGGGCCTATCAGCAGTATCCATTGGTGGTAGAAGCATCTCAACACTGGCAGGGGTCTCCCCATGGCCTCCCAAGCATCTCAGCACTGGCAGGAGTCTCCACGTGGCTTCTCTGGCCCCAGAGGTTTGGTTTCATCAGGGTAAATATGGCTTTTTCTCTGGTTCCTCCAGTCTCCAGGAATCAGGACCTATCAGCAAGCTGTCATTTCATCGTCAAGAACAGCTTTAAAGCCTTTACTAGTGAGGACTAGAAAGAGCCCTAGGAGATTGGCTTGTTGTTGACTAGTGCAGGTAACTTAGGTTAAGAATTCACTTTCAAACAGTGGGCCCTGGGGAGGTTGGTCCAAAATGGATAAGGGAGAGGTTCCTAGGACATGTGACCCTTTGACAGTGGACCTCTCGCACCTAACCATTTCCTGCACCTTGGGGTGCTCTGAGCGAGAAATTTTCTGTTGACATTCCCCTGAGGACTTATTGTGTGTCCCCCTCGGCAGATGCTCCCATCCATTCATCACAAGAGTTCATCCCAGTTCTCAGCAGCACCCAATAGCCCCGGGAAGCAAGAGTCAGTGAGTCAGGGACTAATGCTAACCCACTTGCAGCTTAGTCCACGGAAGCCCCTGGAAGCATCCGATCCCCTGTGGTCTCAGTCAGTCCTGCCTTTTGAGGCTGGGAAGTGAGTGGGGTGAGCCCCCTGGAGTGAGGGAAGAACGCAGAGACCCAGACTGGTGGGTGGCTGGAGGGAAGGACCGTTAGTTAGCCTCTGGTCCCTCTGTAGCAAAGCACTCAAGTACCATAGAATAACTTACTGCCTCCTCTGTGTATGGTTGCTGTTTGTCCCTGGAAAGAAACCTTCACTCCCAGAATAAGTACAGCTGAAGAGGCTGGAGGTTTTGCGGGGCGTATGGAGGGAGTGGGTGGACATGGCGAAGTGCTTCTGGATAGCCGAGCCCACTCCGGCTGCTTCCCTGCCATCCTCAGAGGCAATAACTGTGAACAGGGCACATTATCTATTTTGGCAAGTGGACAGAGTCCGGTGCTTGGAATTTCAGAGCAATCACTCTGCCTACCCATTATGCAGCCTGGTTCGCTCCATGAGTGTGTGTGTGTGTGTGTGTGTGTGTGTGTGTGTATGAGAGAGAGAGAGAGAGCAGGAGTGTGTGTTTCCCCTCTCCTGTATGGATCTGTCATTGGGTGATAAAATAGAACATGATGAGTGTCATTCTAAAGCAATTACAAACAAGATGCATAATGGCAGAGCTGGAGAACACGGCATATGGCCTCCGGCAGCCGCCTTGTGAGAACTAATCGGGAGATTTCGTCGTTCCCCTCCCCTCCCCCTGCTCCTCCCCACGGCCCTGAAAAGCCAGATCAGGCTTCATGTTGAGAAAGAGAAGAAAATGAAAGCATCCAGGGCAGTTAGAGACTTTGGGGCAGAGATCATGCCATCATGCCAGAGGCCAGAGAGAGGAGCCTGCCTGTATCAGGGGCTTTGGAATAGTGGGGAACAACCCAAGCACCCCCAGAAGTCCAGAGCTGAGCTGGCCAGGCTGGAGAGCTTTGAGGAGCTTTGGGGAACACATGGAGTGAAGGCCAAATGGCTGTTTTTATGTCATTAATTCTGCCGGCCTGTTTCCCCGTGCCAAGCCCAGCTGCTTCCCGAACCGCACTTCTCTGGAAGCCCTACTGCTCTGTCCAGACATCAGGGAGCTCAGCCTCCATCCTGCTCTGCTTATCAGAGTGGCCAGCTTTTCCTGCTCACGGATGACCCTGCTGCCAGGCTCTGCTGGCTGGGCCGGAGGCTCTCTTCTCCTGGTCTCAGCTCAGGCTCTGTGGCAGATTGGGAAAGTTTTCGATGCAGGTCAAGCATAGGACCCCCATAGGGTGGTCAAGTGAGATGCTGTTATGCAAGTTCAATTAGGACCCCTTCTGAGCTTATGGGTATTAGCCATAAGATCAGTGGTTCAAACCCATCAGCTGCTCTAGGGGAGAAAGATGAGTCTGTCTGCCATAAATACTTATGACCTCAGAAACCTTATGAAGCACTTCTGCCCTGTCCTGTATGGCCACTCTGAGTCAAAATCAGTTCGGTGGTGGCGGGTAAGTGGGTCTCTGTCATTGGCTCAGGATGAAAAGATTTTATTCCCTGTGTTAAACCAGACTGAGAAGGAAACAAATCCAGAGACACTCATATGTGTAAGAGAGAACTTTATATCAAGAAGTAATTATGCATCAATAAAATATCCCAGCCCAATCCAGATCAAGTCCATAAGTTCGATACTAGTCCATAAGTCCAATATCAGCCCATGAATTCCCCTTCAGACTTACTCATATGCAAGGATGCCGAGTGCAGGAAGATCACAGGCCAGTGAGAAAATCCCGTGGGTGCAGTGGTGATGGAAACATTTCCAGGGCTCTGGCTGCCATCAGTGTGGCTTCATTTTGCTTGTCAACAGGAATGTGTAGCAGAGAGAGCATGTATGTGTCCTGCCTCCAGGGAGGAAGAGAGGCATCAGAAAGCTACACCCATAAGGAGGCACCAGGCTTCCTGATTGACTGGGGGTGGGGGGGGGTGCTAGACTCCACCTCTTTCTTCATAATTATCAAGTTGACATGAAATTGTGTAACCGCTGCACTGCCCTCCATCATTCTGTGTCTCTATGAATATTGGACAATTTGGGGGCAATCTGTCTTCAGACTGCCAGATCACTAGGAAGAGCTTCCAGGGGCTCAAGAATTTTTCCTCGTGACGCCCGGTAAAGTACAGGTAATACCCAGTATAGCCTTGATTTTCTGTCCTGTGGAGAATCAGCAGTCTGCTATTCCTGGGATCTCCCCACACACTTGACCACCCTCTCCCAAGACAGCCCTTTCCTTCCCCGCCCCTCCCCATGTACACACCAAGCAGGCTGGCAACTAGATCTTAAAGGTCCCAAAAGTCAATATGTTACTTATGAAGGCCACCATTCTCGACTGCAACCACTCAACGCCGTCATGCTGCCAAAGAAACCATAGGTAACAGGTAAATGCGTGCATATGGGGGGACTTGGAAAATCACCTGGCAAATTCTGTTTATCCCATTCTTTTCATAAGCCTTTGAAGCCCACTTCTGGACTGTGCCCTAAATCTGTTGGCAAAAGATGGGTCGTACTTGCCCTGAAGAGAGCAGGGCTTGACATCAAGGCTTGCCCTCTACAGAGCCCCCTCCATTATGACCTGAGAGACACCTTGACAATTGCCATGCTTCCAACCTGCCACGTGCAAGCACGTAGCCCTTCGGTCTCAAAATTGTGCAACTAAAAAGAGTTCTTTTATTTGGACCACTTACTTTACAGCTAAACGGAGCTCTGTTGGTACTGCCCGTACTTGTCAGGCTGCTAACCATAAGGTCACCAATTCAAACCCATCATCTGCTGGGTGGGAAAAAGACGAGGCTAGTTACTCCCATAATCATTTGCAGCCTTGGGAACCCATGTAGAGTCACTGTGCATCGACATGGACTAGATGGTCATGCATTTGATTTCATACATGAATGAGGAAAACAAAGGCCTTGAGAGGAAGGGAAGCTCTTTGCCTAAGACCATACAGCTAGTTGGTGGCAGAGGTGGGATTCTATAAAGGCTTCCTTTCAGGACAGAGCCCGTGTCCTTCTGTCCCACCGCCTTCCTTCCCAACCCATCCACCCAAGCGTAGAGTCAGATGCCACAGACCAGAACATCAGGGAGTCAGAGATTGGTCTGAGAGCAAAAACACCTTCTGTGTGATTCGTGGTTGTGGGTGCCTTCTGGGGTAGTGGGAATATCCCTGGAGATAGGGCCCTTGTTCCTGCTGGCAAGTGACTCAGAGAGAGAGGTCCCCAGTTGCTGGGGGAGAAGTCAGTCCCACCAGGTACTTTGTCCGTCTGTATGAAAATGTGGTGGGCAGCAGTGGCAGCATAGCCATGTAGCTTATTCTAGACACTCCATTCCCCTGAAGTGTGACCTCGAGATTCGGGACCTCGAGGCCCCTCTTGCTCAAGTCTCTTAGACATGGCATTGAGCACAAGGGAACACGATCTGTGATCATCGGTTGAAGGAGGAGCAGGAAAGGGAACCCTAGCTGTATGTTCATTTCTTCCCCAGAGACACTGCTGGCAAGACTGTCACTTATCCAGGCCTTCTTTTTCTTCCTGATTTACCCTGGAGAGGCAGGCTACTGTCTGCAGGGCACTGGGAGGAGGCTCAGGAGGGAGGCCAGGTGTCCTACTCCCTCGGCTCTGACTGTGATGTTTTCCTTGGGACTGCCGAGCTAAGGAGAGCACGTCCTGAGCTTTAGCTGGAGTGGGGTGAGGGGTTGGCGGGTGGTGAGAATGAACGGAACCCAAGCCTGGCATTTGGCTGCACCTGCCCTTGACATTCGGAAGGCTGCGTGTCAGGGAGAGAAAAGTGGGACTCAGAGCCCAGGCCAGGCCTGGAAGCGCTCCCAGAGGATGCTGAGCTCACAGCCGAGACCCTCCAATCAATAGGGCAGGGCTATTTATAGCATCAGCCCGAGAGAAACTTAATTATGATCAAAAGGAGCTATTTAATACCATGCTTGCCGAAGACGCAACCTCTTGTCAGTGGAAATTAATCAGCGGCTGCTGTGGGCTCCTACCCCCTCGGGCTGTGGGGCTGGGGAGGCACCTGGGGGGTGGGGAGCTAGGGAACCGGCGGCCTCAGGAGCACTGGTGGGAAGGACGGAGCCGGAAGGACGGAGCCGTGCGGGCGGCAGGGATGGGGTGGGGATGGAGCACCGGGGCTTGGAGCAGCCCAGGAGCAAAGACTAAGGTGAGGGGACCTCTGGACTCAGTTCTGGTTCTGCCTCTCACTCAGAACATTCGCGGCCAACCCCAGCCCCCCAGCATCGACCTGCATCCAGTGAGCCACTTCCTAGCTGAGAGGTTCCAAACTTCAGTTTCCTCATGGGTCCAGCAGTGATGACAGCATCCCCTCACAGGACGATGGGGAGGATGCACGTGTGTTACCACATGGAACTGCGCAGGCACAGACACTCAATAAGCTGCTATGACGACTCCCACAACTATGATGACTCTTTGTCTGCGAGTGACCTCAGTCTCCTCAGTCAGATGATGATCCCCTGGAGGGAACAAAAAGGACACCTTCTTCTCCAGGCCAGTGTTTAGCAGAGCTCTAGCCCTGGCAAGGTTGAACAAAGTGTGTGTGTGGGGGGGGGGTGTGTGTTAAAGATGTCACTTTGATGGCTGAGGTGCACCTGTCCCGACCCACGGTCACTGCAGCCCTCAGATGCCCAAGAAAGTGGATACAGAAATGGGAGATACCATGTTTCCCCAAAATCAGACAGGGTCTTATATTCATTTTCCCTCAAGAAGACACCCTAAGGCTTATTTTCAGGGGATATGTTATTACTTTAAAGTACTATACAACAATCTACACTTATTCAAATATAGTTAGGTCGTCTTCTTCCAGAACGTCACCATAACTCTCCAAACCCCAAATTCCAACCCGAATTTCTCGCAACTGACTCTCTTTCCCTTAGAACCAATGGCCCCAGTCTCTCGGGTCGAGCACTAGAGCTCTCATGAAATGAGCAGTTCTTGTGCTCACTTCAGCAGCACATATACTAAATGAGAGGTTCTTACCCAGCTAGCCTCCTCAGAGTGCATTGGTCACAGCACGGTCTGTGATTTTATCCCATGAATTCTTTACCCAAATCACGACCCCTTGCAGGCTAGGCTTCACAAAGTTTCCATGCTGGTTTCTTGTAGTCATTAATTTCCACGTGCAAATGGTCTTTGAATGACTTGTTTATTGCAATATAAAGAGTCTGCAGAGAGGTCACGATGGGGCAGAGGAGAAGGGCTGCCCATCTCCATCACCGCTCTGCAATGAAATGCATGGGTTGTACAGATACATTGCATAGCCACGCCCATCACTAGGTCTTATTTTCAGGATAGGGCTTATTTTCAGAGAAACACAGTAGAAAATGAACGGATGCCTTTGGACTGTGGTGTGGCCAAGACTGCTGCCAGAAGAATGGACCCACAAGTCAGTATCACAAGAAATACAACCAAGAAGTTTCCTTAGAAGCGAGCCTATTTCAACGTCAGCCTGCTTCCTTTGGGCACATGGCAGGGAAAGACCCAGGGCTCGAACAGGACACCATGTCTGCCAAAGTAGGAAGCTGGGTGGAAATGAGGGAAGCCTTCAACGAGATGAATGGACATGGTGACCACAGGAAGGGGCTCGAGCCTGCCCAGGATCGTGGAGGTGGTACGAGCAGTGCTTCATCCCAGACACATCGGGTCACTATGGATGAAAGTCCACTCAGCAGCCACTTTTAGCAACCATCCAGTTCATTGGATTCAAGCGTGAAAGGGGTTCACTGAGTCACTGGAGGATGGATGCATTAATCTGGTCTAACAACCTGTGTTGGGCCTGCTTTGCACATTGAGGATGCAAAAGGGCAGAAGTGCAGGTGAACTTTCTGGCAGGAAGACCCATGTGCAAATGAATCGTCCTGATGAAATGCGAGGGCAGTAGCAGAAGTGTCACCAAGATGGCGAGCGCAGTAGCACAAGGTGGGGAGTGGGGGGGATTTATCCTTCCTGGGATGCCAAGAAAGACTTGTGGCGGGTAGGGGGGCTTGTAGTTAGGGCAGGGTTTGAAGGGAAACTGCAGGAAGTGAAGGAGTGTGGAGGCAGAAGGTAGAGTGTGCATGGAAAGGCTCCAAGTTGTGAAAACAACCATGGGGACCCTGCATGAGACCCCTGTCCAGCCGAGCATGAGTCGCAAAGTGGCAGTGAGAGGATGAGGAAGAAGAGGACGCTTTTCACAAACTACACTCTAGACATGAGCATGTGTCTTGGCTCAATGGACACAGGGCAATTTTCTCCACAGGAAATGCCCCCAAAGGATAGATTTGGGTTAGAAGTTCAGAGGGCAGGACTGAGAACCCGATTGAAGGCTGTTGACAGAGTCTGAGATCTTTCTGGGCATGGATTTTGAAAATTAAAAAGATCCTCACCTCCACAATGGCCAGCTGACCAGACACTGGGTGGAATGGTGGTCAGGACACTGTAGGGCTCTGTAGGCAGACACTGGGGCTGGACTCCCAGCCCTGGCCCTTTTGAGACTGACTTTCAGACATTGTGTAAGTTCAACTCCTTGAGATGATCAGAAGGCGGTTTGACTGTCTTCTTGCCATTGTCCCTGTGAATTCATCCAGTGGAGACAATCTACTGCTGCCCTGGATGAAATCTGGGACAGTTCCACGACTTTTCGAGTCTGTTGTAGGTAACAGTCTCCGTTCCATAAGTATGATGCTCAGTCCAGTTCAGTGATCTCAACTTCAGACTCCACTCGAGGCTAAGCTGCCTCTGGGCCCTGCAGATAGAAACGGGGTAGGAACGGGACACACTTGACTTCCTCTTCTCTCAGGAAGTCAGAGTCCCAGCAAGAAGCAGATGGCTCACAAAAACCGGGACATTTAAGGGGTGTTTAATAAGAGGACTATTTGCAAAGGTGTGAACCTGCAGGTGCACAGTGGGGAGAAGTTAGTAGGACCAAGAGACAGAAGCTATGCAGAGCAGGTTAGGGGATGAAGCCACTCAGGAGTGTGACCCAGAGAGAGGAAAGGGGAGGGTGATTGTGACCTTATTCCTCTTCCCCTTGCACGGCCCGGGAGCCCTGGGATGTGTTCGGGAGGGGTCAGTCTCCTAGGTCCAACCGTGAAGAGCAGTGCAGGGACCCTCACTCGGGGGTGGAGCATAGAAGGTGATGCTGCCCTAAGCTAGAACCAAGCTTCTTGGGCCTGCCAGAGGTGTCGAGCTGGCTCTTTGTTCTTGGAGGAGCAAAGGTGAGGGTTCTTTGGAGATCCTTGTTCCCGCTCCCACCCAATTACGGAGACGGAGTAGAATAGTGCCTGACACATAGTAAGTGTTCAATCAAATAGTGCTAGGGGTATTATTTCTTTCTTTGACATCTGAGTGAGGAAACGGCTTGGCGAGGGTGTCTCCTCCAGCAGAAGCTGGAAAGCCCTCTCCTGCACTCCACCCTGTCAGCTGTTCGAGGCTGGGGGGCGGGGCACAGATGGTTCTGAGATGCTAGACCTCACGCCACGAGAGAGGCAGGCGTGGGAGCTTCTTCCTGTGTAAGCTGAAAGCAAGGGCATAGGGAGGTTTCTGAAACCAACCTCCCTCAACATCTTCCTGTGGACAGGCCTGGGCTTGCTCCTTTCCCTGGATGGTGAATGGGGGCGGTGAAGGGTGAGTGGTCTCTCCTCTTCCAGCCTCCTTAGCTGTGAGGAGAGAAGGAAGGCAGGGGAAGGCCCTGGGCCCTGGACACGTCTCGTGCTCTCTCTGCAGCCCTGATGTCAGATGGTGATTTGTGAGCGGCCTGGAGACCCTGGGCTGCTGTGGCCGGCCAGATGAGTCACCCTGCCAGGGCTGCCCAGGCCCTGAGCCTGGCGTGGGCTGGGTTCCTTGCTGCCTCTTAGTGCCCACTGGAGGAAGTGAGGGGTGAGGCAGAGAACACACCTGGTGCTTGTGACAGAGGCATCCGCAAGTTGGGGTGCAGCCCGAAGAGGACTGTGGTGGGATTCAGCTGTTTTGCACCAGTTCAGGAGAACCGATATTGCCTTTTTTGTTGAGCTTAGAGAACTGGTGGTTGGTAAGAATGGTATTTATAATCAGAGTTCTTTAAGGTGGGCAGCCACCCAATGTGGAAATCACACATTTACATTCCTTACTCTTTTTTAACGTGTACCTTTTTTATTGTTCTTATTTAAGTATTTGCTATAGATACCCTTCAGTGTATCGTGGTTTTTTGTTTGTTTGTTTTTTAAATGCTTAAAATGGTCCTTAGGGCAGCGAAGCGGTTGTTAAATTATTTGAATTCCAATACGGAGCGAGGACCTGTTGAAATCATACACCACAGACACACGGCCACCTTCAGGGTCCCCAGGAGGGGCACGCTTCTGGGCGCAGCTGAGAGCAGCTTTCCCTTGCAGTTGCCCTTGACCCCTGATGCCGACTTCCCAGAGGGCATTGCCAGGTCTGGATGGAGATTGCCCCGAGCAGGTCCAGGGGTGCCCTCAGTGGTGCCCGAGGACACTCACACCTCCCACTCTCCCCAGGCCCCCATCACTGAAGCACATTCTCCTTCCCATGGAAGACTGCTGTGTCTCTGGAAGGATGCTTTCTGCTTCCCTTTCTCCTTGACTCGCTTTGCTGGTGATTCTTCACCCTCCCTGGAGGGTGTTTTCCTGCCTCTCCAATACCGCCTCCCCTGGAGGACTCGCTGGATTAACGATCTGCAAAAGCATTACACTGACCCTCCCAACTTCTCCTCACAGCGTATTACCCCCAGGCATGAGTTCACATGGCTTTTACATAGCCCATCCTCTTGCTTCCTCTTCCCTAGGCTTCTAGGTCCAGGAACACACTTGTTTTGATTTTCATGGGACCTCTAACCGCTTGGTTAGTGCCTGGAACCTGGAATGTACAGTCCTCAGTAAACGCTTGTTGGATGATCAGTGGGTGCCGACTATGGTAATGATTGTACAGTTCTTCATATGACTGAACTATTGAATGATGTCATATGTGGATGAAGTGCTAATGAAACTATAAAAAATAGAAATTAAAAAAAAATAGAAATAAATGGGTACCCTGTCCCCACCCCTTGAATATTCCCAGACTGAAGATGGTCCCCAGAGATGTCTTCTGCATGCTCAATTCCTCCAACCCCCATACACGTATTCTAGGCTTACAGACTGTGATCCTCAGAAGCCGAGGGGTGGGAAGTGGGGCTGGGGTGGACAGTCAGCTGTGGGGAGGGCGGCTCCTGGGAAAGTATCTGGACCACAGGCTCAAGCTGATCGGATGTGTCTGGGCTGCTCCCAGCGACAGGACCTTGGGCAAGGCACTTGGGCCCGTGAGACACTGCATGTCTGTAAAGGATGCGACCGGGCGCCTGCTCAGAGTAGCCGCTCACTGTCTTCACTATGGGCCTTCCCCGGGCTGGAGCCACTGCGCAGAGCAGCCCTCCTAGAGCTGCCTGCCCCCAGGCCGGAGAGAAGGAGCCCTCTTTGACTCTCGCTGCGCCCTGTCTTGAAGCCTTAGCCCTTCCTCAAAGTTCCTGCTGTTAATGCCCCGGGCCAGAACCCTCTCTTGTGCTCCCCAGAAGTTTCTATCACAGTGCTTGGGTAGTGTAGTGGTCACACCTGGGGCTATCACTGCGACATCAGCAGTTTGAAACCACCAGCAGCTATGTGGAAGAAAGTCTAGACTTTCTACTCCCATAAAAATCACAGTCTCAGCCGAGCCCCGGTGGTGTCGGGGTTGTGTGTGGGACTGTGGCCCACTGGAACGGAGGTTCAATTCCCGCTCACGGGAGCAAAGTCTGCGCCTCCTACTCCCAACACCAGGGCAGTGATGCCTAAAAAAAAGAAAAAAAATTACAGTCTCAGAAATTCACAAGAGCAGTTGGAACCTGTCCTGAAGGACCTCTGTGAGTCGGAATTAACTCAATGACTGGGAGGAAGGGAGGGAGCCCACACCCACCTTTTGCTGTCAAATGGATTGGGAATCATGGGGACTCCAGGTGCATCAGAGTAGAAATCTACCCCATAGGGTTTTCCAAGATGGATTTTTTTTTCAGACAAAGATCACCAGACCTTTCTGAGGCACCCCAATATGAACTTGAGCCTCCAAGCTCCCAGCAGACAAGTGCATGGACCTTTGCGCGGTCCAAGGACTCCTAAGATTCCCCTTTCCGTACCTGCTTGTCAAGGCCCTTCCTCCCCAGGTTGCCCCACTCTTATTTCCACTCTTATTTCAATCTTCGGTCTCAAACAGATACCCATCCCCCCACCCTCATGCAACAATGCACTGTGTAAGTCGGGCACAGAGCTGGGGGGTGGAGAAGGTGCCTGTCGGTGGCAGGGAGCTCGCAGTCAGGTGGGGGTGCAGACGCCTACCCAGCAGTGCAATGCCATGGAGCAAGTGCTGTGACACGGGCAAGCAGAGGCCGTGTTTTCAAACAGCGGGTTATCAACCCATTAGTAGGTCATGAAATTAATTTAGTGGGTCACGACCAGCTTTTGAAAAAATTAAATAGAGCAGAACAGAAGATTCTCAGAATGTATCACATTCATAATAAGAAGAAATTTTGTTTCTTAAAAAAAAAGCGCTTCTATTTTATGTGTCTCGTGTGTGTGTGTGTGTGTGTGTGTGTGTGTGTGTATACGCATGCATGCATGCTCGTGTGTGGTGTAAAATACAGTGCTTCCTGTGGGCCACAGAGCCCTGGTGGCGCGATGGGATAGATATTGAGCCGATAACCGCAGGCTCAGCAGTTCAAACCCCCAGTCATTCACTCTGTGTGAGAAAGATGAGACTGTCTACTCCCATAATGTCTCGCAAAACCCAGAGGGTCAGTTCTTTGACCTGTATTGTCGCTACGAGGCAGAATTGACCTGGCAGCAGTTGGTTTGATTAGAGTTTGGGTGGGTCATAGTATTGGAAAACATAGGGACATAAAATATATGGGACCCTCATCCTTGGGAATCAGGGAAGGCTTCCTAGTGGGACTGACATCTATACAAGGCCTGAAATACCAGCTCCACAAAAAGGAGAGGCCGAGCGGTGCCTGTCCCAGGCAGAAGAACTCGCTGGAGAATGCCAGGGCCAAGGGAGGGAGGAGGAGAGAGGAAGCCAGATGATCTTCTAATTGTTCCACGAAGGAAGCAAGCGTAGTCTCACTTCTGGGTCTTTCTCTGGGGTTTTTCTCCCTTTTGCTGTCTCCTCCTTTCCCTGTTCCGTGCTTTCCTAACCGGCTCTAGGACTGGCCTGTCTCTGCTCTCCTCTCCCTGCCTGTCCTCACTGCTGCAGCATCCAGCCAGGCAGGCTCGGTGGGGTCACCCCTGCCTGTCTGCTAAGCTTGTTCAGGGTGTTCTCACCCACCGTGCCCCATCGGAGAGGTCTACATGGCTGCCTGGAGTAGGCAGGACATGAACCACCATCTCCATTTGACAGACGGGAAACTGCGGCCGGGCCCAGGTTTGCACAGTTGTTGAATGACTGGATCAGAACAGTTTCCACCCCCAGACAAAATGTGTTCATTTCCATCTGCTTCGGCCAGGAAATGACCATGCTCGGACTCTTCAGCGGGCTTCTGAGCCCCTTGAAGGATGAAGGGGAGGTGTGATCCTTGCACCCTCCCACTGAGTGAGAACCCCAGACACCTACCTTTTTCTCTTGGCTTTCCTGCCCACATGGGCACGAGGCACTCAAACCAAACCAAACCAAACCAAACCTGTTGATAGGGAGTCGATTTCAACCTCAATCACCCCGCTCACTCATGTTTCTGAGGAACCTCTGATGGGGCGAACAGTTGGCCGCCTGGCTACTCACTGGGAGACTAGAGGTTCAAGTTCACCAGCTGGCTCCTTGGAAGACAGGCCTGCACTTCATTTCAGAAAACCCCTGGAGAGCACAGTCCCCCTCGGCCTGAAGATCCAACCACCTGGGATCCATCCCCAGCAAGCCCTCCACAGGGATCAAACGGCCCTGAGCTGGGGTCACACCCACATTTCAGCCTGGGGGAGACCTGGTGCCCGGTGGCCTAGTGACCAACACAGCTCTCAGAGCCTGGGGAAGAGAACAAGGTGGAGCAGCCTCCAGCTGTGGGGGAGGAGGAGAAATAAATCCTGCCCTGAAGTGCAGCCAGCCTCCCATCACCTGCCCGGGCCTTCCCAGGCCTGCTGCCACCCTGTGCCCTGGGAGCTTGGCACTCTGCCCTGGTGAATCATGGGCTCTGCGGGGAGTGATCTATTTGCTGCTAAGCGCTCTCTCGTCTGTGGCTGCTTTTCCAGGAGCTGGAGCCATTTACAGATGGGAATGGCTCTTCTCTGGCAGGGGAGTCCCATGCCCAGCATCAGGCCGGTGCCTCAAAATAGATCTTTCAAGAGAGGCAGAGCCACCAGCCGCACAGACCATGCACGTGGCAGGCCTGTTTGTCCAGCGGGCAAAGGTGGGGTGGGGTGGGTGTGCTCCCCAGAGCTGGCAGCGAGAGTTTGCCTGGGGCACCTATGAAGCTTGGGAGGTGTTAACGAAGGGGATAGGAGGTACCAGGACGGGGTATCTGAGAGGCCAGGCCATTGCTGCCTGCTCTTCCTGGCACCCTTCCACCTTCCCTTAATGCAAGTAGCCTCTGCTAGAGAGGTGCCATTGGGTCCAAGGCGAGGGTTACAAAGCCCCACAAAATCGTACAAGGGAGAAGACTGCTTATCTCCGCCTAGGGTTTCACCACTTCCCCAGGAGTCCTAGTGGTGCCGTGGCTGGAGGGGTGACTGCTAAACCCAAGGGCAGCCTTCACACCTACCAGCCCCTCCGTGGCAGGGAGATGTGGCACTTTGCCCCTGGAAGGAGCTACAGTCTCGAAAACCCTGTGGAGGCCTGCCACTCTGCCCAGACGGTCCCTGTGACTCAGAATCCATTCGGCAACGGTGGGTTTTCTACAGTTCTCTGACAGCTGGTCTGCCATTACATTGCAGTCTTCCACCAGCTACCAGGAGAAGACCTGAAGTTCCTCAAAACCTCAGCACCCCTGACCCCCCCACCCCAGAAACCCCAGCCAGGTGAAGGAAAGTCCCACATCCACTCCCGCCCTCTGTCGACGCCTCTCTATACCGTTGTCCTCACCCCTGGCCTTAGAAACACGTGCTGTCCAGGCTGCAAGCGGCGATCTGAGTGGGGTCTGAGGGGTCGCCGCCCGTGTGGGCTCATGCCAGTCTTCATCTCTGCACCTCTAACGTGGGAATCACAAAGCCACGGCCACCTCCCAACGGAAGTGAGCACTGAGAGGCTGCCTGGGAGAGTGACTTCACCAGGCTGGACACATGCTGTGTTTATTCATGGATGACTTGTCCCCCCACTGGAGCAGAAGCCCCGTGAGGACAGGAGCCTGGTTTTGTGATGATTTTTGTGTTCCCCTCACTCCCTTCAGCCCCTGAAACAGGGCCTCACATGTTGAGTAAACGAATAAGTGGACATTGTTAGTTTCTTAAATGAGCGAATTTGGCAAGCTGCTTCACGTCTCCACAACACAGCCGGATGATGCTCTGGGCGGCATGAGACTCATTCCCCCCGAATCTGCTCCTGGATCCTTCTTAGAGCGTAGCGGAATTCCAATCATTCTATTTCTCTTTATGGATTTATGATTGGTTTCTACATGTCTCGATCATTGTGATTGATAGATTCTTCCCCCCCCCCCCCCGCCCCTCGTGGGAATGGGAGGCTCCTTGACATGATCTATTGAAGGGAGTCTTCCTCATCCACTCCCCATTTGGGGGGCGGGGGTTCGGACAAAGAACAGCTCTGACTGGATGTAGCCGAGCCCTTTGCACACACACCGAGCAGCACGCCCTTTAGAGTCTCCATCTCTCAGTCTGTGATGCTGGGTGCCAGGCTCCGCGGGAGCCTGCCAGGAGGCTGTGCTGCTCAGGCCTGGGTGGGCGGAGAGAGGGGGAGCGGGTCTGCTCTGTGCAGAGGATGCACCTCAGCTGAGTGATCATCAGGACTAGTCTGGCTATGGTCCTGCATGAAGGCAGGAAGGGCACAGAGAGCGCCTCTCCCCTTCATCCACTCAATGAGTCCACAGACAGCAGAGGGGGAAGGGGACTCTTTCCCTTCCCACCAGCTGGCCACCCTCTCGGGGGTCATGAAACCCCCCACTCACTGACTCACTCATTCACTCACTTCCATCGAAACAATCCTAACTCAGTGACCCTAAGAGGTCAAACTGCCCCTGAGTGTTTCTGACTAGCTCGTCTCGGCAGAAAGCCTCATCTTTCTCCCACAGAGTGGTCGGTGGTTTTGAACTGCCAACCTTGCGGTTGGTCAGCAGCCCAGCTCTCGCTGCTACACCACCAAGGTGCTCCTTGCCACCTCCCCCCACCCTGGCCAGTCCTAATGGCCTCTTCTTTTGTGTCCCCACCGTCAGTCACCTCCAGAACACTTGGCTGTACCTATGCCACTCCAGGCGGCAACTGAGCGGAGACTGTGTGCAGAATGCTAGCGTCTGCTTGCTGATGCTCTGCTGTGTGCCAAACTCGGGCCTGGGAGCTTTCTGTGAATTAGCACATTGGATCCTCACACTCCCCGGCAAAGCGAACAGTGTCACATCCCTTTCTCGAGGCTTGTCACAGGGATTCAGTCAAGTGGAGGAGCCCAGGCGCTCCGATACTGAAGCTCTTCTCCGCACAGAGTGTGGCCAGGCCAGGCTTTCCCCACAGCCTGCTGCTCCCTCCTCCAGAAGGCCCCCAGTAAGAGCCAGGGCCCCAGGGCCTCCTCCAGGTAGCGGTGTCATACCCCGTGGGTGTGACATTCCCACGGAGAAAGGCCAAGTGTCTGCTAGAAATAGTCATCGCAGAAAAGCCTTACCTCTTGCTTCACACCTGGCCCCAGGCTTCCCCTTTCTTTGCATCGTGGCAAAGGCATATGGGACAAATGGGGTGTCTGTTCAACATGTTCCCATCAGTTCAACATTTGTTGTGTTGACCCTATTGTTCAACCTTGACTGGGATCCGTTCCCAAACTTTCCCATCACCCAGGGCGCCCTAGGCTGTGAGTCCTGTCCCTCCTTCCAGCCCCTCTCAGGGGACAACTAAGAGACCTGTCTACTCCATTTTGTCTGGAGATAGTCTGGGGATCGTCCCTTATGCCTGGTTGACTTCATTCAGCAAAGCGTTCTTGGCCTCCCTCCCTGTCATAGCACGTCGGTGAGGGAAGCTGCTTTCTCTGCACACAGTCTTCTGACTCTTTACCGGGACCCAACCCCCGTTCTCAGTTTGCAGGGCACCCAGGGCCTGAGGGCAGGGCCTGCAGAGCCTCCGAGTCCTGGGTGGGAGGAGGACACGGGGGAGGTGGGGGGGGGGGGTGCACCCGGCAGAGGCCTTGGCTGCACTCGCCTCCATACGTCAGCTGCAGGGGCGCAGCCTGTCCACTCCTCTGTCCAGGGGGACCAGTACAGCCAGTACAGCCTCGCTGGGCTCTGAAGCTTCCCTGAGCTTCACTCGGGCACCTCCTCTGTGACATGACCACAGTGCGAGGCCTCCTCCCCGGGTGCTTGTAAGGATGGTTTTACCTCAAGCCAGCGCACTCCACCAGTGGGAGGGAGCCATAGCCCGGTCATGGGCTGTGCCCTTGACCGTATAGACATCTAGACCACCCAGCGTAAGCCCGAATTCCCTAACCCCAGAAACTTCTCCCCTGACCCCTGGGAACCCTGGAGACGGCCTCCTTTGGCTATGCTGCAGCGTCTTGCACAGAGACAGCAGGACAGAGGCCAGCAGCAGCTGGACCCCCTCCCACTTCTGCCCTGGTGGTGGGCGCCTTGATGTGGTCACACAGAAGTCTCTGGGCCAACATGCCACTGACTGTACTCGCCATGCTGCCTGGTACTCAGGTTCATTAGTGGTGTGGGACCCCTGCCTGACATCCATTGCCCTCCCTTCCTCTTTTCTCCCTTCGGCCCCCCTCCTCGGCCTCCCCTTTTCTTCCCCCACCCCTGCCCCACCTGCTTCTACCACCAACTCTTGAGGGCCTACTGTCTGCCGAATGCAATGCTGGTGCTTGGGCATCGGGCACGCCGGTGCGTGGCAGAAACAGCCACGCACACAGACAGCTGACTGCACAGAGCAGAGGTGGGGTGGGCAGGGCCCCAGGACACAGCGCTCTCTGTGCATTGCATGGCTCTCCCTGGGCCTCCTGGGAAGGTAATGACTGAAATGCCCATATTTGTTTTCACTTCCCTCCCCTTGGAGTGTAATCACCTCCGGGGAATGTTCAGGAAGGAACATTTACCAAGTTCCTTGTGTGTGCCAGGCACCGCGGGGGACACACAGACCAAAGCGCCACACATGGCAGCCCCAGAGGACTGGGAACAGATCCGTTACCTGCAGGCGAGTGCTCTGGACCCCACGTGTCCCCCGAGGCGCTGCGAGGACCCAAGGAGGGACGGGCTAGGGCTCGCCCTCTGGGCTGCCTCCTGAGGACCTGCGACATGAACAGAGAGAGGGAGTCTGGGCCACCTGGGGAGGGCGTCCGCAGGGTCCCTGAAGCTGTTCTCCCACTGCTGCAATCAAGGGCTCTATTTGGCTTGTTAATTGCATCCGAACCTCTCATTAATTGGGAGTGGAATGACAATGGCAGGTCTGTGTGCTGAGCAGCCCAGGGAATGGGCAATAGTGGAGCCCAGAGCAGGCTGGGAGCCAGTGGCCTGCGGGCGCTCCTCCTCCATCCCAGCCTGGGGGGCCTGTGGCCCCGGCTCCTGGTGGGCCTCCCCGCTCCCCAGGCCTCTCTCCACCTCCTCTGTGATCTACCCCCTGCCTGCACAGGCAGCCCGTTTGATTGGATTTTTAATGTATTTTTCTCCTCCTCTTCTGTATTTACATAATAATGAGTCTAATAAATAGTTGTCGGGAAGATGGATGGAGGCCCTGCCTTTATGTTTTCCTGACAGATTTGGTCCTTTATGAAACTCGCCAAAGCAGCGGCTTTGCTGCAGCTAATGAAAGGTAATCACTGTGAGACGCCGGCTGCGTGTCGCTCTGAGGAATTGGAAAGAACGTGAAACTTGGAGGCAGAGTTTCTGTGTTCAGGAGGGTCCCGATCATGCTACCCCCGAGTCTCGGTTTCTTCCCCTGAAAAATGGGGCGAGCAATGCCTGCCCCACCCACTGTATAGGGCAGACAGTGCTTGGTGAATGGGGAGGAGTCCCCGGAAGGGCGATCCCCCTGAGTCCACATGAAGAGCAAGGTTCCAACCTCTGTCTCTACTGTGTGTCCTTGGGTGAGCCATGCGCCCTCTCTGAACTTCCCTCTGGAAGCCAGTGTGAGCCAGTACCTAGGTTTCTCCAGCGTTGACCACCACCAGACCAATGGGTGCAGAAGGGTGGGAGAGTCCTGTCGTGGGAGGGGTTCCACTGGTCTCACTAGCCCGCTGTCTTCTACGATCGTGAGTTTTGGTCCCCTTTCTCCCACGCTGTCGGGGCCCCTCGGCTGTGGGTGGTGGGCGCTTGGACCATTGAACTGCTCTCCTCCCACAAGGGTGGAAACTGGCAAACACCAGCTTCAGTGGCAGCAAGAAGGCAGACAGTCCCAGGTCTGCCACGGAGGAGCTCAGCAACCTTAAGAAAGTCATCTAAACGGCCCCAGACCTTGTGGCTGCGTCCACAAAATCAAACATCGTCCTTCTTTTCGTATTTACAGTGGACTCGCCAGCCAACACTCTCTGGCCTCATTTCTGGCTCTGTTTCCTCCTTTTCAAGCAACCCCTCTGTCTTAACTGGGGCTCCCCTGAACACAGCTTGAGACCAGAGATGGGGGTCAGCAACATTCACACTGGGAAGGCGCTCCCAGGAGGGGAATGAGTGAGACAGGCGGAGGACGAAAGCGAGCTGTGCTGTTTGTCTGGGTGAACTGGGTGAGCCATGTGCCCCAGTAAAGACTCCGTGGGCTGGAAGGCAAGGGGGGGGGGACCCTCTGAGGAACCTCACAGAACCGAATGTCACCCCAAAGATGATGGGAACAGTCCCTGTGGGGTCAGTCCCAACTTCACAGGGATAATGCACAGAGCTTCCTGGTGTGAGCTGCTCAGGGTTTTCAGTGGCTGAATTCTTCCAGAAATTAATCTCCAGACATTTTCTTCCCGAGGAGATGTTACATGGACTCAAACCTCCAACTTCTCAGTTAGCAGCCGTGGGCATTAACCATGCCTCCCCCCCCCCCATATTGCAAAGGACACAGGGGCTGGAGCCTCATCTCTCATGACAGGTGCCTCCCATTGCTCACGCCTGTGTGTGTCCTGAGTGGCTTTCCTGAGCTCTGGAGAAAGCAGCAAACCCCAGAGAGAGAAGGTGGGCTCTGTGTCCCCGAACGAGGTGGGCATGGGGAGGGGGTGAGCCGCCCCAGAGCTGCCACCCACCATTTGAGTCCCCGCGGTTTGCCTCATGTAGGCGGTATGTGGTCAACTCCACAGGACAGGGGCTCAGTACAAGGTCTTGTACTCTGCCTGCTACCTGTGGACACCTGCTAAAGATATGCTGAAGCGATTAAACAGATGCGAAAGGACCGATGCACCTCACCTTCTTAGTTCAGAAAGGTAAGGTCATAAAAGGTACGGCATGCAATGAGCACTCACTTTCCAGGGATAAGGTCATGAGGGTGGGGCTCGTGCTCCCCCCACCCCCACCCTGAGTCCAGGGGAGCAGAGTTGAATTTCACGGGTACCTCCAAGCCCCCAGGGCAGGATGAGGTGACAAATGCGGGGACCTCTGAGAATCAGCCACCACCCAAGGTGACCTGATCATTATTGGCAGGAGGACAAGGCCTGCATGCAGCCGACTGGCCCTAGACTCACATGACCTCTGATGGGATGACTGATGGGGCCTCTTGGTCTGCCCGCCTGGGGGAACACTTGTCCTTGCTAATTGTGTGTCAAAAGGAAGCCGTTCCCCTTGTCAAAGACACTTTCTGGTCTTCTGTGAGATGCTCCGAGGCTGTATTCTGATTGTGAGCACAGAAGAAGGTGCTGAGGTGCCCCTTCCTGTAGTCCGGCGCCTCTGTGGGTCCGTCTGGCCAGCTCCCTGCTGCTCAGGCTGTGGCGCAGGCCTGCCCCTGGCTGCCTGTCATCTGCTGGGATTACGATGCCATTTGTTCTAATTCTTGTTGACATTTCATTTCACACGCTATTAAATGAACCTCTCCAGAAGGGATGGAAGAGAAGTTTGCTTTAGCGGGAGAGGAAAAGTAATGTGTACTCTGGGGTAAAACAAGACCCTGATTTATTTCTGTGATAACCCCCCCACACACACACAAGTAGGTGCAGAGCCAGCTCCTCAGCCCCAGGGAGCTGGGCAGAGGGGTCGTGGGGTGGGTGGGGGCTCCTCCAGCTTTTATTTTCACCAGCTGCCATCCAGTAGACTCTGGCTCCTGCGAAGGCAAGAAAAACTAAACTAAAGGCAGGGAGATGGAACAGGAACTGTGCCACCCAGACCTTGGACCAATTCCACCCCCTGTGTGTGGAGGTAGATTGGACAGGTTGGCAGCAAAGAGGCCTGGGCAAATGATGGTTCTGAGAGGGGAAGGCCCTCTGCCTTGGACTAAAATTTGTCCTTTGGTAGCATATGCTCTCTAAGGAGATGCAGAGGCCGCCTGTTTTCCTAGGCATCTGAGTAGTGACTGAGGAGAGGAGAATGTGCCAGGTTGGAAGGTGGAGGCTGTCCAGCAGCCCTGGCATGACCCCATCCTTCGCAACCTGGAAATGGCAGCAGCTATACCTCCCCCCACCATGTTTGGTCAGCAAAACCAAGGGAACCTCTCAATGAGATAGACTGACTGAAAGAACTCAGGCCCACCCAGAAGTAGCACGAGAGTGTGGGCCAGGCAACATTTTCTTCTGTTCCGTCAAGTGACCATGCATTTATGGTAATTAAGCTGCAAGCTACTCTTCAGAAACATGGTTATGAGAGGGTTATGGTTATCATGGGCTTGATATTTCCTTCCTTCCCACTTCCTTTTGAAACTTTATTTGGAGCACCTAGTAGGTGCCTTGCATGGTTGGAAAGACTGAGAATAAGAGTCAAACACACCCTCTCTTCTCTTAGGGATAGTGCACTTAGCAACAAGTCTTGGAAAAGGTGTGGAGCAGTAGGAATACTAGGAAGGGAATGAGTACAACCAAAAAGCAAACCAATACCTGGGTCTTGACCCTCAAAAACCCCACTGCCACTGGATTGATTCTGACTGGGATTGACTCTGACTGAGAGCGATTCTGACTAATGCAGCATTCTCTCTTTTTCAGCTGGGTTTGACCATTCATTGCATTGGTCATACCCAACTCACAATGATCATGACTATGGCATTTATCAGGGACATTACTTGGGTGTAATTCACGAGAGAAATGCAAAGGATGAGAGTAGACAGTCAGGAGTTTCATCTCTGCCATGCCCACAGACTCACGTCTGTCCTGCACCATAAATTTTAAAATGCTCTCTTAGGAGTTCCAGGAAATACTCAAAGGGCGTAAGCCTTGGTCTGAAAGGCATTCAGCTCTAGTTTCAAGGATCAGCAAACCCAGTTCTGCCAATCAAGTGCCTAGAGGCACCCCACTCCACAAGCCAGCTTCCTACCCCAAAACACTCTGTTTTACTATTCTGTCGGTTGGGAAGTTCACTGTACTGTCTCCTAGTTCTGGGGCTGCTGCAGCTGCTGCTCTGGTCCTGCTCCTTCTCTACTGCCCCTCTAATACCAAAGCTATCTCCTAGATCAGGAAGTTCAACACATGGGACTCTCAGAGCCCAGAGGACAAGTTCCCAGCACTTCTCTTTGGCTAGTAGTGAGATCTCATCTTCCTGCTTTGGAAATGGCTCACTTTCTACCAGCAGAGTTAATGTCAAAAGCCACCCTGTTAGGCACAGCTGAACCATATAATCAATATCTTTCCCACTTGCTTTCCCAGCCCCATTAGGAAAACAAAGGTCATTTGAGGAGCGTAACAAAGGATCTGGCTGAAACAAAGGCTACCACCAAACTCCCTGCCATCAAGTCTGCTGACTCCAAGAGAGTCTTCCCTCTGTAGAATGTCCGAGTTCCCAAGACTGAATCTCTTCCCCTGAGTAGAGAGCCCTGTCTCAAAAGGGTCATACAAACAATTCACTGAGATGCTGTAACCCCATAGAGGGGAGTAGACTGCTTTCTAGAATTCCCAAGACTATTAATCTGTACAGGAGCAGACTGATTCCACGTGGCAGCTGGTAGTTTCAAACCACTGACCTTTCAGTTGGCAGCTCCCTATGCCTCCAGGGCTCCTTCTCAACCCGTAGTTTAGTTGGTAAGGGGTGAGGTTGACCCTCAACTGCTATACATTTTTGAGATCCATTAAGTGACAAAGCCTTAAAGTCTGTGAAGGAGAATTTGAAGCTGCTTAGAGAGAATGACATTGTGGGTTGTGACCTTGTCCGTTACACTGGCAGGGGGAGCGGGGAGGAGGTGTGTAGCACGTTAGGCTTCGTTGTAGACGTAATATCTGGCCTTCTCAAACAACCACCAAGAACAAAAGCTCACTTCTGGCCTGTCAATGCTGACTCATTGTGACCTTGTAGGTCAGGGTAGAACGGTGCCTGGGGGTTTCCAAGACTCACTCTTGCCAGTAGAAAGTCTTACCTATCTCCCAGGTTTGTCCTTAGCATTTTGCAAATGGTGATGCTTCAGTGATGAGTGCCCTGCTTGTCTTGCCTGGGGGGTCTGCATCTCTAACAAGCTCTGCAAGGGCGAGGCGTGGCGGGGAGTCCATTCTGCTAGTCTGAAGACCATACTTGGAGTTGCCCGGATATACTGCCCCTGTTAGGAATCTACCCAGCAATCTGGAGATAGGGGCCACATGGGACGTGGGACGTGGGGTTATGGCACCAGCAGCCGAAGGGAGCTTCTTCTCCTCACACAGCTCTGGGCCTGTGCTTCCTTCACTCTAAGACCTGGGAAAGAGCCCTCTGTCCGCTAGCTGTCTGACAGCTCCTCCACTTACATTGCCTCTCATTCTCAGGGACTCCCCATTCCCTCAGCTGGACAGCTGTCCACTCCATGACCGCATGTGTTGGTTAGCAATACAGAGCTCACAACATAGGGAATCCAGGACAGATCAAACCCCCAGGACTAATAATGAGCGTAGTGATTCCAGGAGGAGAAGGAGAAGATGTCGGGAGAAAAGAGGAACCGATCACAATGATCTACATATAACAGGGGAATGGATAACAGCAAAGTGAGTGAAGGGAGACAGCAGTCAGTGTAAAAAATGAAAAAAGTAACAATTTGTGAATTATCAAGGGTTGGCAAGGGTGGGAGGGTGTGAGAGGGAGGGAAAAATGAGCTAATACCAAGGGCTCAAGTAGAAAGAAAATGTTTTGAAGATGATGATTGCCACAGATGTACAAATGTGCTTAACCCCATAGATGTATGTATGGATTGTGATAGAGCTGTAAGAGCCCCCAATAAAATGATTTAAAAGAAAAGAAACATAGATTATGGGACCTGATGGCCTGATTTATATGTCAGCTCAGTTGTTACCAAAGATGTGAACTCTAGCACATTTGGTAACCTTCCTTTGCCTCAATTTCATAACCTGTAAAATGGAAGAATATAGAGGAATGAAAACCTCACTACCATGAAATCACTTCTGACTCTTAGTGACCCGATGGGCAGGAAACTGTCAATCTTTACAGAAATAGAAAATCTCATTTTTTTCCTAACAAGTGGCTGGTTATTTCGAACTGTTGGCCTTGTAGTTAGCGGCCCAGTGCATAACCCATTATGCGACCAGGGCGCTGAATAGGGGAGTAGTAGAGGTGTCTTTGGAGGGAATAATTAAATGAGATAATACCTATAAATTACTAAGACAACCCCTGTCATATATTGGATCCTCGCTAAAATCTTGAGTATTATTTTTAGCTTATCTTCTCCATTACATGCGTGCACACATACACACACTTTTTTTTTTTTTTTTTGGCCCAAGCGCCGGTCCATCAGGCATTAGTAATCGACTTTGGGTCCTGTGCCTCCATCCCATGTGCCTTTGTGGCTTGTACTGCATTATGTCTACCTGATGGTTCTCTTGTTTGCTATGTAAGCTCACATCCTTCCTCTGCTTGGGACCTCGTGGCAGCTCATCTCAGCACATAGGAGTCAAAGTCCTTACCCTAACCTCGAATGCTCCCCATTCCTCTCCTGATCCAGATGTTGCTGCCCTTCCACCCCTCCCCTCACTGGGCTCAGCCCCAGGGGCCATCTGCTGATGTTCTCCTGCCCTGTGTTTGTTCCAGCCCCAGGTACGTCACAACGTCTGCTTCCTTAGCTGAACTGCTCTTCCCCCAGACAATTCACACTTCTTTCAGCTTTCTGCTCAAATGTCCCCTTGTCAATGAGGTCTTCTTCCCCCTCCCTAGGTGCAGTTGACTTCTCCACCGCACTCTCTCTGCTCTCTCCTCCTGCACGGTTCTTCAGAGATCCTGCACTCTCTGACACACACCTTTCTTACAGTTGCCCCCACTCTCCTGCTCTCTGAGAGTGCAGGTTCTGTTTGCTGTTGCGTCCTGGCTGTGGTGCTGGCATGCAGACGGTGTTCATTAAATATTTGTCAACTGCATAAAATAAGTTCCCCAGTCTTACTGGAATTAAAGTCCTATCTGGCATGACGTTGGACACGTGCTGAAAGAATGAACCTTAGATTCAGCCTGAGACAACTAAACTCTCCCTGGCCCCTGAATGTCCTTGCCTATAAGGCAGAGGGCTGCGTTTTGTGATGTCCCAGGCCACTCCCATCCTAGAGGGTGAGTGTGTGTTTGTCTGAGGCTCCTTCCAAAGACGACAAGAAGTCACTTCAGGTGGTTGAGGAGGAGAGTGGCATGTTCCGTGTGGCCCTTTAGGAAGAGCAGCTGGGTGGTGCAGGCCAGTGGGTATGTGGATTCTTCCAGCCTTCTGTCCAGTCCTCTGTCTCACGCTGCCCACCCCAAAGTCGGTGAATTCAGGCCTGCCCAGGGTGAGGAACTCCAGGCTGCTGGTTCATGTCTAGTCTGGCAATTGAAGCCCAGGTGGAAACCCTAGACCTCTTCTTCCTGCCCATGCCCAGGAATCAGGACCCAGCAGCTGAGAAGCCCTTTCCAGAATGTTGCTCCTATGACTGCACTGCCAGCTTCACCTTCTGTCTCCAGGCCTCACCCTCTCTTTAGGGAGAACAGCCTGCATGGGGTGAGCACAGGCTTGGAGTGAGCACTCCCCTCGCTGGGGAGTTTGCCTGCGTGCCCTTAAACAGCAGACTTCCTCTTCATCCACCGGGTAGAAGCAGCAATCTGTCAGCCAGGCCTCCACTAGCTTCCCCCAGGGAGTCTGCTGACCCCTGGCCTGGCCAAAGGAATGGGAAAGCTCTGGAAACCTGCAGGGCCCATTTAGAGTCTAACAATGCCCAGACATTGAAGCCTGGGGGTGGCCACAGGGGTCTCTGTGTCTATCTCCAGGGAGGGAAGGTCCTGAACTGCAGGGAAAGGAAGCATGGATATTCCGTGTGTGGTGTGCTCATCCAGCTCCTCCCTCTCGTACCTTCTCCCCGGTTCCTTGTCTCAGCACATGGCCCAGCGCCTGTCCAGGATGTCAACCCAGGCCTGTACCTCATCCAGACAACCTCTTCTCCACCATCCACACTCAGATCCATCAATGCCTCCCACTCGGTGAACCTTCCAGCAAAGTTGGCAAATCCTCTCCCTGCTTTCTAATGCAGGCCCTTATCTTTCAGGATGATTAGTCCAATGGCCCCTTCCAGATGGTCTCCCGTCTCCGGGCTCACCATCAGCCAGTCATCCCAAGAGGAAGTGCCAGGATCATTCATGAGTTTTCATTCATTCATTCATTTTCATTCAACCAGCATTCATTGACGGAGTCATGGTAACAGGCTCCTGTGCTGGACACAAGGGATAAGGCCTCAAACAAGAAAACCCAGTGAGGGGGACTGGTGAACATCACACCAAGAATCAACTGCTCAGTTCCTTGTCGAGCTGTAAGCACCAGATTGGAAAGGGAAGGACGGCTGTGGAGGGTTAGCCGAGGGGTCTGATCTAGTCAGGGGGGAAATAAGGACCGTCTCCTTGAGAAGGAGCAATTTGATAACTCCCCATTGCTTACAGAGTGAAGTCAGGTTTCCCAGTGAGGTGGCAGGGTCACTGCTTACCACTCAGTGCTTCCCTGCCCCAGCTGGATCCACCCTTCACTTCCAGGTACTCAACACCTGTGCTCTTGATGGTCTCTCTACCTAGAATCACACACACACACACACACACACACACACACCACTCCCAGTCTCTGGTCACCATATTCATCCTTTACAACACAGACTCCTCCTCCTGGAAGCCCACCTGGTCTTCAAGTTCGGCGTGGTGATCACTCGAACCCTATGGTGTTTCTGTCTGTTCTTGGGTCTGCACCTTTCACTAGAGCTCCATTCAGCTCGCTGGCCCCTCTCCTTACCACCATGCCAGCATAGAGCAGGAACTTGACAGAGATATATTAAGCTGAACAAGTCTGAACTGAGAAACATGTCCAGCCTGCACCCAGGCTTCCCGCCCTACTGTGAAAGCTCTCCTGGGGCCACAGCCAATCTACAGCCTGCCCCCACCCCGCCCTCCCTACAAAAATCCACACCAGAGAGGGACAGTTTGTGCATACATGTGGGCCTGTGAATGGGTGCTGAAAAGTCCCCAGAGCACAACCAATGAGAATAAAGTGTTTCCGTGTTTTTAGCCTGAGTAAGGCCAGGATCCCTCTTGCTCACAGTCGGCAGCCATCAGTGTCAGGGGTAGCTTCTGTGTTCCATGGGTCAGATGTTAGGCGGGAGGCTTCTCCTGACAGATGTAGCTGCAGGCGAGGATTAACCCAAGATCAGCAGGAAGACCCCAGACTGGTAACTGCAGAGACAAATGAATCCGAGGCTGCTGCTCAGAGCACAGTCTGCTGAAACCCCCAAGATCAACAGGTAAAGTGGCAGGCATTAAGTCCAGACTAAACAGCAGCAGCAGAAAGCAAGCAAGCTTTCGTGAGTAAAGGTCTTGTCTTCCACCCTACTCTTTTTCCACGATGGAGGCTCACAACTGATTGGCAGTGGCTTCATTTTGTTGGGTCAGCTTAGAGAGGCGAACAAGTATTACCTGCCCAGCCACTGAGAATCCTGGCCCAGCCACCTTTGCACAATACCGTAACCTTCACCCTGAATACTGCTTTAGGATGATCATCGGTTGTGTCACCAAGACACGTCTGCATGCCGTTATCTGGTATCCTCACGCTTTGTGTCTCCCAGGGGAGGAGGACATGCTTCTCTCTCTCTCTGAACAATTACAACCAAAGAAGGAAGCGCTGTGACGACGATTTCATTGATGTAGATACCTATCTACACAAGCGAGAGGGGACAACGAGGCAATGCAATTATCGGGAGGAAGGGAAGCAGATGGCTATAGGAAAAATCCAAAAGCCCAGGCTGCAGCCTCTAGTGGACTCAGAAAGCTCTTAGAAATCCAGTGAGAGCACGTGGGCCAGGTCAGGGCGCACCCGTTGAAAAGGTTTGGGTTGGCAGAGTCTCAGAAGGATCTTTCTATCAGGTGTTCAGATTCTGTAGAGTCCCATTGGCCTGGGCTGTAGGGGAGGCATTTTGGTGAAGGTCCTTCTTAGAAACCGAGACTACACACACACACACACACACACACACACACACACACAGATGCACACCCTTGCGTTTATGTCCTTTTCGCATGTGCTGGGTCGATGGTTGGATCTGGTGGCAGTCAGCAAACCTTCACGCCACAAGAGTGTTGTCGAGACGAGGTGTTGTCCTGGCCAATTCACAGTGTGTTAAAGTGAAAGAAAGAAAAAAAAATGGTTGGGGCAGCCGCAGAGAGTGGGAAGAAAGGGTGATAACTTATCAGTTAATTTATCCAGGTAAGTGATAATAAAATAATAATAATCATTACTGGACCGCATCCATGTGCAAAGCATTCTGTGAAGTACTCTCTATGTATGAACTCACTGGATAGTCTAAGTAGCCCTGTGGACAAGGGACAATTACGATGCCCATCTTCTAAATGAGGAGATTGAAGGATTGCAGGTTGAATCACTTACCCAAGTTCGCCCACTGGCATGTGGCCACGTCAGGACAGAGATCCAGCCTGGAGAGTCTGTGCTGGCCACCCTTTTCCTGTGTTGCTGCCTGCCTTGTCTACACCCAGGCCATCCACACACACACACACACACACACACACACACAGGCTCACACACATCTGCTAGCAGATTTGCATTCCTTATTCTTTCTCTCTCAGGATGATATTGATGCTGCTGGGGTTGGTGTCTCCAGAATGCATACAATGTCTTCTGGCAGGGTGGTGGGCTGGGATTCGTTTACAGATTCCCCGCGGGCACTTCTGCCACTTGCAGTCATCTGGGCTGTCTGGACTTCTTGGCCTGAGCCCGAGGCACTCTGTGTGGTCTCCTCCTTTGGTTTTGATTTTCCAAACCCTGATATGCTCCTCCACTGCTCTGAGCCTCCTGCAGGTCAGGACTGTAAAGGACAAGGCACAGGTATTGGGGCTGAGCCCCGTCTGATCAGGACAGATGTGGAGCAGGCTGGGGGACTGCGGAGCAGTGGAGCCAGGTGGGAGCTGGCTCACCTGCAGGACTTGCAGCCACACCTGGGACCCTCACCCCCACTCCAGAGGAGAGCTTATCCAGGAAAAGAGCCCCTTCTCCTCTGCTCCTCATGTCACCTCCAAAGTGCTCTCCCACGTCCGCAGTGGCCCAATTACAAGGCTGGGAAACACTGGATACTCGGGAAGAGGGCTCTGATTATGGCACACTCGCCCCAGGACAAAAGCTGATGGTCACCTGGGGCGCGCTGAGCACATCGGGCCTGCTGTTCCCTCAGCTGCCCTCTTCCCACCCTCTGCACCCTCTGGATACCAGGGAAGGGAATTGGGTGTGAAGGGAAGAAGAGAACTCGGGGCCCGCCCTCCCTTCCTCCTTCCCCTCCAGGCCTACCTGCCCATCCACACCAGTTGGCTCTGGGACAACCACCTTGCCTCAGAGCCTGCTCCCCCTCCTCACAGAGCCCCTAGGCACTGATGCTGCCAGCTCTCCATTGCCCACAGCATGTGTACGTCCTGCCAGCTCCCCACACACCCAGAGGCCTGTGGCTTCAGAGAATACAAATTCATCTTAGTAGCTGCCTTCCAGAAGTATATAATCAAAAGGGTAACTCTGCCTCCAAAAAAAAATCATAAAATGCATCATAAATGTCAGCGGCAAACAGAAAGGAATTTGGATGATCTATACCTCTCTGGTGATGTGGATAAATGAGAACTAACTACACTTTTCAGAACCGAGGCTCCTTAGCCTGGGGTGTTCCGGGCAACTGCAGAACAGTGGGAAGCCCCCGCACCTCTTTCTTTATTAGTAACAGTCTCCTCTCTCCACTGAACTACTGAACAACCCTGACAGGCCATTTGCCCTGCTGTGACTAACGTTTTAGGATCAATTGTGGTGGTGAATGCAATTAAATGAAGGGATGGCTGTGGAGAGTCCCACGCAGATCTCAACTCCTCCTTTTTTCAGAGGGGCAACATGGACAAGTGTGTGGTTCAAGTCTCACAACACCCACTCAACATGAAAGGGTGCCAGGGGAGTGGAGGAAAATGAGGGAGAGGCCTCGGTAATAGACGATCTGATGTCAAGATTGTGTTAAAGGCACCCCATTGGTGCTCTGGGTGAGACCTTGAGCGACTCACCACAAGGTCAGTGGTTCGAACCCACAGAAGAAAGATGGGGCCATCCACGCCTGTAAAGATTTACTGTCTCAGAAAGTATATATAGTTTCTCTATACGTCAGAATAGACTCAATGTCAATAGGTTTGGCTTTTTAAATTTTGGTTCATTATTATGTTCGGTTCCCTCATTAGGAGGCGTCCTTAGCATAACTCCATTACTCTTACTCCATGTACCAGATGGATACATGGAAACCTAAGTTGGGAAAATATGGTTAAAGCTCTACAGTCCTGACACAAGGTCAAGCTAAGCAGTATTAATAGCTGGGACGACCTTGCTATCCTCCAGAACATTCACCTCTGTATCTTTCATTAAAAAAAAAAAAATGTTTAAAAGGAAGGAAGGGAGAAAGAAGGAAAGAATGGGTTTCCCAGATGCTAAGGAAAGTAAACTATTTGAGTGATGTCCCAGATGGCATGCCTTCCACCATGTTTGCCTAGTGCCTTACACCAATTTGGGATCCTCTCTATCCCTTACATGTGACATTCCCATGATACAGGCCGAGCATCTGCTGGAAATGGTCCAGCCATCATGGAGGTGAGCTCAGCTCAGGATACTCCTGTCAAGAGGATGCATTCCTCTCCATCCTGGCTCTTTGTTCAAGAGCAAGTTCCACTCTCCTAGTTGTAGATGATATTACTTTATAAGTAGGAGACCTCAAATCGTCAACAATAAGTTCTTGGGAACAATCAAAAGATTCAGCAAATGTGGCAAAGTACAAGAGTAACACACACAAAAATCAACTAGATTCCTGTACCAAGAAAGAGAGCTCTGAAAGAAGGCATTAAGGAAACAAAACTATTTACAATAGCCACACAAAAGATGAAATTCTTGAGATAAACACAACCAGAGAAACAGAAGTCCTGTCCAAAGAAAGTGATAGAACATTATTACTAAAAACCAAAAGAGACCAATATAATTTGAAGAATATTTTACGTTCATGGATAGGAAGACTTAACATTTTGAAAATGTCAGCATTACCCAAAGCAATCTATAAATACAACAGAATTCTGATCCAGATCACAACTTCATTCTTTAGAGAAAAAAATATATTTATATTTAATATATATTTATAATATATATATATTTATTATATATATATAAACTAGCATTATGTGAAGAGGGAAAAGACCTGGAATAACCAAAGAACTTTTTTTTTTGGCATCACTGCCCTCAGGTGGTGGGAGTAGGAGGCCCAACCTTTGCTCTGTGGAGCTGGAATTGAACCTCCATCCCAATGGGCCGCAGTCCCGCGCACAACCACTACGCCACTAGGGCTCAGCCCCCAAAGAACTTTTTAAGAAGAACAAAGTAGAAAGTTTGTCATTACCCAACTTCAAACCTTATTACACAGTCCCACTAGTCAAAATATCCTGGTTCTGGCACAATGGTGGGTACAGAGACCAATGGAACAGACATCTGACATTTGACAAGAGGCAGAAAACAAACAATTATGAAAGAGACAGTTTCATCAATAAATGGTTCTGGCAACACTGGCTCCCCATGGACAGGAGAATAAAACAGGACCCATAACTCACCCAGGTACAAAATCGAACTTGAGATGCATCAGAAGAGTAAATGTCAGTCCTAGAGGTGTAAAGATCATCAGTGAGAAAATAAGGACAAACTAAGGACCTTATTTTGGGGTGCAGATATACTCTCAAGTATAATGAAGAAAGCTCACAATAGAACAGCAGTTCTTAACTTTTGGGTCGAACGACCCTTTAACAGAGGTGGCCTAATTCATAACAGTAGCAAAATGGAAGTTATGAAGTAGCAACAAAAACAATTTTATGGGGCTGAGCCCTGGTGGCATAGTTGTTGTGCACAGGACTGCGGCCCACTAGGATGGAGGTTCAATTCCAGCTCCATAGGAGCAAAGGCTGGGCCTCCTACTCCCACCACCAGAGGGCAGTGATGCCGCCCCCCCAAAATAATAATTTTATGGTTGGGGGGAGTGGGGGGTCACCACAACATGAGGACTGTACTAAAGCGTCACAGCATTAGGAAGGTTGAAAACCACTGCAGTAGAAGATAACCAAGACCTAATAAAAACAAAACATATGTGCATCAGAAAATGGCATAAAGAGAGCTAAAAAATGTGCAAATGGATGTAAGTTTGGATTGTGATAAGAGTTGTATGAGCCCCCAATAAAATGATTTTTAAAAAATAATAAAACAACATAATTAATTTTTAAAAAAGAAAGTACCATAGCTTGGGGTCAGACACACCCTTGTACTCAAAATATCATCCTTGCTATTCAACACTTTAAAGAGATCATGTGTAGTAGTTTGCCAATGTATTGTATTATGTGATCTCCTTACTTCTGCTTGCATGACAATTGATTGTGAACCCAACTGAGATAAAACCCTTGATCCAGTTTAAAAAAAAACAAGTAAAAGAGACCCCACATGCTGGGGAAAAAATCTTAAGCAATGACAAAATGGACAGGGCACTAATCTGTAAAGTCTATAGAAAACAGAAACACCTCAGAAAGAAAAAAAAACCCAATTGAAAAGTAAACAAAGGACATAAACAAACAGTTCAGCAAAAGTTGTATTCAAATGGCTCACAAACACATGACACCTTACACCCACAATGACAACCTGATTAAATTTTTAAAAGGGCACAGAAAACAACAAATCCTGGGGAGGGTATAGAGGGGTTGAAATGCTGACCCACAGCTGGTGGGTCCGTAAATATGTGCAACCAATTTAGAAAGTGATATGCTGCTACTTCAAAACTTGAGACTAGAAATCCCATGCTATCCAGCAAGATCTCTGCTGGGTATACACCCTCAAGAAGTCAGATATGTAACCTGAACAGGCATATGCACCGTCATGTTCACAACATTGTTCACAATTGCATGAGTTGAAGACAGCCTAAATGCTCATCCGTAGAAGAAGATGACTAAAGAAACTTTGATCCATAGCCACAATGGAATATTGTGCAATGCTTAAAATCGACAAAAGCATCAAGCACCTCATGACATGGATGAACCTGGAGAACATTATGTTAAGTAAAATTAGTCAATCACAAAAGGAAAAATATTGTATGAGCCTGGGACCATAAGGATAAAGATGGAGACAAAAGCTTCGAGGTAAGAGAAAACAGGCTTTAGGAGGTTCTCAAAGGAGGGATAGCAAGGGTCAGAAAATAAGCCATTAGATGAGAACGTTGATGATTGTAGACACGGGTGTGAAGAGGAAGGGCATCCATAAAGAGGGAGAAGAGAAATGAGGAGAGCAGAGGCAGGGGAGAAACTGGAGCTGGGGTTGATGAGTCCTTTGAATTGTTGAATGAATGCAGAACTCGTCTGAAATATAAACCCTCCACCTAATTCACAATAAAAAAAATTCTTTTAAAAAAATCAATGGTTTGGGCTGAGCCCCGGTGGTGTAAGTGGTTGAGTGCAGAACTGCAGCTCACAGGCTTGCCAGTTCAAATCCAGCGACGGCTTTCAGGAGCAGCACTGGGTAGCGCCCACGACCACCAGAGGCAGTGATGCCTTAAAAAGAAAAAAAATGGTTCAACATCTCTTCTTGACACCCACTTTGCTCTTTTTTTCTTCTTCTGTTTTTCAAATGATCTTTCTTCATAGTATGATATACCTGATGTCAACCCATAACTCGCCTGGACCTCAGTCACTGGTGTTCGTGTATCTGATCTATCCTTGAGAAGATCTCTAAAATCAGGGGGGGAGGGGATGCTCGTCTTGTTTAAGTCTCTTCAGTTCACCTTAAGCTTGCAGATAAACAACTGATGGTCTGTTCCACAATCAGTCTCTGGACTTTTTCTGGTTGTGATATTGAGCTTCTCCGTGCCTCTTTTTCACAGATGTAGTCGATTTGATTCATGTGTATTCCTTCTGGTGAGGTCCACGTGTATAGTTGCCTTTTACATTGCTGAAAACGTGTGACTAATGAGTGTATCCCTTCTATCACCAAGGCCACACTTTCCAACTACCAATCCTTCTTTGCTGCCCTCCTTCCCATTCCAATCACCAGTAATTATAAGTGCATCTTGATTGCACGATCAATTTTGGTCTACAGATGTGGGGAGGACTCTTCAATTTCTTTTTCCTTCACTTGAGTGGTCACTTCACAATGTTGAAAGCCATCTTAACTGACATTCATTGTAAGCAAATGGGCACTATCCTTTCCCTGGCAGCATTAGCTAAATCTTGAAATCTTCTTTTTAATAATGAGTGCTCCATCATTCCTCTTGAATTTGACATTGCCAGCAAAGTAAGCCATGTGACTGTTTGATGCACAATGGTCAATACTAGCCCATTTCAGCTCACTAATGCCTAGAATATTGATCTTTATATGCACCATTTCATTTTTGAGAACGTCCAGTTTTCCAAGACTCGTGTTATGTACATTCCATGTTCTACTTATTGATGTTTGCAGCTCACGCTCCTCATTTTGAGTCATGCCGCATCTGCAGATGAAGGTCCTGAACACTTTGCTCCATCCGTGCTGCGTTAGTCTGGGTTGGCGAGAGAAACAAATCCAAAGACACTCATGTGTGTGAGAGAGAGTTTTGTATCCAAGAGTAATTAAGAAATTAAGAAAACATCCCAGCCCAGTTCAGATCGAGTTATTAGCCCTTAAGTCTGATATTAGCTTGTATGTCCAATACTAGTCCATAAATCCTTCTACAGACTCACACAGCACATGCAAGGCTTTCCAAAGCAGAACAATCACAGGCCAGTGAGGGAGGAGTCTTATGAAAACATCTCAGTGTGGATGCGGCTCTCTGCGTGGCTCCTCTGGCTGCCATCAGCACAGCTCCATGTGGCCTGTCAACAGAATGTGAAGCAGCGAGAGTGTGTGCCCACCTCCAGGGATTTAGTTCCCAGGATCCCCAGGAGAAGGCCATGCTCACACAGAGGCACCATTGATTAAGACCTGATTGACAGAATAGACGTCACCCCTTCACTCAAGTTGACAGGAGAGTATGTAACTGCCACACATGCCATTAAGGTTTACTACTTTAAGGAAGCAGCCCCACCCCCAGTCATATTTTGAGTGCCTTCTTCTCTGATTGGCTCATCTTCTGGCTCATCAGCCAGGGTTCCATAAGGTTCCCAGTGGCTGATTTTTCAGAAGTGACTATCTCTTCCTTATTCCTCATCTGTTTGGGTCTGAAAGTTCTGCCGAAACCTGTCCTCCATGGGTGATGCTGCTGACATAGCCCCCAGCAACACATTAAACCCCCCAAATGTGACAAATTGACGGATAAGTAGTGAGGTCTTCCCATGGAGCCCCATAAAGAAATGCAGCCCTTCCCATGCCTTGACTTTAACCCCAGGAGACCCATTCAAGCATTCTTACCCCCAGAACTATGAGGTAATACATTTTTACTTAGTAGCCAGCCCCCATCTGGTTTCTTCACCATACGTTGCTACAGCACCCATGTTGTTGTTGTGATGCACCACTGAGTCCACTCTCCCCCGTAGCAACCTTAAGCACAACAGAACAAAACACTGCCAGTTCCTGTGCCATCCTCACTCACAAGTGTTCTTGTGCTTGCGTGCATGTTTGCCACCATGTGAACCCATCTCCTTGAGGGCCTTCCTCTCTCTCTCTCTCTCTCTCTCTCTCTCTCTCTCTCTCTCTCTCTGTTTCTCTACTTTACCAAACATGACGTCCTTCTCCTGCGCCCATATCTTCAGTGATCTCTCTTCAGGAGGGTGAGCATCAAGCAAGGAAAAGGCCATGTTATATGAAATAATTCTTTGTAGCTTGGGACTAGAATTAAGTGTGAGCTCAAAATACATTCATGTGTCTCTGTTTCTATATCTCTCTGGTTCCCTTTAGAGACATCAGCATCATTTTATGAGAGAGAACATTATAAATCATCCCCCTGGGGCCAAATGTAATCAGTGATAATGTCATCTTGTAGGCATGGTTCTACCTATGTGAATGAGTGTTATTCAAAATGTTACCCGATCCTCAAGCACTCCCGTAATGCAAGGACACTTTGTTCTAATTAAACTGGCATTCCGTGATGCTCACCTTCCTGACAGGATCACCGAAGACAAAGTGGGTGCATAAGTAAATGTGAGGAAGAAAGCTGATGATGCCCGGCTTTCAAAAGATAGAGCATCTGGGGTCTTAAAGACTTGAAGATAAACAAGCGGCCATCTAGCTCAGGAACAACAAAGCCCACACGGGAGAAGCACACTAGCCTGGGTGATCACAAGGTGTCAATGGGATCAAGCATCAAAGAACAAAAAAATCATATCATTGTGAATGAGGGGAGTGCAGGGGGAGGAGGAGCAAAACCTATCTGTAGGCAACTGGACATCCCCTTACAGAAGTGTCTCAGGGAGAAGACAAGCCAGTCATGGCTCAGTGTAGCAACCACAAAACATGTAACTTTCCTCTAGTTCTTAAATTCTTCCCCCTAACCCCACTATCATGATCTCAATTCTACCTTACTAATCCAGCTATACCAAAGGATGTGCACTGGTACAGTAGGAACTGGGAACACAAGGAATCCAGGACAGATGAACCTCTCCTGACCAGTGGTGAGAGTGGCGATACCAGAAGGGTGGAGGGAAAGTAGGGTAGAAAGAGGTCTACATATAACCTTCTACCCGGGCAGACAACAGAAGAGTGGGTGAAGGGAGCCATTGGACCGTGTAACACATGATAGAATACTTCATTATAAATTATCAAGGGCTCATGAGAGAGGGGAAAATGAGTTGCTGATACCAAAGGCTCAAGTAGAAAGCAAATGTTTTGAGAATGGTGAAGGCAATAAATGTACAAACGTGCTTGACACAATGGATGGATGGATGATGATGAGTTGTCCAAGCCCCCGATTAAATCACTTTTTTAAAAAAGAAAGTGTTACCCTATCAACAACCCTCCACTGTTTGTGTAAATAGTATTCAGTTACTTAAGTTTAATCTGTACAAGTCAACAGGCATAATTTCCTTTTCTCAACTGTGTTCTATCCCATTGACTAAATTAATGACGCCATAGGATTTTCCAAGGCTAAGGCCACCAGATCTTTCTTCAAAGGCACCTTTGGGTGGTATGGAATCGCCAGCCTTTGGATTCGCAGCCAAGATTGGCCGTGACTGCACCACCCAGAGATTCCATTAATCTCCAAGGTCTCTGGTTTAGACTCCTAGTATTCCAATTGCACAAATGATTGTGAGACCCACGTGCCTCTCTATAGCCCTTTCTCTCTTACGTGAAAGGTGTGTTGCTTTTTCTCTTGACCGTCGGTTCAAAAGGAACTCAATGCTCCGAGGTATCGCCTTGGGCTCGGTTTCCTGCCCTGCGCAGATGGGAGTCCTGCATAAAGAGTCTACCTTTCCCCGACACCCTCACACTTTGGGTGAGAAGAAAATGAACCCAGCATCATGAATCCTGCTTCTCCACCCCCCACCCCCCAGTTCTCAGCCTCTGCCAGGGAGTTGCTGGCTCCTCTGCCTGCAATGCCCCTTCTTCTTGACACACAGCCATATGCCACATCCAAGGGTCCCATGTCTCTGTCAGCTTGACGAAGTTCCCAGAATCCCCAGGGGACAAATGAGGACAAATTTTTTGGGGGGGAACCATTTACTCAGTCACATGTTGATTCAGCACCCCACTCCTAATCCTTTGTGAAACTTGGGGTGCAGGTGCTGATAGAGATCTGTTTATCAAGAAGAGCCCCAGGGTGGCTGTGTCTATTACACCCCCCCCAGGGGACAAGGTGGGCAGGAGCTAGCAGCCCTGCCAAAGCCTTAGGCTGGCTGGTCTCTTGGCTCATTCACTCCGGTATGGCTTCCATGCTCCACCATGAGCATTCACTGATGGCTCTTCTGGACTGTCACCTGACCCGGGGGGGACGGTCATTTAGAGGTGGCACTTTAAACAGGGCAGGTCCAATGCCTGCTGAGTGTCCCAGCTCAGCCCTCCAGGGAGGCTGGCAGTGGGGGAACCCTCTTTGGGGGTTTCCCCCAACCCCAAGATGCTGTTGGCATGGGCAGGGTTTCCTAGTTGATGTCATCTCTGTTTGAAAGCCAATTTGCTGCTAATTCCAAACCCAGGACCAACACAACTCACTGTTACACACACGTGCGCGCACACACACACGAACACACACACACAACAGTGAATTATCTCAAATCCCCTCACTTTGTCCCGCATCCCAGCAGCCTTTCTAAATCTGCCTACCTAATTAGCTTTTCCTTCTAACCCAAAATATGATTAAATCTGTATTAAAAATATCTGTGCAGAGTAGGATCAGACACACCTGAGCATTCTCTAAATTTAGCAAAGGACAATAGGCTCTGGGTTACTTTAATTGGGTTCGAAATTGCTGCAGGAATACATTTTAATTTGGATTTCCAGTCTCTCTCTCTCTCTCTCTCTCTCTCTCTCTCTCTCCTTTCTTTAAATTGCATAGCCAGAGGAAGGGGGAGCATTAGGGGGCCCGTTCATAACTGCCATCCCTCCCGACTTCTCTCATTGCTGAATGAACAATGCACGTCTGATGGAGGAGGGGACAGGCGGGAACAAGGGTGTTCCCTGCCACTAGGCTCTGCTGCTCCTGCTCCTATGACAGGTGGTGGGGTGTAGGCAGGATGGGCTGGCACAGCGGGGCAGAGGCGAGCTCGGAGCCCGGCAGCATCCTCAATGCCCCTCTTTGCTTGGGAACCCCACCCCAGGAGTTCTCTGGGTTTCCCAGTGCCTGTGGAAAGAGGCACTTTGGGTCACAGTAGTGAGGTAGCGGTGTTGTTTGATCGAGTACCGAGGAGAGAACCGATTCTGAATAAATGGAAGGTGTGTCTCCAAGAACCTCTGTCAGAGGAAACAGGGTCACTCTCACACGGTCAGTGGCATCCCCCACAGGCGATGTCCTCACAAAATCTCCAGTGATTCCCCTCCTTGGACCTACTGCCTTCCAACGCTGAAGGAAGGTCAGGTAATGCAGCACCTGGACAGCCTGGTGGGTCCTGGGCAGCCTCACTGCCCCAGCGAGGGTGGGCTGGGCTGGGTGCTCCTGCCTGCTGGGAAGATGCCGGGGTTCCCCTCGGGCTTCTCTGCTCCTGCTGGAATTATTACACCAGGTGCTTGCAACTGATTTTCAATTTGCAAAGCAAAACAAATTTGCATTAATCAGAACAATCCACAGGAAAGACTGTTAGATTTTTCATGCAGCTGCCGGAGCCACTTGGGTTCCAAGTTGGCAGGAGGCACCATTAACCTTGATGCCATCACAGGCTTGTTAGCTCGCCTCGAGAGCAACTGCATCTGGGGGAACCGGGCAGCTAGTGTTCGCTCCTGGTCCCCTGCTCACGTGGGGAGGCTGGCGGGGGCCTGGGGGGTGGGTGTTGGCTGCCATGTCCGGTACCACCCCAGGTGACTTTGCTTCTTTGGAGGTGCTCTGCAGGGAGCCCCAGGTGGGGTCCAGGACTCAGCCCCTTTGTCTCAGTGCCATCCTCCTTCCTGGATAACTCCTGCTGGCTTCTAACTATGCCTCCAGACTCTGAGCCCTCAGAGGGAAAACTCCTTCTGGGAAAGTAAAAGGAAATAGAGCAGGGGTTCTTAACCTTCCTAATGCTGCAACCCTTTAAGACAGTTTCTCATGATGTGGTGACCTCCCAAACATCAAATTATTTTCGTGGCTACTTCAAAACTGTCATTTTGCTACTGTTATGAATTGGACAACCCCTGTGAAAGGGTCATTCGACCCCCAGAGGGGTGGTGATCCACAGGTTGAGAACCACTGAAACAGAGGAAAGAACTAGGAGGCAAAAGATATTTGCAGAGGTCTAAATATAGGTATACACATATACCTAAATGTAGGCATAATATAAATATATTATTATATAGTGATAGAGATATAAGTCTAGGTACATATATTTATATGTTAAGTCTCAATGTAGCAGATGGACATTGGGTCTCTACTCCAGTCCTCCCTCAACATAAGAGCACTAATAATCTGGCATTTTGTGATGTTCACCTTCCCGACACAATCACTGAAGTCAAAATGGGTGCATAAGCACATATGGTGAAGAAAACTGTTGATGCCTGGCTATTAAAAGATCTAGGATCTGTGATCTTAAAGGCTTGATGATAAACAAGTGACCATCTAGCAGAGAAGCAATAAACCCACGTGGAAGAAGCACACCAGTCTGGGTGATCCCAAGATGTTGACAGGATCGAGCATCAGGCTCTGAAGACCCCCACACAAACAATCACATAGCAAAGGAGGCAGGTCAGAGTGGAAGCCCAAGCCCATCTGTAGACAAGTGGACATCCCCTCACAGAAAAGTCACAAGGAATGGACAAACCAGCCAGGGTGCAGTAGAGCGCTGATGAAACATACAACATTCTTAGAGATTTTAAATGCTTCCCTCTGCCCCATCATGATCCCAGTTCTACCTTACAGATCCTGCTAGACCAGAGCATGTACATAGATACGTGGAATCCAGGACGGATAACCCCCTCAGGAACAGCAATGGGAATAGTAATACCATGAGAGTAGGGGGAGGTGGGGAAAGACGGGGAATAAAGGGGGAACTCACATTAATGATTGACATATAACAGCCCCCCTCCAAGGGGGACAACAGAAACGTGTGTGGAAGGAGACATTGGATGCTGTAAGATATGAAATGATAGGAATTTATCAGAGCATCACAAGTATGGAAGGGTGGGGAAGGGAGGTGAGGGAAAAGAAGAGCTGATACCAAGGGCTCGAGTAGAAAGGAAATGATTTGAAAATGATGATGGCAACGTGTACAAATGTGCTTGATACAATTGATGTATGGATTGTTATAAGGCAGTAAGAGCCCCCAATGAAATTAATTATTACTTTAAAAAAAGAAAGAAAGTCCTCTCTCAACTCCAGCGAGTGTGCATTCCCCCACACAATGGGTCAGGGCCTTCTGTGGCTGTAGAGAGTGGACTCAACTGCCAGACAGCTCCTGTGCTGGGGGGCCTCCCTGGTTCACAGGGAGAACTTCCCTGCCCTGCCGCTGTGTGTGCTTCTTGTGCAGCAGCCAGGAGCTGTGCCAGGAGGGTTCTTCCTGGAGACCCTGGAGAGCAGGAAGAGCCTGTACAGCTGAGGGTCCGGGCATTGCAAGTCCCGGAGTTTCTTCCCCCAGCCGTCTTACCTCTTCCCCTGCACCCTTCATTCATTCCTTGAACGCACACATCTCTCGAGCTCCTAGGCTCTGCACAAGCTCTCGGGGATCAAGCCGAGCACAAAGCCGACTGAAATCCCTGCCCTCGTGTAGCTTGCATCCTCCAGGGCAGCATGACGTGGAGAGCAGGACTAGCAAAAACTCAGTTAAATAAGAGCTGCCGAGAAGTTGATCCCGACACGTTGGCGAGCCTGGGCATCCGAGGGGGACTGAGCTCCACTGAGGCTCTCAACTTTCCAGAAGGCCGTCGCCAGGCCTTTCGTCAGAGCCACCTCTGGATGGACCTGAAGCTCCAGCCTGCAGGTAGCAGCGGAGAGCACTGAAGAAAAGCAAAGTAGGGTTGCAGGTGGAAGAGGCACCGTGTGACAGTTTTCCCAGCGGGACAGGGAAGATCTGAAGGAGGCAAGGGAGTGGGAGGATGAACCGTCAGCAAGACAAACACGCACGCGGGAGCAGGTCCGAAGGGCTGAGGACCATACAGGGCGCAAGAGTTGGCTGGACGGGGAGGAAATATGGTCAAGAGAGGAAGAGGGCCAGGTTGGCCTTGGCCCTGGAAGCTTATGGTCTGGCCTCGGCCCTGCTATGCCAGTGCAGCCAACACTGAGTGTATTCTAACACTCAATCCACTTGCGTCACTTTGCTGATAAACTCTTAGTCCGTCCTCGGAGGGATAGCGTTTCTATCTGCATCTCCGGCATCTGGCCCTGTGTCCTGCAGAGTCGGGTTTAATGGATGTTACCTGGATGGCAAGAAGAAAGTAGAAGGAATGAAGAACGAGACAAGAAAGAGAGGTGTGAGCATAAGCACTGTCGTTCACCTTTTATCCTGAGAAACCCGCTCTAGGGGTCGCTCCCTCTGCCCACCTGGGAAGCCATGGCCTCACTCCTTTAACTGGAGTCCAGTCCACTACATGGAAGGACACTGTCAACCATAGCCCCTGCCCTGCGCTTAGGAATTGATGGTTCATAATCCAAAGATGGAGACAGGCCAAATCCCTCACCTGTGGTTGTGGTAGCCATGAAGGCAGCTTAAAACAACAGAAAAGGAGTCTCTCGCAGTTACAGAGGCTAGAAGGCTAACATCAGAGGGGTCACCCAGGCATGCCCCTTTGGAGGCTCCAGGAGCATCCTGCCCTTGGCCTCAATTCCTGCCTATCCTCGACATCCCTTGGTCCTGATCTTCACCTTCCCTTCGTTTTCATAGCTCTCTCTCTCTCTCTCTCTCTCTCTCTCTCCTCTCTCCTCTCTCCTCTCTCCTCTCTCTCTCTCTCTCTCTCACTCTCTCTTTCCTCTCTCTCTTCATAAGACCAGTCCTATTGGTTTAGAGCCATATCACTGTGATATAATGTCATGGACATGAGTTACCAGTTTATGAATAGGTTCTGTTCATAGGGACCAGGTGGCTTAGACGTCAACATATTTTAAGTGGGTGGGGGGGCAATAACTTCTAACTCTTGTTCATTGAGGGTGGACTTCCAGACTGGATGATGCAGTTCAGTGTTGTTCTCTCACTTGGGGGCAAGAACACCAATGTCTCCAAGTGACGCCTCGGAGTCAGAGCTTGCCTGCTTTCCTCCTCCGACCCTGGATCCCCCAGAGCTAACAGAGACCTGGCCCTCCTGTGTGTCAAATGTCTGTGATCTTGAAGGAGGAAGGAGGAGTTTGGGACAGTTCCGGTAAAGAATGGGAAGGGCCCTGTCCCCATGCCTGGCCTCCCAAGATTGGAAGGCCCAAGAGCTAAGACACGCTTTCTCAGGATGGCAGTTGGTCCCTGTGCTAGCTAAAATGTCAATTTCTTGTTTTTCTTCTCTGGACTCTTTTTTTTTTGTTTTGGGGGCATCACTGCCCTCTGGTGGTGGAATAGGAGGCCCAGCCTTTGCTCCGTGGAGCTGGAATTGAACCTCCATCCCAGTGGGCCGCAGTCCCGCGCACAACCACTACACCACTGGGGCTCAGCCCTCTTCTCTGGACTCTTGATAATTCCCGTGCCAGGTGAGCTTCTGGAGAAATGTCCTGGTCTTGACACTCAGGGATGGTACCCAGAGGCTGAGAGCCTACCAGAGCACCCCAAAGACAGTAGTAAGAATCTGGACTGGTCTGGGAAGTATCCAAATGGTTGGCTTTTCTCAAAGCTTTGGATCAGCGATGAAGTCACTTTTGAAGCTACTTTGAATTTGGACCTCAGAACACTGGAGTGTTAGCTTTTGGCTGGTTGGCGTAGGATAAAAAAAAAAAAGTAAGGCCAGTCATCAGCTTGATCTCAAAAAAAAAAAAAAAGATGCTGCTATAAATGGAGCCTAAGAGATTAGGCTTTGGGCATATCTGACTTGTGTCTGTGCTCTGACATCACTGGCTGTGTGACTCAGGGAAGACATCCAACCTCTCTGAGCCTCTGAGTTGTAAGTTGAGAGGGGGAGAAATAATAGCAGTTCCTACATCACCTGAGGTATGGTGAGAATTTTCCCCTCTGGAGAAAACAGACAGATCATATTTAGTATACTTACTGGCCCATAGTAAATACTGAATAAATGCCAACTACTCTTAGCTGTTTACGGTCTTTTGCGGAAAATAAATAGATTGAATGAAAGGTAGGTACATGTTTAGAAAGAAACAGAATGAAGATACCGGGCATTTTCCAAAGGGAAGGCTTCCTAAAACAGGTCCACTGTGAAGAGTGGGAGCACACTGAGGCCCTGGACCGAGGTGATAGCCCAACAGTGAGCCACAGGGTGCGCCTGTCAACTCCAGTAATTATCAGGGACCCAGACCCACATTGGTGTCACTGCAGAGAGGAAAGCCCAGTGTCATGAGAGCCATGGTCTCAGCAAGGTCTACCCTGCCTGGCTTGACCAGTCTAGGCAAGTGACTTCTCCATTCTGACCTGTGTTCTGTTCTGAAGGAGGGAAGCCAGCTGAATGTCCTTCCTGGGCTCACCTGGTATCCTTCCAGGTGGTGCAGGGCCAGGCCTCAAGCTCCAACCTTCCTTGTTTAGAACCCCAGATCTGCCAGTTCCCAGCTGTGTGACTTTGAATGAATGATAGATACACTTAACCACTGTGCCTTACTTGTGTCGTCTTTAATAATAGGATGGTCATGAAGTTTAAATGACATAATGGGAATAAAGTACTTAACAGTGCTTAGGTATGTAAAGTGGCTCAAGAAATGGTACCTATTGCTCCTGCTGCTCCACAGCTCTTGTCGCTGTTCTGTGCACCTTCAGAGAACAGCATGACCCACCCCAGGGCTGCCCTCACCCGTACCCTGCTTTGGCTGAGGGTGCTGTTATGCTATGTGAACGACAAATGGGAGCGATTCATCACACAAGAACCATTCGGTATTGAAGTTAAATAAAATTTGCTGCAAAGTTACCCTAATACATTCTTAATGGTATGTATAATTGTTCCAGAGATGCACAATAATTAGACATAAATGGTAAGCTAGGCATGTAAATGAAAATAATTAGTATATATGATAATTAGGCAAAGAAGGCATTTCTGTTATGAGCTGGAAGAAGGAGGATGCTGGAGCTGAGGCAGAGGGTGACGGATGTCTGTGCCCGATGCAGCTTTCCTGGGACCCAGTCCTGTATCCCATGCCTGGAAAGCTGAACCTTCCCCAGGTCACTTCAGGGCCACACCCCAGTAGCCACCCTGCCCCAGGCCCAAAACTCTCTGCATTTGAGTGCACTGCGAACCAGAGTGACCCTATGGGGCAGAGTAGACCTTCTTCTGTGGGTTTCCAAGACTGTAAATCCATACAGGATTGGAAAGCCTCATTATTTTACTGCAGAGTGGCTGGTCACTATTAATCTTGTACCTGGTGGTTAGCAACCCAGTGTATAACGCACCTCAGGCCTGGGAGATGCCAGACTGTCACAAGACAAGAAGGAAGCTTGCTAACTGTCCCCGAAACCTTCAGGATGCCGAAGTGAGGAAGGACTCCAGTGACCAGTACATAACAGAAGACACTGGACTCATAATGTCAGTTGAAGGAACTAGGAATCTGTAAACCTCTCAACACTTATCTGTTGATTGAAAAAAGAAAGGAAGAATGAATGGATAAAAGGCCTGAGATGAGGCGTCTGTAAGTCTTACAACACATCTTTGATGAATGGATGCATGGGTGGTTGGATAGATGGGGGAGGGCTGGATGGAAAAAATGAAATACCTTGGAATGAAACTCTTGTCATTGAGAGGCCAGGGGAGGGCAAGGGAGATTACGGGTGAAAGGAGAGGGTGCTAGGAGTGAAGCTCTAACAAAAGCATGAGGGAACATAGGTTCTGGAACAAGACTGTGTAGACTCCCATCCCCATGTGATTAGCTGTTATGTGCCTCAATTTCCTCCCCAGAAAATTGGAAACAGTTGGACTGTGATGTGCAGTAAATGAGTTCATATAGTTCCTGCATGCAAAGTGCTGTGTAGTAAAAAGCAACGTAGAGAGCCAAGTGCTAAATAAAGGTTAGCCATGCTGGTGTCCTGCTCGGTAAACACCCAGTGGCTTGTAAAGCCTCATCACCTCGCTTGTCTGCAGTGTAGCAGCAGAGAATTGGGCAGATGGAAGGGAGTGGCAGGAGGCAGTTCTGGCACTCAAAGCTCCAGGTTGAGAGGCAGGCTAGGGCCCTTAAAAGGAACAAGGATGGCAGCACTTCGAGGCTCTTCAGTCTCTTCACTCTGATGTTCCTGGGGAGTCTTTGTGCCTGCCATTCACCAGCCATTCTCTACTTCATCCAGCACATGTTTCTCTTCATTAAGACCTTGTGTGGCAGGTCCTTTTTTGAGAAGCTCAGGGATACAGCAGTGAATGATGGGCAAAGTCCCTGCCCTCTTGGAGTGATGGGAGAGATAGTTAGTAAACACAGAAAGTCCTATAGTGGGGCTTGGAGGGAGGAAAATGAAGAGAACAAGTAAGGAACCAAGGCAGAGATGGGCAAGCCACACTGGCCCCAAAACTGAAAGGTCATAACCTTTATACATCTGCATTTGTGTCCATGTGTAAAGAAGTATTTCCTTTATGGATAACAGTGGCAGGAATGGGGACACACACACACACACACACACACACACACACACACACACACACCTCAAGTCCATGGTGTTTTTTAATCCCCTCACGTGCATGAACAAGTTGGATGATGATCAAAGAAGATGGAAGAATGGAAGGATTGACGCATTCCAACTCTGGTGTTGGTGAAGATCATTGATCATCTTGTGGATAGCTAAAAGAAACATAATAAATCCGTCTTAGAAGAAATAAAACCAGAATGTTTCTCAGAAGTGAAACTAGGAAAGCATTGACTCACTTGCTTTGGGAACGTCCTCAAGAAAGAGCAATCCCTAGAAAGGGCCCTGGAGTTTGGAAAGGCTCATTAAGGCAAAATCGCAGCAGTAAGTTCAAAGATAACTGTGATCATGATCACCACTCATCTGTCACTGGGTTTTACTGCAGTGTCTTCCGGGTTGCTGGGACGCTGTAAACTATGCAACTGGGATCTTAAATACTAACCCCGCCGCCAGGTTGGATAGATTTTTTTTTTTGGGGGGGGGGGATCACTGCCCTCTGGTGGTGAGAGTAGGAGGCCCAGCCTTGGATAGGTTTTAACAGATGAAGATATTGAAGATTTTCATCCGCTTCTTCAGTTTTATATTGATAAAACATTTAGTCTTGATGCACTGATAATTATTGGTGATTGAGAAGGGAAAGCCGGAACCAAAGAAAGATCTATAATTGTAAAATATGACCTTACTGATAGAAACGACGTCAGAGGTCATGTGATACAATTTTGTAAGACCAGCAATTTTTTTCATTAAAAATACTTCTGTACAACACATAAACAGAGACAATGTATCTAAACTAACTGAGATGCCTTACACGGGATTCAAATAAAATTACATTTTTAGAAAGAGACAGTCAAGAAGCTTAATGCCATCACTCACAGGAAGATCAACTTCAGACCTGACTGTCCTTCGCTCATATGCACGCTCAAGTTAAAGGCAGAGAAAAATCAAACCAAGCTCACAAAAGCTAAAACACAATCTTGAATATGCCCCACCTGAACTAAGAGACCATCTCAAGAACAGGTTTATCCCATTGAACTCTAATGACTGAAAACCAGACAAAATTTTGGAATGATATCAAAGGCATCATGCATAAAAAAGCCAAAGATAAAACTGATGTCAGATGATGCTTAAAAGCATAATGGGGAAAAAAGAACTGAACAGAAGATTTCAATGGGAAGCTTGAGAAGACAGAGTAGTAAAAGCATTGTAATGAAATTGAAAAGATAAGGAATCAGAAAATGAAAAAGGAAGAATACACTTTACATTTCTCAAGCTAAAAGAACTAAAAGAAAAATTCAAGCCTTAAGTTGAAATACTGAAAGATGCACTGGACAAAATATCAAATTGATGCAGGAAGCATCAACAGAAGATGAAAGAAATGCTGAGTCACTGTCTCAGTAAGAATTGGCTGACATTCAACCATTTCAGGAGGTAGCATTTGCTCAAGAGCTGATGGTATTGAAGAAAGATGCCCAAGATATACTGAAAACATTGGTAGAAAAACAAAGCTACAGGAATGGACAGAAAATAATTGATATATTTCCAACAAATGGATGCCATGCAGGAAGTGCTCGTGCATCTATGCCAAGAAATTAGGAAGATAGCTACCTGGCCAATGAACTGGAAAAATCTTTACTTGGGTCCATTTCAAAGAATGGTGATCCAACAGAATAAAGAAATTATTGGATAATATCATTAACATCACTCACATGTAAGATTTTGTTGGAGATAACTCAAGAAAGATTGCAGTAGTGCATTAACAGACTGCCAGAAATCTAAGCCAGATGCAGAAGAGGGTCATTGCTGATGCCAGTGCTGATCTCAGATGGAATTTGACTGAAAGCAGAAAACCAAATGTTTCCCTGTGTTTCATCGACTCTACAAAGGCAATAAACTTTATGGATCATATTAAACTATGGATAACTTTTTGAAGAATGCGAATTCCAGAACACCTCACTGTGCTTATGCATGACTATGCATAGACCAAGAGTAAAAGCAAAGGGATACTTTGTGATTTAAAATCAGGAAAGGGGGCTGAGCCCCGATGGCATACTGGTTGTGCGCCGGACTGCGGCCCACTGGGATGGAGGCTTAATTCCAGCAGTGGCTCCATAGGAGCAAAGCCTGGGCCTCCTACTCCCACCACCAGAGGGTAGTGATGCCAAAAAAAAAAAAATCAGGAAAAGTGTGTGAATCACCTGTGTTTATTCAATCTGTATGCTGAGTAAATGATCCAAGAGGATGCACTGTGCAAAGAAGAACTTGCTTTTATGCAGCAACCTGTAAAATGCAGGTGACACAACCATGCTAGCTTAAAGTGAAGAGGACTTGAAGCACTTGCTGATGAAGAGACAAAACTAGAGCCTTCAATATGAATTACACCTCAATACGGCGGCAGTGTGGGGGCGGGGAGCTTCACAACTGGACCAATAAGCAACATCGTGACAAAAGACTGAAGTTGTCAGGGACTTTCGTTGACTCGGATCCATAGTCAAGGCCCATGGAAGCAGCAATCAATAAGTCAAAAAGAAAATGTGTAGCAGAGCTTTTTAAGTCATTACAAAGTTAAGATGTCACTTGGAGGCCAAAGGCACATTTGGCCCAACCCCATAAAAATGCACGTGGAAAAACTGGACAATGAATAAGGAACCCCAAAGACAAGTTGATGCGTTTGAACCAAGAGGTTGGTAAAGGAGAATAAATACACAAGGGACTGCTGGAAGAATGAGCATGCTCAGTGAGATCATGGACACCATGCCTGTGGTGATGGACTTAAGCATAGCAATGGTTATGAGGCTGTGCAGAGCCAGGCAGTGTTTCTATGGCACGTGTGGTTTCCGTGAGTCATAACTGTTTGGACAGCACCTAACATCATCAACAACAGAGATCATGGAGGTGGCACAGGACCCGGCACTGTTGTGTTTCTGTCATTCACCAGACTTCCACCAGTTATAGCTGACTCGGTGCTAACAGACAACAGCATGAATGCACGCTTCCTTTGAGGCTGGGCTGTGACGGAGTTTTAAACCCCAGGCTAGTTAGAAGCAGCCTTCTCCCTACTGCCCAGCAGAACATGTCAGGGAAGGCAGTCCTCCACTCCACTATTTTACAGATGCGGGATTGGAGCTGGGGCATGAGCCACACAAAGTCACGCAGCTAGTCTTCAATTACATACTGGTCTGAAACCCTATGGGAGGCAAAAAAGACCACCCCCAAACCCCACATTCGTGAAATGATCATTGCTAACATTTTGGAGTATGTATCAGTGAAGGGCACTGGGTTTGGCACAGTCTCTTTTTATCTCTTTTAACACAGGTGTTCTTATCCCATTTGACAGTGAAGGAACTGGCCCAGAGTTAAATGCTCTTCCCCTGGTTACCTAGTTAGAAGTCAGGTCTTCCTACAACTCTAGCGCCTGCCCTGTTAATCCCTAAAAAGAACCAGGCAATACCTTCCCAGTGAAATGAGGACTTGAAGTCAGTACGGTGTTGTCGTTAAGAGCCAGACTCCAGTTGAGTGACCGTGTGCAAGTCTGGTAGCTTCTTGGTGCCTCATAAGCAACATAAACATAAGAGTAATTCTACATGGAAGCTATTGTAGTAGGGTGGTAGGATCCTCACCTTTCAAGTGAGAGATCTGGGTTTAATCCCTGGCCAGTGTACCTTAAGCACAGTCACTTTCCCCCTGCCGGTAGAAGTGTGGTGTGTGCCTATGGTGCGGAACAGATTTCAGTGAAACTTCTAGACTAAGATGGACAAGGAAGGAAGCTGGGCAATATCCCATACTTTTAAAAATCAGCCCATAAAAACCTTATGGATCAAAATTATCTACAACTTATCAAGGAGCCCTGATGGCATCAGGGACTCTGCATTAAGCTGCTCACCATAGCTAGTCATCAGTGTCACGAGGGAATGGTGCAGGCAGGGCCAGGTGGCGTGTTGTTCTATTGTGGGGTGGGGTCATGGTGAATCGGGCCAACTCAATGGAAACTGACAGCAAGCATGCAGATGGTTGTCGTGGGGCTGAAATGAGGTGACCCATGTAAAGCCCTCAGCACAGTGCCTGGCACCGGGTGGGTACTCTGTGTGCCAAGGACTATCATCCAGAAATGCAGTCGCCACTGTCCAGTGCCATAGCCAGCTGACAGACGAGACGCGTAGGCAGCGGGCTTGTGACTTGGCTGGGGTTGTCCTCCGATGGGGGCCCGTGACCAGACAGGGCTCTGAAGCTAGGAGCTGGTTCTTCGACTCGTTTTCTACTCCCCCTGGAGGCCCCCTTGCCTCTGCCTCTCGCCCCAGAACATGACTCAGATTCCTTGTTCCAAACATGCTGCCGTGGAGGGAGAGATGATCTCATGCCCCAAAGAAACGTGTAAACACCGCCAGGGCAGTGTTTCTGTGCAGCCTGTCTCATTGAATCGGGTGTGACAGTGCGCCCACCATCAAGGGTGACTAAAGGCAGACACAGGGGGAGAGGCTGTTGCCAAGAGAAACCCAGGAAGGAAGATGTGAGGCGGACCAGCAAGCTGACCACAGAGGCCAAGGACACATCTGATGTCAGGTCTACACTATCCCCTAAGCTTCAAGCCGGGCGTTGACCAGTTCAGTGAATGCCAAGTAGTACAGCCCTGGCCAGACTCTCTGGCTGGCTGGACTCTGACCTGAGCAGGAATGAGGCCGTGGTGGCCCCCTCAAAGATGGTGGTGGGCACAAGTTCAAAGCCTGAGGTTGGCCTCCAACTTTGAATAGAGCCCCACTCATGTCTCCTTGTCGGGTCCAAATCAATCATAAGAGACGTGGTTGCTATGCAACTCATACACTGCCCGGGCTGCCATTGGCCATGGCAGAAGTGTTTCAACCTGGTCTGGAGTCCTACTTTCAAGAAGCTTGACCTGGGACCACAGCCTCCCTGTCCCTGTACTACTCACTGCGTGGGGACGCAGGCAAAGTCTGGTTCCCCACCCAGGAAGGAGATGATGGTCAGGCAGGACGACACTGTTGCCCCCTTCAGGGTCAGAGTCCGAAGCAATATGTTTTCCTCTCCAGGGAAATTAGAGAGTCCGGTGCAAGGGAGCCACTGTCTGGAGGGATGGCAGGTCGGGCTGTGATTTCTCAAGTGTGTCATGTCCTGAAATAGCCCAGCCCGGTAGCAGCCCCGACCTCCCTGCTCTGCTGCTCCTCTTCAACTACGTCCACCCCACGGTGATGTGGCCCAGCCTTCCTGGATGACAGTCCTTGTGTGCACAAGTGGACGTGGGTTGCTCTCCTGGGGGCCTCTGGACCACTGTGGAGCCTGTGGCGTGGTCTCCTGTGCACATGCTGATAACCTCAGAAGGGCTGGCCCAGTGCCCGAAGTGGGAATCAGCCATGCTCTGAGTTGATCAGCGCAGGCCTGCTGGAGCCCAACTGCTGCCTCTCCTAACAGAGTGTTTTGCAGGGCCCAATGCCCCCAGAATCTTCCCAGTCCTGAAGAGTGTGCTTAGGGCTTGATTACAGCACTCAGCACACACTGCCGTGATGGTTTGTTTCGATGTCCTCCAGGCAGGTGGTTCTACAGAGGCAGCTTGCTCACCACCGCCTCCGTGGCCTGGCCGTGGGCCTGGCGCATGGACGAGCCATGGATGTGCGTGGATTTCTAGCCCTCTGTGGTCAGAGCAGACCAGGCCATCTGCCTGTGGCCGCTCATTCACCAAAACAGCCTGCTTAGGGGAGGGCTGGTGGTCGGGATAAATACAGATGAAGTCCCAAGGTGCTGACCCAGGTGCTAGATGCCAGAGATTAGACTCCAGGAGGTGAAAGTGAAAAGATTGCTTTCTCTCTCTCTCTCTCGCTCTCGCTCTCGCTCTCGCTCTCGCTCTCTCGCTTTCTCTCTCCCTCTCTCCCTCTCTCTCGCTCTCACTCTCACTCTCGCTCTCTCCTTCCATGACCACGCTACTCCTCCTTTGCTGACTTCTGTCCATTGGAACCCTCTCCAGACTCACAGGTCAACATATTGGTCCTGAACCCAGAAGCATCGGTGAGCTAGCTAACTCCCTGACCCTTCTCAGAAAACCAGGGAAAGTCGCTTCAGGGCAGGTGGAATACAGAGAGAGGGAGGGACACATCTCAGCTTCTCATACCCAGCCTGTCTGGGGGATCAGATGGCAAGGACTATGCTCGATGAGGGAAGCAGACAGGACACACACAGTCTTTGAGGTGTGCTGTCTGCTCTGTGCTAGGCCTGTGTGAAGCCAGCCTTCAAACCCAGGTCCACTCTGACTAACCCTGCCCCCTCCACTCTACTGCCCTTGAGAAAGACTCCCGGACAAAGGTCCAAGAGTCTGGAAGATGGGCCGAGATATAGAGGGCTTGAAATCCAAGTTGCCTCCAATTCCTGCAGTGGCCCAATGCTTGTAAAAGTAGGACTATTCTCCATCAGGATTCTAGCTGCAAGTTGTGTGTGTGTTTCTGAAGTAGAGCATCAGGCCTTTCTTGCAAGGTCCCTCTAGGTAGACTTGAATCTCCATCCTTTTCGTCAATAGCCAATACCTTAACCACTTGCCATCACCCATAAGGGATCTCAGAGGCTGTGGTCCAATCCCTTTGTTTTGCTAGTAGGGAAACAGTGCTAAGAGGCCAGGCAATTGGTCTGTGGTCACACAGCTATTGAGGGCAGAGTCGGGAAAGAATCTCAATGCGTCGTCCAGTGCTTGCTCAAAGCTGGCCAAGCAAGCCTTAGGAGTGTGTGCCTGGTTCATCCCCGGACCAAGGCTTCTCACGAACAGAAGCGACTCCCAACAGACAGGCTTCAACTGTGGATGCTTACCATCTGCTTTCTCCTCAAATCCTCACAACCACCGTGTCAAATCGGGGCTGTCAGTGGGACGGCATCTGGGAGTGGTGCAAACAGGTCATGTGCTTGGCTGCTAACCAAAAGATAGAGGGTTCATGTCTACCAAAAGACACCTTGGAAGAAAGCCTCGATGATTGTCTTCTGGAAAGTCAGTCTCGAAACCCTGCGGCCCCCACTTCCTCTCAGAGGCACATGGGGTCACCATGAGTGGGAATCGATGCCACAAAAGCGGAGTTTTATTTTTAATAGGCCCGTTAGATGAGTGGTTCGGCCTATAGATGAGGGAAAATGGTTCTGAGAGATTAAGTATCTTGCCTGAAGCGGCTAGCCGCTGGAAACAGAACTAGAATCTGGATTGGACTCCGGGGAATGCATCTCACAAGATTCCAGCCTGGTGGCTGAATGCCAGGTGCTGTTCTGCCTACATTAGCTTAACCCTCCTAACAACCTCTGACATCAGCGCCATCTCTGGTTGACGCCGGACTGACTCATTGGGATGCTGACCACGAAGTCAGCAGTTTGAAACCACGAGTCTCTCCCCAGGAGAAAGACGAGGCGTTCTGCTCCCACAAGGATTTATAGCTCCAGGAACCCACAGAGGCAGTTCTAGCTTAGAGGGTCTCTCTGGATCAGAAATGACTCGAGAGCAGTGAATTCTGAGTTTTGATCTATCCCCTTTTAAAAGGGAAAAAATGGGGGCACAAAAGAACGGGGTTTACCCACCCCCTCAGAAAAAAAAAAGAGCCAGGATTTGAATCTAGACTTTCAGACTCTACATAACTTGGTCTTTTTTTAAAAAAAATAGAGACTTTTTTGTGAATTGGATGAAGGTGTAGAGTTCAAGAGTTCATGCACATTTGTTTCATCTCATTCACTGCAACCTCTTCTGTGTGCCAGCGCTTATCGCTGTGTCCATTCCTCCTTGCTGAACCTTCTTGCCAATGCCGCCCTGTTGATCTCAGATGGTTGGTCTTTCAAAGGTGTATGTTCCTCCCCAGTGTTTTTCTTCAACCTTATAAAGGTACCTGTTGGCTGGATGAATATTGGGGGTGAGTTTGTATCCAGACCTGAAGGATGACAAAGGACTCTCACTCTCATAGCATCGTGAAGGAGTCACGGTGTGGCTCAAGAGGCCAAGTGCTCATCTACTAGCAAGAAGGTTGGCTGTTCGAAATTTGTCAGGGGCATCAAGGGAGACAGGCCTACTGTTTTGCTTTTAGCAGGTTACAACTTTGAGAACATGGGGTGGGGGGGAGAGTCACCCCTGCACACAGGGCCCGGTTGTGAGTGGAAATCAACTCAATGGCCGCCAACAACACTTCGTATATGCTTGTTGAGTGAATGACTACATGCACAGGAGTGCCTGCTAGTCAAACATAGCATGCTTTCAGCACACAGTGGTACAGAATACCAATCCCTACCCCTCTCGCCCGCCCCCCCACATCCCCCCCCCCACGCCTACACACCACCACTTATCACCTCTCCCTGGACACAAATTGTAAACCACTTAGCTGGGTTGGACTGGCTGGAATCTCAATTTTCCTTTGAGTTTGAGGCAGAGACTCAAGGCAGTTCCTCTTACTGCCTCCCCTCCTTTCCTCCTGCCAGCACACAGCCCTTCTCATGAATTAAAGATGTTGCCGAGGGCCATGGGTTCGGAATGGCTTCACTTCTTTTGTGTTCATCTTGGACAAATTAAGGCTGCCCAGAAGCACTCTTGGCTTCAAGGCAACAAATAGGCGGAGACAGAAACACGTAGAGAGTGAGTTTTTCAGCTGCTTGGAGAAGAGAACACCCGTGGCTGTTATAGTGACTTTAAATGCCTTTCTTTTTTTATAATCATTGCTTACCCACTCGCCCTCCCTGCTCTCACCACCGCCGTAATGTCTTCTAGTGAGACATCCACGCTTTTGCCCCAGCAACTCAGAGTCACGGTTGACACAGTTGCTCTTCCTAATAGCTCTGAAAGGGGCCAGCCAGTGTGCCTCTGTCAAGAGTTCTCTACCCCTGGAGGAAGAGGCAACTATGACAGCAGGCCAGGATCCACCCAATAGGAAGCGGGACAGGCAGCAAGGGTGGAGCATACTGTCCGAGGGAACCCATCACTGGAGGCAGTCACTCTGAGCTTTTTCACTCTCAGCATCTAGCTGGGTAGCCTTGGGCAAGTCACCCACCCTCTCTGAACCTCCAGGAAAAGAGAGAACTGAAACTCAGTGCCATCAAGTGAATGCTGACTCTAACGGGCCTATAAGACAGGGTAGAACTGCCCAACATGTACACACTATGTCACCAGGGTTCCTAGGAAAAGCAGAGTTGAATGGAAATGATTTCAGACCTAAGAGGAGAGTGGTTCCAAACGGAACCAAAGCTACTGCCATCAAGTCCATTTGAACGCATGGTGACACCACAGCAAGGGCACTCACACTTTCTCAGCATGACAGCTCCTTCAAAAATGATCAGGTCAAAATGATCTACCCACTACACAACTTATATTTTTATTTATTTATTCACTATATTTATTCATAAATGCATTGATAATTCTTTATATGTACAATGTATATTGTGTATCTTGCATAACCGCATGAGTCCATATTGCACAACACAACACAATGACCTATGTACATTTTTTGTCCTGACCTGAGTTGGCTCTGATGACTTGCACTGAATAGAATGAGCCAGGGATGCATAGTCTGGTCAGCAGCTGCTGACAGCCAGCCTCCAGCACACTTACATATGATCATCAGTCATGGTGGAACGACACTTGGATGTAATGACCTTTATGTGGGAAAAGGCTGATTCACAGCAATAGGATTGTGAAACGAATAATGCAGTCAAGGTGGTAGCACATTTTCTCATGTTTGGGTACTTTCCCTCTGTGAGTTCCAGAACTGTTCCTGCACTCTGGGCTTCAGCTGAACTTCGGCTTGTAGTGTTAAAATCTACCATTCCATGTGGAAGTAATACGTTTTTGTCTTCTTACTTGGTCCAGCTCCCCCACTCATTTTACTATTCTTTCTTACATTTAAGAGGGAAAATTTTTTTTTTCAAAAATTGGTGATAACTTACTTTGTCACTTTTGCTGCACTTAGCACAGTTGTTTGCGAATGCCTTTGACACCTAAGGTAGCATCTGAGTGACTACACTGTCTATCAAGTAAGTGATGGGATTGATGATAGGCTCATGTCGATTTTTTTTAATGCCAGGTGATGTACCGACACTGTGTTCATGATCAACTATTAGATCATGATCAACTTATTGAGCACCCCTCCACTACACTAGAACTTACCCTTTGTGTTTCTGAGACTGGACAGACAACCTTGTCTTTCTCCCTCGGAGTGACTAGTAGATTTCAAAAACTGACCTAGCAGTTAGCAGCCCAACATGCAGTCGACTCTGCCCTCCGGGCTCCATGAGTGGTGTTATTGTTGGGTACCAGTGAGTTGGTACCCATGCACAGTGACCCATGTACAAGAGAAGGAAACACTGCCTAGTCTTGCACCATCCTTACAGTTACGCTTGAGGCCATTGTCACTGTCAAGGTGTCTATCCATGTCATTGAGAGTCATCCTCCTTTTCATGGTTCCTCCACCTTGTCAACTGTGACCAACCAGGATGGTCTCCCCTGATCCCTTGTCAAAGTATGTGAGACAAGGTGTCACCCTCCTCGTCTGTAGGAACATTCAACTTCTTCCAAGACAGATGTGTTTGTTCTTCTGGTAGACCAAGGTACTTTCATTATTCTTTATCAACACCATATTCCAAATGCATCAATTCATCTGTGAGCTTTCATATTCCATGTCCAACTTTCACATGCATATGAAGCAAGTGAAAATACCATGGCTTGGGTCAGGCCAACCTTTGTCTTCAAAGTGGTATCTTTGCTCTCCAACATGTTGACTGGGTCTTGTGTAGCAAATTTTTCCAGTGGGACCTCTTGACTTCTGCGTCTATAAGCATCAATTGGCAATTTCATTCTTGTCTCCATTCGTTATGATACTGTCTATTGGTTCAGTTGTGAGGATTTTCATTTGCTTTACATTGAATTTTAATCAGTACTGAAAGCTACAGTATTTGCTTTTTATCAGTAAGCAATTCAAATCTGCCTCAATTTCAGGAAGCAAGGTTGTGTCATCTGTATATTGCAGATTGTTACTAATCCTCCCTCTAATTCTTCATGTAGTCCAATTTCTTTGATTATTGTATCAGCATACAGGTTGAGTAAGTATAGTGAAAGGATACAACTCTGAGGCATATGTTTTATTTTAAAACATGTTGTTATCCTTTTGTTCTGTACAAATGACTGCCTCTCCCAAGCATAATTAAACGATATAAAATTGCCATTTTTTGCTCAATGTTATCCATAGTTTCTTATGATCCACTCAGTTGAGTGCCCTTGCACTGTCAATAAAACACAAGGAAACATCTGGTTTTCTGTAACATGTTGACATCTGTTGCCACCAATGATACCCTTTGTGCCATACCTGTATCCAACTTAAATTTCTGATAGCTCCTTGTCGATGTACTGCTGCAGCTGTTGTTGCATGATCCTCAGCAAATTTTTACATGCATGTCCTGTTAATAATGATGTTCAGTAATGCCTGCATTTTCTACTGGGTCATCTTTCTTCAGAGTGGGTACAAATATGAATCTGTCCTAGTCAGTTGACCAGGTAGCTGTCTTCTAAATTCCTTGGTATAGATGACAGAGTGCTTCTAGTGCTTCATCAGCTTACTGAAATGTTGCATTTGGTATTCCATCAATGCTTGGAGCCTTGTTTGAGGCTAATGCTTTCATACAGTTTAAAATCCTTCCGTCAGTTTCATTGGTTCTTGATCATGTGCAACATCTTGAAATGGTTGAAGGTGGGTCAATTTTTTTTAGGATTTGCTTGTTTGTTTTGCTTTTACTACATGAGTATGGCTCATTCTATCATTTTTTTATGTTTCCTGCATCATTCGAGATCTTGATCATAGAATTCTTCAATATTGCAACTCAAGGCTTGAGGTTTTTCTTCACTTCTTTCAGCTTACCATCTGCTGAATCTTCCATTTTGGCCTTCTAACTTTAGATTCTATGTTCAAGACAAGTTTCAGAGTCTTGTCTTACATCCACGTTGATCTTGTCTTTCTTATCTTCTTAATGACCTTTTACTTTCTTCATTCCTGATGTTCTTGATGTCATCCCACAGCTCATTGGGTCTTCTGGCATTCGTGGTCAATGTATCAAATCTGTGCTTGAAATTTAAATGGGATCTACTCTAGGTCGTTATTTTAGCTCTCATGGGCTTGTTTTAATTTTGTTCAACTTCAACCTGAAATTACATCAGAGCAACTAAGGATATGTTTCATAGTTGGTCCCTGACCTTCTTTTGATTGCTTATCATATATTGGACTTCTCCATCGTCTCTTCCCACAGATGTAGTGTCCCTGATTCATGTGTATTTCATTTGGTGAGGTCCATGTTTACAAATGCCATTTATGTTGTTTAAAAAAATGTACTTGGGGGCTGAGCCCCGGTAGCATAGTGTTTGAGTGTGGGACTGCAGTTCACAGGGCTGGTGGTTCAAATCCAGAAGCAGCTCTCCAGGACCAAGGCTGGGCTTCCTACTTCCTCCAAGGAAGTGATGCAAAAAAAAAATGTATTTGCTGTGAGAAGTTATTAGTCTTGCAAAATTCTATCTTTCTATCACCAGTCTCATCAACCAGGTCATATTATCCAGTGACTGTCCCATCTTCTTTGTTTCTAACTTTGACATTTCGATCACCAATCACTATCAATGCATCTTGATTACATGTGTCATCTATTTCAGGCTGAAGAAGCTGGTAGAATTCTTCAAGTTCTTCATTACTAGCTTTAGTAATTGGTGAGTGAATTTGAGTAATAGTTGTGTTAACTGGACTTCTGTGTAGACACATAGGTATTACCCTATCACAGACTGCATTGTATTTCAAGATATAGCTTGAAGTATTCTTACTGATGAGGAATACAAAGCCATGCCTCTTGAATTTGTCATAGTAAGTCATATGACTGTCTGACTCAAAATGGCCAATACCAGTCCTTTTCAGTTCACTAATGCCTAAGATAATTATCTTAATGCATTCCATTTCATTTTTGATGATCCCCAATTTCCTAGATTCATATTTCATACATTACACGTTCTGATTACTACTGCCTGTTTGCCGCTGCTACTCCTCATTTTGAGTCAGGCTACCAAGGAAGGAAGCCAAGGAAGGTCCTATAAGCTTTATTCCATCTATGTCATTATTGTCAACTCAGCCTACTTGGAGGCAGCAGCTTGCCCTGTGGTCTCTGGAATGCCTTACAACTTTGAGGACCTCACCTTCAGGCACCATGCTTGACAATATTTTGCTGCTATTCATTCATCTTTCAGTGGCTACATCCTCAGGAGTGGACAGCTTCTTCCATCTTCCCAGTCTGTTCTTAGTCTGAAAGCTCCCTGAAACCCTGGGTGATCCTATTGATATTTGAAATACTGGTGACATCGCTTCCAGCATTACAGCAACACACAAGCCACCACAGTGTGCCAAACTGACAGGCAAGTGGCGAATGAGGGTAGGTAGGACCCTGTTATCCAAAGGCTTGGGCCTGGATTCTCGCTGTGTCCATGGGACCTTGTGTAATGTTCTTCGCCTTCGTGTAGCCATGTCCAAATAAGGAGACAGAAACCACAATGAGTGTTTGATACAGGTAACTGACTTCGGGGGACTAGTAGCCAGACAATGGGCATGTGAGATGCCAGAGTAGACCTGTGAGGGTTATTCCAGCCCAGCCAGTGCAGGAAGGAGTCACCCCCACCCCCAGAGAGGAGGCTGCCTTATCAGACATTCAATTAGCAAGGGCTAGGAGTATTATTCCCTGAGGGAAAGGAGGGGGGGTGTCATGGTGGGTTATGCATTGATCTGCCATTCGCTAAGTCAGCGGTTTGAATCCACCCATTGTTGTGCAGAAGAATCATGGGGCTTTCTGCTTCCTTACCGATTTGCCACCTCAGAAACCCAACGGAGTCCTCTGTCCTGCAATCGGGTCACTGTGGCAGCAGGTTTGGCATTGGGGTCTTTGATCTAGCGGAAGGCACCTTCCAAAGCAAAGACTTTCATCTTTCGCTGTGATGTTATCTGTAGATTTTTTGGTAGATGCCTTTTTTCTTATTGAGAAACTTTGATGAGACTATGTCTTCTTTATAAGTCTTGAATAGGTGTTGGATTTTCTCAAAGCCTTTTTTTTTTTACATCCATTGAGATGATGATATGGGGCTTTCTTTTTCAGTATCCTGAGATAACAAATTGCACTGAAGCGTTTGTATAGAACTGGTATTATTCTTTCTTAAATGTTTGATATAATTTAACGGTGAAGCCATCTGGACCTGAAATCTTATTTGTGAAACAACTTAAACTACACATTCAATTTATGTAATAGACAGAGGATCATTCGGGTGAACTCTTTCCTTTTGGGGTGGGCTTTAGTCGTTTGGGGGATGGTGAGCTATTCCAAGCTAAGATTGCCTGAGCTGCAAGGAGGGGGGCGGCATCCCCCGGGTGAAGTTCAATGAGAAACAAATGAGACAGCCTGCGAAGGCACTTAGCAGTGTGGCTAGCACATAGTAGGAATCTCGTGTCCCTTGTGCTTTCGGGTCTTGGAGCCTGTCTTGTTCATCCTGGGACCCCCACTGCTGAGGTTACCCCTCACCGAACCTGCCCCACAGTAAGCATTCAACACCACGATGAAGACATTTGGGAGACAACTGAGATGATAAGGAGAATACTTTGCAAAGTCACCCTCCTGGGGCCAGAGGGATTTAAGAGCCTCCTCCACCCCCACCCCATGGGAATGCCAAAGCTGCTCCCCAGAAAAACCTCACACACGGAGAGAAGGGGGTGAGCGCTGTGTGAGGGCAAGGGCACACACAGTTCTGGGGACCCTGGGCCAGAGACCTGCCCTTCCCATGTGAGCATGCAGGCGTGGGCGAGTAGATCCGGAGTGACGTGAACGATGCCCAGGACGGCCCAACCCAGCACCATACCCCGGGCGGGACCCATGGGGACATCAGCTGCCCCTTCAGCTCCCACTTGGCCGTGTCTGTTCAGCAACAAGAATCCGTCTCAAAACCAAGGAGGGGAGAGGAGGAAGCACTGGCGTTGGGAGACTCGAGCCCTGCCAAGCAAGCTGGTGCTGGAATTATTTGCAGTCCATATGCCAATTTGCTTTGTCATTGCCTGGCTATTTTTAGAAGCCGCTGGCGTATCTAGGAAACCAGAATCTGTTGACTGTGTTTCTTCAGTGCGGGGAGTGTGATGATTGCCCAGAGATGCTGCAGGAATGTGTGAGGTTGGAAGAGGGCTTCTGCTCCCTGTAGGTCAAGGCGCACGTGCAGGTTCCACCCACGTTGCAGCCCAGCCCCTTCCCGAGGGGTCAAGGCTGCCCAGGTTGGTTGTGCATCCAGGATTGGTGTGAGGTCTCTCAGAGGTCTCTCCATTTTGGTTACCGGCCCCGGAGCCAGGTGTGTGTGGTGGGGTGGGGAGGTCCCCTCTCTCCCTCACTCTCCCCAGATGATCAAGTGGGCATTTGTCCAGTGACCTGGGGACAAAGCTGTCCTTTGAGGACTAGGAAGGACCAGAGAAAGGGACTGGTCCAACAACACCTTGTGCTCCTACTGCAATGTTCTGCCGCTCCCTGTATCCAGGTGACCCTTTCAAGGACAGAGTCATTCCCTCAAACACTGCCTCCAGCCCATCGGGGAGGGTGCCTCCTGCTCACATCTGCTCAAGCCCTCACCAGCCCATGATGCCATCTCAAGAGGGAGAGGGGCAGCTTTTGCTGGGTGAGTCAGCTGATGAGCCTGTTGCTAAGGGCTCTCCGGCCTGGGTTTGGGGAGAGGTTTATATTGTGAGATTTTGTCTTTATTCATTGGGGTACATCTGCACAGCCTGCTTCAAGGACAGTCCCTGGGTGGCGCAAATGGTTCACGTTTGACTGCTAGCCTAAAAGACAGTGCAAACCACCCAGCAGTGGTACGGAAGAAAAGTCTGGTGATTTGCTTCCCTAAGGAACCTAGCCAAGGACCCCCTCCAGAGGGAGCAGGTCTCCTCTGTCATGTGAGGTCACCTGAGTCAGAGGCAGCTCAATGGAAGCAGGTTTTGTTTGACCTTTTTTGCTTCAAATACATCATGCATTCCGGATTAGGTTCGCTTTGACAAAGGACAAGATGAAAGATAAAATTCAAAGGGCTTACTGTGACCTTTAAAGCCTTTCCTGGTGGGACCCTAACCCGTCTCATACCATCTCCCTTCTCCTCGGTGCTTTAGCCCCTCTGACCTTCTTTTCGGTCCATGGAGATGCCAACCTCATACCTTCCTTGGGTCTTTGCACTGGCTGCTGCTTCTGCTTTCCCAGGTCTTTATAGCATTGCCTAGTTTCAGCCTGCTTATCTTGAGCAAATGTCACCTCCTCAGAGAGACCTCCTTCCCTGAGTACTCTAACATTAGCCTCACTCCCTGCTGTGCCCCCACCATCATCCCTAATCCCATGCCAATCCTTGCTTTACAATATTCATAGCATTGATCACTACTTATGCCCAAATGATTAAGCGCTCAACTGCTAACTGAAAGCCTGATGATTTGAACCCTCCCTCCTTAAGACATCTTTTCCTCTGACATTCACTTTGATCTTTTCTTTCTACCCCGTCTTTTAATGACCTTTTACTTTCCTCCTGTATGATGTTCCTGATGTCATCTTACACAGCTCACTAGTCTTCTGTGATTAGTGTTTAATGTATCAAATCTGTTCTTATGATATTCTCAAAGTTTGGATGGGATATACCCAAGGTTGTATTTAGGGTGTGTCAAGGTTGTACCCTTTCACCATACTTTGTATGCTGAGCAAACCATCCCAGAAGCTGGATTATATGGAGGAAAATGCAGCGTCCGGATTGGTGGGAGGCTTATTAGCAACCTTTGATAAGCAGATGATACAACTTTGCTTGTTGAAAGTGAGGAGGACTGGAAGCACTTGCTGAGGGAGAGCAGAGATTACAGCCCTCAGCGTGGATCATAACTCAATGTAAAGAAAACCCAAATCCTCACAACAGGACCAATCGCTAACATCGTGGTCAACAGAGAGAAGGCTGAGGTTGTCAAGGATTTATTTCATCTTCTTGGAGCCACACCCAATGCTCACGAAAGTCGAGGTCAGGAGATCCAACGGGTGCTCTGCGTCCGGTAAATCCGCTGCACGAGACCCCCTTTACAGTGTTGGAAAGCAAGGATGTCTCTTTTGAGGGCCAAGGTGCACCTGGCGTAAGTCACAGTAGTTTCAATGACCTCGTAACACATGTGAAAGTTTGACATTAGATGAGGAAGACGGAAGAAAAATCAATGCATTTAGACCGAGGTGTTGGTAAAGACTATTATTGGAAGTCGACTGCCAAAAGAACTAACAGTTCTGTCTTGGAGCAAGCACAGCCAGAGGGTTCTTTGAAGGCAAGGGTGTTGAGACTTTCTCTCATGTGCTTTGGGCCTGCTATCAGGGGGAACACGTCCCTAGGAAGGAACACCATGCTGGGTAAAGTCATGGGCTTGTGACGAGGGCAGCGGCCTTCTATGCCACGATAGATGGACACAGGGGCTGCAACAATGGATTCAGCCATAAGAAAAATTGTGAGGCTAGGCCAGGTCTGGGTGGTGGTTTGTTCTGCTGTAAACAGGGTCGGAACTGACTTGATGGCACAGAAAACAACAGGGACATCTTAAAACAAAAGTCTGATGATCTGCTTCCCAACAGTTGATTGTGACAACCCCACAAAGTTAAGTTCTACTCTTCACATGGTGCCACCCTGGCTTGGAACCGACACCTGCTTTGGTTTGGATTTCTCATCGTACACATACTTTTAGGTATTCATTTTTATGCTAGTCTATTCTGCCTCCTTCCTCTAGCATGCAAGTGTGTTGCAGACAAGGAATCTGCCTTGATGACCGTCCCCTGTACCTAGGAGCAGTAACATGCCCATTTTCTTGTGTCACTGATTACTAGAATGTAAGGACTTTGTGTTCCTGTTCCCTTTTACATCTGGTTCCGTGTTTGGCACACAGTACGTGCTCAAGAAACATTTGTTAAATCACTGAATAAATGGATGAAGCCTTGTGGTCAAATAGCTCTTCAAGTTCAAAGGCTGGGGTCACTACTCAGACCAGCTCAGAAACCCAAAACCAAACTCAATGCATGGAGTTGATTCCCACTCACAGCGACCCGACAGGACATGTTGTGGGATTCCGAGAGTGTAACCCTTTCGCGCGCGCGCATGTGTGTGTGTGTGTGTGTGTGTGTGTGTGTGATGCAAGCGAGTTTTATGAAAGTTGACTTTAAGTCTTTATGGTGGTAGAGATTCTTGTCTTTCTCCTGAGGAGTATCTGATGGTTTGGAACTGCTTACCTGAGGCTAGAAGCACAAAGCATAACCACTACCCCAACAGGACTCCTTGTAAGGTTCCTGCCTAAAGGCCAGCTACTCTCCTGAATTATCATCTCTCTTCTACCATCCTTCGCCCACCTCTCCCCCTCAGTGTCTTGAATGCGCACAGCCTTTTAAAATGCAAAGCTCATTTGAGAGGTGGCAAGATCTTGAGGGTGTAACCACATAGACAAAAAAAGCCTCGTGACTCAAGTTCTCAAAAAGATAAACCTGTCCCAGTTGTCTCTTGTTGTCCTTCCTGGTTCAACATGTCTGTCTCCAACCTGGGAAAGTGCTTCCTGTTAGCCCTTTTGACAACAAAGAAAGATACAGATAGAGCAATACAGAGAGAGAGTATTGCTCTTCTGGCCCTATTCAGCTCCACACACACCCCACCCCCTCGGTTTCATATTAAAACTATTCTTTCTACTAACACTCTTCCACTTGGTAGTTTCCCTCTGCCCTTCCCAGAATTCCTCTAACTCTGCCTTTAAAACCTCGCAAACGCTGTGGACTTACCGGTACCACCCATCCCAGTCCTTACTGTAGCGTACCCAAACTATCTGTCTCCCACTCACCTGTGGGCGACCAGCTCATTAGGGATGATGACTTTTGTCTCTGTCTCCCCAGGAGTTAGCACAGTACCTATGAGTGCCTATGAGTTAGCACAGTGCCTATGAGACCTCACGAGATGACCTCTTCCCTCCCTGGGTCCCCGGGCGTCACGCCATTGACGACAGGCTTTTGGCGTTCTGTTTCTTGTTCATATTTCCCAGCCTCTTCCCAACTCGCTCTTCAGGCCTTCCAAACGGCCATTTACTGGGGTCTGTCTTGTTTAGGCCTTCCTGTCTCACAAGACAATTGGATGCTTCAACAGTAGCATCTTGTAGTTCCGTAAAGTGGTTTTCTTGAGCATTATCACTTCCTCCTCCTCTCTCTCCTCCTCTCTCTCCTTTGGACTCAAGTGAGAATTAAGGTTTGTTTCACGCCACATAATGACTTGGGAAAAAAAGACTCAGCCATGATTGGGCTTGAATATTTCATGTTTTAGTCTGTCAGGAACCTCAGAGTGCTCACATTGCCAAATGCGCAGGACAGGGTAGCTTTATAAGAGGAGACAAATACCCAAGGGGCCATTTCCCTAGTGCTTCAGATCACCACACCGGTGCCTCATTGTGCCCACCTAGATTTCTCAAAATGCAAATGGTCAGCTCGGAGGATTACATAATGAGAAGCGCATGGTGCCTTGACCAGTGGAGGTGGAGCATGATGCGACGGGAAGCGCCATGGTCAGAGCTGAGGACTGCCCGACCGCACAGTGTTGACTCTCTACCTTCAGTCCATCTCCCTCAGGGTGAAGATAACTGTCCTAACTCTGCTACTTCCCAAGAGATTTTGAATCCATTTCTAAATATGAGGGTCCATTTTTTCCTCTCCTCCTGCAATCACTTCCCTCACATTCTTAAACATATGCAAATATCTGTTGCCTAAGCAGATAATTTCCCTTCTCCTAACCAAACTACACCCATTCTATTGTCTGTTATGTTCTGTAGTCATTTGAACTGGCCAAAATAGCAGATATTTACTAAACACTTATATGCTTCATGAATATTTTAAGCACACCTTCTAACTCAATTAATCATTACAAAAATGAACTCTTTTACATAGATGAACATAGAATCTGTGAATAAAGACAGTGTTGCTTCATTTCCAGTTTGTTTGTTTTTAATTGCTTTTTCTTGTCTTATTGCACTGGTTAGGATTCTAGTACATTGCTAAATAGAAATGGTTAAAGTGACCATTTTTGCATTGTTCCTAACCTAAGAGAAAAGCATTTAGTCTTTCACCATTCAGTTTGACATTATCGGTACATGTTTTTGTAGATACCATTCTTTTGTTCAGAAAGTTTGATTATGTCTTCTTCTTAAATCGTGACTGGGTGTTGGAGTTTGTCAAAGCCTTTTTAATATCCATTAAGATGTATGGGCTTTCTTTATTAGTATCCTGATATAACAAATTGCGGTGAAGCATTTGTAGAGAGTTGGTTTTATTCTTTTTTAAATGTTTGACATAATTTAGCAGTGAAGCCATCTGGACCTCAAATCGTATTTGTGAAAAGATTTAAACTATAACTTGCATTTATTTATTGAGTTTATTTAATAGAGACCCATTCATGTTATCTACTTCTTTTGGAGGGAGATTTAGTAGCTTGGTAGTTGATGTCTTTCCAGAAATTTCTCTTTCATTTTCACTTCCAAATTACATTGTTCACAATATTAAGCCCTTATTATTCTTCAGCGTGTAAGTGGAAACTTTCGTGAAGTCCATTCTTTCATGCCTGATATCGCTGATTTTGTAATTTTCTAAATTTTAGCCATCTTTCCAAAGAAAGGACTTTTGCTGTCATTAGTTTTCTCTATTTTCTATATCGTTCATTTTTGTTCCTACCCACCAGTTTCTTAAGACATAAACATAGATCATTGACCCAATCTCTTTCTTCTTTTCTAGTATAAAATTTGACACTATAAATTATAAACATTTAGCACTATAATTTTTTCTAAGCATGATTTCAGCTTTATGCCAACATTTTTCATCTTCTGTGATTTTTTTGCTCAGCCCAAAATATTTTTTCATTTCCTTGTGATTTGGGGTGGGGGGGGGCAGAGTGGGATGGGGCCTATTTAAAAATTTGTTACTTAATCTGGTATTTTTGTTATTTATTTGTAGTGGGAACTTGAACTGGCTTAAAACAGTGTAGTCATTGACATGATAAACAAGGGATTCATTTGCATTGCATAGCAACCAAATCTGACTCAAGTAGGAAATAAACAAGCATATCCCAACTGTGCCCCTGGAATTTGTGTTGCTCTCTAGAGTCCTGCCAATAATCTGGTCTTCCATCAGCCTCCTGAAGCCTTCTGGAGGATGGACTGTGGAAGTACTTTTGGAGAGCAGCTTTATTGGCAGGACTTAGTGGGCAACATGTCTGCAGAGCCTCTGGATTGACTGCCATCTTTGAGCATGACCTGGCTCTCTGTTTCCTACTCTGGTCAACAACAACAACATGAGTAACAGATTTTGTTGCTATATAATGGATTATTGGCAATTACTAAACCGTTTTGAACCAGTTCAAGAAGTTATTGATACAATTGTTTTACACCCCTCCTGATTCCATGTATTTCTCTAACACTATTACATGAATGTGTGAATTCTCAGAGTTATGGATTTAACTAGCTCTTTTTCTGTGTTGTAATTCCATGTTTTGAAATGAGATCCATATACATTTAGAGTTGTTATACATTTTGGTTTTAACCCCTTTGTGGTAGTGGGTTTGGTGTTATTAAAAGCATTTATCTTTATTATCCTTTTGATTTACTTTGTCTGGTATAGTCATTCCAGTTTCATTTTGATCCGTGTTTTCTTGGTCCATATTTCATCATTCTTTTACATTTGACCTCTGCTTTCGTATGTGAAGGCGCCCTAGCTGTGAAGTCGGCTAAAGGCTGGGTTGAACTCCATATAGATGGACAGTCTTGGAAAACCCATGGAGTTCTACTCTGTTCAGTATTGTTGCTGAGAGTCAGAGTCAACTTGACGGCAGTGAGTTTAGTGTTTTGGAAATTTGCATGTAAAATGTGCTTCTTGTAAAAAGCTAGGGTTACGTCTTGTTTTTGTTTTTCTTTTCCTTTTAATCCAGTGTGACAGTCCCTACTTTTTAATTGAAGTTTTCAAACCATTCACATGTAGGGCAGTTATTGACGTGGTTGAGTTTATGTTTACTGTCTTGATATTTGATTTAAACATAGCCCATCTATGCCTCATGCCTCTTTCCTTTGTCCGCCTTGCCTCGTATTTATTAGTTTTGATTCGATGCTAGCTCCATCACTGACTTCTTAGCTATATCTCTGGCTTATGTTAGTGTCTTTTCTAGAATTCACAGTATACAATTTAACACATCAAAGTCTATCTTCAAATAATCATATACCTTTGCATACCTAGTGTAAAGGGTAATGCAACTATATACTCATACTTCCATTTCCTACTTCCTGTTTTTTGTGCTGTTTGTTATATATTAGCATATGCCTGTCAGGTCAGTAATGTCTTCTGCATAGTCTAAGTGTCACCATGTAGTGAATATTTTAAAGGGTCAACATATTTGGAATGTATTTTAATTCACTCACAAATCTATTTCAATGCTTTTACTTCTTTTACATACCTCCAAATTGTCTTTTCATATTATATAATTTTATTTTTTCCCTTGGCTAACAACATTTCTTTTAGGCAAGTCTGCTGGCAATGAATTATCTCAGCTTCTACCTGAAAAAAATATATGTATTTCTTTTGCCTTTGTCCTTGAAACTTATTTTTGCTCGATATTGAATTCTAAATTGACGAGTTTTTTCTTTCAGAGCTTAAGGCTCTCAGTCCGTCTTCTGATTTGCATTGTTTCTGCTAAAAAGTCTGATGTCATCTTTGTCTTTGTTTTTCTGTCTGTAATATCATTTCCTCTCTGGCTGTTTTAAATTTTTCTATCAGTCAATTTCAGTAATTTGATTATTATATGCCTTGGTGTGGTTTTTTTTATACTGATTCTTCTTGGGATTTGGTGAGATTCTTACCTCAGCAGGCATAATATTCCTCCAAAATTCACATGTACTGGGAGCTGGAGCCTTTGTGTGCAACCTTGCTTAGAGACAGGATCCTCTCTGATGTCATTGATGTGGGGAGGAAGACGATGATATTGTAGTAGAGTGGGCCCTAAAATCAACGGGCTGCCTTTATATGAAACAGAAGGGGTTCCGTAAAGACTCAGAAGGAGGGTCTAGGATGATGGAACAGAAACTTGAGCAATGTGCCCACAAGGCCAGGAATGCCTAAGCTTGCGGCAACCACCAGAAGCTAGGAGAAAGGCATGGAATGGTTTCTTCCATATCTTCAGAAAGAACCAACTCCGGTTCTGCCCTCCTGAACTGTGAAGGAATAACTATCTACTGTTTTAAGCCACACCGTTTCTGACAAATTGTTATAGCAGCTCCAGGAAATAATAGAGCGTTCACCATAATTTGAAAAAAATTGACTAGTTCTTCAAATATTGTTTTGTGTTTTTCCTTCTCTGTGGGATCCCAATTATATATTCAGCTGCTTGATAATTACCTTATATGTCATTGATACTACGCTTTTTCAATTTTTTTTGTTTACTCTGCTTCATTTTGGATCTTTTCTATTTCTATGCCTTCACACTCACCAATTTTTTCTTCTAGTGCATCTATTTGGCAACTGCTAGTCCCATTATGTATATATATATACACATATATATGTATTATATTTTTCCTCTCTCAAAATTTAATTTGTGTATATTTTTACATCTTCCTCTTCTGTTCTTATCATGTTCATGAGTCCTAACACTCTTGTGCATGTGTAGTATACAAGGATGAGTCACGAAGTAGCGCTGCTGGGTTCTAGTACATGCAGATACAAGTGTATTCCAAACAAAATGTGTTGAAACAGGTCTCTCCAGTCATTGGAGGGCATCAAACAAATGCTGGCGACCTTAAAAAAAATGAAAGAAGAGTAAAGAACAACAAAAGTCTTGGGTGAAGATCACCTAGCCTAAAGAGCTGACTTTTCCATCAATCTTTTAAGCAAGAGCAAAGGTGAGGAGGGTGGTTTTACAGAACAAATTGTAACCAGGGTGGAGGCTTGCATTTACCCATAGAATTCAGAAAGCAAGGTAGAGTCAGACTGATTACTGAGGGTACCTGCTGGGCCAATTAAATTCAAGGCAGATATGTTATGGTGACTGCTTCTTTCTCTTTCCCTGCTTTCTTTTTAACTCCCAAAGGGCAATCTAGATCAATTTTCTCAAAGGTCACATAATGATCATCATGAAGGTTTACTCTGAGGGTGTTTTAAGAAAATAGAACATTGTTGGTGCCTAAAAGGCCAGAAAAGTTGCACTAAGGGTTGTTGGGTTTTTCCCCTCCTTCCTATCTCGATGCATCTGCTCATTCTCGCAAGGTTAGCAAGGGCTGCCCTGTGAAAATTTCTCTGGGATACTTTGCCGCATCCACCCTACAGACTTCCTTCATTCCCTAAAGTCAAAGAACATTTAAAAAGAATATGATTTGTCACAACTGCCATTCTGGGATTGTGGAACTCAGAGAGTTCAGACTATTTCAGGGGAGGGCGAGAGCAAGGGAACCACTGCTTTCAGAAGGGCGTAGACTTCGATGGAGGAGGTGTGGGTAGCAATAGCTTCACATTTTGATGTTCTTCTTGAAGGATGCTTCCAGTGATTGTGCAGCAATAGTTCTTGTCTTACCCTCATAGCTGCAATAGCAGTTTTCACCGTCTAGTCTGCTCGTTCTATGCCATCATTTCTAGATCATTATGGAGTGATCAGTGCTCCTCCTGGCTATTTGTTGGTGTTTTATTTCTGATCCTTTGCATACCTGAAGACAGGCATTGCATACCTTCTTTGCATTCAGTAGATACCACACAACGAGGATTTTCCTATGCTGGTGCTGAATTCTGTTGTTTTGTTTTGAATACGCCTTCAAGCAGTGTCGAGCTTCGTTCTGGCGTCCAGTTAAGTTACATGGGATTCATTTTGATCCTTTTAAGACTGGCTTTTAAGCTTTTAAAATCTGGTGCCGTCTTTTCTCTAAGGCTGATTTAGACCCTTGCCAACATGGGGTCTGTTTGAGGAACCCTACCTGATGCCTTAGGAGGCCTTCTCCGTCTGCCTGATAGGAACATGAATACTTCTGGGTCCTGTCGAAGCTCTGGAGATATTTCAGTCTCTTTATTTCTGGTGGTGTTCTCTCCAGCTCACGGAGTTCCGCTCCTCACACGTACAGGTCAGATGTTAGCCAAAGATCGAAAGCAACCCCTGTATAGAAATGCAGAACCCTTTCTGGTCAGCTGTGCTGAAAAATTCTAGGTTTGTCGTCGGCCACAGGAGTGCTGGGCTATGCTTGGGTTCCCCTTCCCAGCCTTGCAGACCTGGAACGCATCCAAGCAATGAGGTGGAGGAACCAGTTCCTTTCTCTCAGGGACCACAGTCTTGTGTTGCTTGTTGTCCCGTGTGTGAAACGTGCTGTTCCCTGTCTTTAGCGGCCATTTTCTGATGGTAGAAAACAAGAGGGGAAGACCAGTCCCTGCTCCCCTATCACGACTGGAAGTGGACAGATCAGTATGTACTTGCATTCTCCTTGTTTTAAAAGTGGGAAAGCTGAGCCCCAGTGAAAGTAAACAACTTGTCCAAGAAAGCATTACTCATAAGAAGCAGAATCCAGAGGTGAGCCTGGTCAAGTCTCCACCCTCAGCTCTGTAAGGTCGAGGACCTTGCCTGTTCCCTTTGTTGCTATATCCTAGGCTCTAGCACAGCTACTGACGCATGGAATGGGTGCTCCGTAAATCTTGCTGAATGAACGAGTAATTGATGGACTGATTTGGGACTCAACAGAGCTACTGAATGCCCAGGAAGTGAGCAAAGCTACTGAGCCTTTCTTAAAACCCGGGTTGCATGTAGCTTGGTCGAACCATACCTGAATAGTCCATGCTGAGATGCAAGTCGTGGGGTCTGCAAGCTCCAACCGACACTTTTTTTTTACCTCTGCCAGCAAGCACCTTGCAGACAGCCATATGTGTGAGCAGCAGCTGCTGCTTTCTAATAGCAAATCTGCTGTCTGGTTCCCGCATTGAAACATATCATTTTAATCATGCACTTTCAAGCCAGGAAGCCAATTTGCATTACAAAAGTCAAATTCCTTTCCCCCTGCCAGTGGTGGCCAGGCAAAAAGGCTTAGCCTCCTTTCCATTCTTGTCTTGAGTGGAATTCTTGGAGCCCAGTTTGGTCTGGGTCAGGCCCTTGTGGAAAGAAATCAGAGGTCACCTGGCAGCACTTGACCATCCCAGGCACCTCCCTGTTCCTGGTCTATGCCACATTCTTTGGGATGACGGTGGAAAGGACCCAGATTTCTCTCAGGAGTTCCTTTATTCTGAGCTATAGGTCTATTTCAGACGATGCCAAAGCAATTGATTGAAAATTATACGCCCATTTCTTCATCTGCATAATTTTGCATATTTATTTAGTGACCGAATCAACTCATTTGGATTCTCTCCTTCCCTCCAGCTTCTGATGTGTCGATAAACAGCCAGTTCATCTGGTCTTTATTTCTGTGGAGGAAATGGCTCTTCTCAGAAGCTGCCCTGGTTCAGCCCGAATGATGCCCCCGACCGCTGAGGTCTGTGTGAAGCTGGGGTGGAGGAAGGAAGGGGAGTGGGTGCGGCACTGCTTGCTCGGGAAGCTTCAAGTGGACGGGTGGTCAGGCTGCCCTGAGCATGCGTGTCTCCCTGAGGACGAAGCTGCTGTCACTGGAGGTAATTGGATTCCTGCTCCCCAGCAGGACAGGCACCAGTAACCTTTAGGATTAATTACTCCGCTCGACCTCAGCCGCCTGCTCCGGCTGGCTGTCTTCCCTGCTTTTGATCCGAAAGCCCCAGGGGCTCAGTATCGGGCGCTGCTTGTTGGGTCAGGAGCTGAGTTGGCGTTGGAGACTTCTTGATCTCATCAGACTAGGCACCTGGAAGATGTTGGGCTTCCTCTCGCATCAAGGCCTGTGCAGTGCCTTGGACCTTCTCTTAGGCTTCCGGTCAACCACCATTCCAAAGAAGGATGCCAAGCTGCCAACTGCCTCTCTGCCCCTGAGGGGTGCCAACAGATATCTCGAGCTGAGGAACATGAAGGGGACAAGAGAGGCTATAGCTGAGGCCACTGAGAATTCATCCCCACTTTGTTTGTTCACCAGAACATAGAAACCAGGGCGGGGGGCAGGGAGAGATCAGAAGGGCCCCATCCTTGACAGCACCAGCCTGCTATTGGACAGCTCTCTCTCTCTCTCTCTCTCTTTCTCTCTCTCTCTCTCTCTCTCTCTCTCCCCCCCCCTCCCCCCCCTCTCTCTCCCTCTCTCTCTGTCTGCTGCTGAACTCGGCAGTCTTTCCTCCTGTTGCACATCATGCCACACTGAGTCAGAGCCAAGGCAACAGCTACCAACACCAAGGACCACGATTGTTTGTGTTGATAACGGCTGGCATCTATTGCCTCTTAACCACAAATCGCCTCATTTAATCTTCGCAACCCTAGGAAGCAGGAGGTGTTAGGAGCCCAGCTCAGAGAGAAAACTGGGACTCAGTGGTGCTAATGGCCATGCGATCCCAAGAATTGTTAACAGGCAGATTCTTCCAAACAAATCACTTCTGTTGCCAAAGTTACCTCATCACTGACCCTTGTCCTTGGAGACCTTGAGGGCCCATTTAAGAGTGGGGGGGTTGACCCTGTGGTACTGAGATTATGTACGCTTCAGCTTATCTGGGCTCAGAAGAGAATTAGCCCCAGTATATCTCCCACACGAATCAAGTGACCGTGCCAACACAGAAGGGCCTTTCCAGGTGATGGTGGGCTGCTGGATCTTCCTCCTCGCTGTGGTCGACGGACGCTCCATCAATCAGCAAATCCACATTGCATCAAAGTCAACCAAACTCCCCCAGTCGGACAGAGGCGAACTGCCCCATCGGGTTTCCAAAACTATATTATTTGGGGATATCATTACTGATGTCAGATAGATCTTGCCTGAAAGCTGAGAATACCAGAAAAATAAAAATTTTACATGTATTTTATTGACTATAGAGGGGATTCGGCTACATGGACAGAGTTTGGATAACATTTCGAAGAAGAAGAATTTCAGAACACTAGATTATGTTCCTGAGGAAAGTGTAGCTAGACCAAGAAGCAGCTGTTTGCACAAAACAAAGGGATACTGTCTGGTTTAGAATCAGGGAAGGTGCGTATCAGGATTCTATCCTTTCTCTAGTCTTATTCAAACTGTACATTGTGCAAGTAATGTAAGACACTGAACTATGTGGAAGAGAACACAGCCTCCAGACTGGAGGAAGACTCATTGATGGCCTGCAATATGCAGACGACACAACTTTGCTTGCTGAATACAAAGAGAATCTGAACCACTTACTGATGAAGATCAAAGACTCCAGCCTTCAGTATGGATTGCACCTCAACATAAAGCAAACAGAATCCTTACAACTGGACTACTGAACAACATTGTGGCAAATGAAAAGAACTAGTGAGGTTATCAAGGATTTCATTTTATTTTTTAATTCTTTTTACAATCATTTTACTGGGGACTCTTAAAACTCCTTTTACAATCCATACATCATTTATATCCGACATAATTGTACATATATTCCATTGTTCTTTTCTAGACAGTTACTTTCCATTGAGTCTTTGGGATCATCTCCTCTTCCCCCTCCTGCCCACCCCTCACCCCTCGTGGCCAAGGATTTCATTTTCTTTGGATTCACAGTCAACACTGATGATGCTGTCAAGAAAGGAAATGACGTATTGCATCGGGAAATCTGCTTGCAAAAGACTCCTCTGATGTGTTAAAGACCAAAAATGTCACTTTAAGGACTTCAGTATGCCTGGCCCAAGCCATGGTATTTTCAATCACCTCATTTGCATGGAAAAGGGTACACAAATGAGTAAGGAGACAGAGAGCAATGACTGTCATGATATTGGGTGATGATGAATTATGAAGATGGGTGAAGAACATGGACTAGATCATGGCTTACTAGCCCCATGAACAAATCTCTTAGAAGAAGTCCAGCCAGAATGCTCCTGAGAAATGAGCGTGGCATGACTTCCTGTCGTGGCCTTTGGACATGTGTTGAGGAAGAGCCAATCCCTTGAAAAGGAGGAAGAAAGAGAAAAACAGGAGACCCTCGAGCCAGATTGGCACAGTGGCTGCAACCATGGGCTGGAGCGTGGGAACAGTAGGAGACTGGAGAGGAGGTGCATTCTTTCGCCCTATTGGACCTAAGGTCAGGCAGAGCCAGAACAGACCTCAAGGATATTTCAGACCAACAGCAGCAGTGTATATGAGAGCAGATGGCACCTCTTTCTCCCGCAGAGCGACTGGTGGGTTTGAACCCCCAACCTCTCCATGGGCAGTGGGCTCAGTATCCATCGGTCACACTGGGAACAGGGTAGCATGACTGCCTCCTTCGTAAGATCCTTCCACACAAACCTTAAGCCGTGGGCTCCAGCAGTGAGCAGTGTGTCATGATGAGATGAGACTTTCCTGGAAAGCCTGATTGGCCACTCATTTGTTTCCGCTGCCGCCTCCTCACCCCCCAGATGGCAAGGGATGTTGCCATGACAACATAATGGGAAGCAATCACACCTATTGTGGGGCTGGAATGTTGACTTGCATGAAAGAGCCTGTGTGGGGCTAGGGAGAAGACAAGTGAAATGTAGCTCTCCGGTGGCAGCAAGGAAGGAAGTGGATTCAGAATCAAGGAGCTTGCCCTCCGAAATGTCAGTCCTCACCCAGCACCTCTGGAAACTTTATTGATGACTCGCCTGCTCCCGTTATTCTCCCACTGGCTGTCTCACATTAAGAAGGAGGGAAGTACAGTGATGCCTCCCCCACCCCCCCCAAAAAAAAAAAAGAAAGAAGGAGGGAAGTAAGCACAGGATCAGGGTTCTAGACTAATTTTGAACGGACACTTAAGGGCACAGATGAGAGTCTCCCTGTTGCTCTAACCCTTTGGTACCTCTTTTTATTTTTAAATCATTTTATTATCACAATCTTATCACAACTTTCATCACAATCCATACATCGCTCCATTGTGTCAAACACATTTGTACATTTGTTGCCACCATCATTTTCAAAGCATTTTCATTCTACTTGAGCCCTCGGTATCAGCTTCTCATTTTTCCCCTCCACCTGCCCTCCCCAACCCTTAATAATTTTTTTCATGTCTTACACTGACCAATGTCTCCCTTTACCCACTTTTCTTTTGTCTATCCCCTTGGGAGGGGCTTATAGGTAGATCATAGTGATCAGTTACCTCTATCTCCCCCCACACAACCCTGGTATGGTCACTCTCAATATCGGTCCCGAGGGGTTCATCTGTCCTGGATTCCCTGTGCTTACAGCCCTGATATGTCTTTGGTCCCTCACTTCTCCCCGCCTCCCACTCCTTTTCCTCACACATCTCCCCCCAACAGTCCCACCTCCAACTTGGTAGGAAAGACAGTGGGTAATTTTTTCATGATGACCTAGTAAAAAAGCTCAGATTTCTTCTTTTTTGAGATGGGTGACGGGGGTGGGAAGGGGGGGGGTAGGTGTTGAATTTGCTCAAGAAAAGAAGTAAATTCACCATAAAATTGGAAAGTGATGGACAACACTGGAAAAGGGAGGCTATGTGTAGATATTGGGGAGCCTGAGCAGGGAAGCAAGAGCAGCAACTGGGGGGTGGGTGGGGGTGGGGGGAGCGTACCCTGGGCTTAGAGCCAGCGGGCTCAGATGACCCAATTTTGAATTTCAATTGTGCTGCAGCCACCTTTAGTGCTGAAAGGAGCAAAAGCCCTGGAGTCAGACTCCCAAGTTCAGTTCCTGGCCCTGCTCCTAACTGGGTTTACAAGCATAAACTTGGCCCCGGCACTTAACATTTCTTTGCCTCCGTTGGGAAGAGAAAGTCAGTTTAGTCGTGACACCTTGCAAATGTTAGCCCTTAATTTTATTGAGGAAGTATTTTTATGTAACCTCTCTGGGCCGTGGTGAACTCACTTGTGAAATGGGAATTATATATGCCTCCAACGCAAATGTGCAAGGATTAAATAAGCCAATGAGGAGGAGTGGGCCCAGCTGCGTCCCAGATGCCGGCTGGGTGCTAAATCACCATCAGCCGAAGCTTGGTCTTCTTCGAGGGTGATGGGCGGAAAGGGCCTCTTAGAACTCTTCAGCCACTCACTTTGCTGCCCCGCCCCACGCCAACTTGACTTCTCAATCCCCCTGGCAGGAAGTACTTCATTTTCTCCTCTTGAATCATCATGTATCTGCAAGCTGCTGAGCTTTGTCGGTGATCCGGGGAATTTGAAGGTCCAGACAGGGTGCCCTGACGTCATACTGCTTACAGGATGAGTAGGTAGGTAGATGGACAGACGGACAGACAGCTACTGCCAAGCCACCTCTGGCTCTTGGTGACCTTTTAGGTAAAGCTCTCATGGCTCCGCCCCATGTCATCCCCACACTCCATGGTGCCTTCAATCAACCTTTGTGCCTGTCATGCTCACCTGACTGCCTGGTTCTCCACTTGACCCAACGTGATGTTCTCCCTCCAGCCTCCAGCTGCTGTGTCCAAAGCAAACGAGTTGGAGCAATGTTCTATGGTGATCAACAAGGTTTGCGGTGACTAATTTTCTGTCTAGTCTGTTTGAGTCTGCAAGCTCTGGTGAAACCTGCCCTGCAGGTATTTGACATACCTCCGGTGTCCCAGCAGCACACCAGCCACCACGGTTCGGTGAACTGGCAGATGAGTAACAGCGGGCTTTCAGGGTAGCTGAGAGAAAGACAAATGCTCGTGAAAACAAGATGTCTGCTTCGGTTGTCTTCAGATGTCTGCAGCATGGACAGTGATGGAAACCTTAAAAAAAAAAAAAAACCTGCCATCGAGGATCGAGTTAATCTCTTAGTGGCCCTATAAAATAGAGTGTAACTGGATGACTGGGTTTCCAGGCCTGTAAATCTGCACAGGAGCAGTTTTTTTCCTCTTTTTCCCAGAGAGTGACTGATGGGTTTGAACTGCTAACCATGAGCAAAGCAATTGAGGGCTTCATCACAAAGGAGGTACCCAATCAATGTCATTTTTTAAAAAATGAAGTGAATTTCAAGTAGAAAGTCAGTGAAATACTAAGACCATATTCTGGAGAGTACTCGAGTGGCTAAAAGAGGTGGGTGGAGACTCTGGGATACCAGGCTTTTAAAGTTTAGACAGAAAACCAGCATACTGCCTGTCTCCATGGGGGTTCTGATTCTCAGCACCCAGTCCCTCATGGACAGCGATGGGCAGCTCTCCACCGCAGGTCACTGGTCCACCCTAAGTCCCATGAGAGGCCACTTACCCTCCCATGCCCATAGCCTGTGGGCAGAGGGGCAGAATACAAGAACATGCATTCATGCATAGCAAAGCGCTCCATTACTTAGCTACTTAAAGCAACAAATATCTCTTATCTCGAAGTTTCTATGGAGCAGGAATCCAGATATGGTTTATTTGGTTGCCTCCGGCTCAAAGCTGCAGTCCAGATGCGGAGTGGACTGGGTTGCAATAACTCCACCTTAAGTTTCTCCAGGCTTGGCTAGGTAGAAAAGAGGGGTCTGTTTCCAAGTTGACTCGCATACTTGTTGGCATCTTGGTCCCTCACCATGTGACTTCTGCACAGGCCGGCCTCTTGACGTGGCAGATGGCTTCCCCCAGGGTCACTGATCTAATAAAGCGAGAGAGACAGCAGGAGAAGGACTGCTCAGGATGGGAGCCACAATGTTGTCCTAAGCTCGCAAATGAGACCACATCACTCCTGGTATGTGCATTAGAGGCAAGTGTGTCCACACGTAAAGTGTCAGTACCAGGAGGCAGGGGTCATCGGGGACCATCTTAGAGGCTACACGCTGCCCACCCTACAGCATGTGGTATTTTTCTCATCCAAGCCTGACACTGGGAAGTGTTTTCCATATGCATAAAGCAAATGTTGTATTCTAACTGTTCTGAGCCCAAGGACAATTATCTGGCTCTTCCTGAGCACACCCCAGCGACAAATGTGTTCTTATGAAGGTCAGTTCCGGTCATTGGTCCTCACTGAGCACTTGTGCCCTATGAAGTGGGGCATAACGAGAGAACATGAGCCTGGGATGGGCTACGTGAGGAACAGAGAGGAAATGAGGTCGGGTGTCATCCCATAAAAGCGGATTCTGCACCCATCCTGGAGGGCCAGGAGATGCTAGCCCAAATTGGGGAGTGGGTATTTGAGTCAATGGAGACACTGGAAGGAGGGTCCAGAGGGTGAGAAAGGCATCAAGCATGGGGGCCTGCTCAGGGGCTTGAGGGTGTTGGGAAGATAGGCGAAATGGGGGAACATGGGAAGCTTTGGAAGATCTTCCCAGTGACTAGGCAGTGGATTCTCTTGTCCCCTTTGGATGTGTCCTGATGACTGTGGTCAGACTAGATTGGACTGCCCTGCGGGCAGTGGGGGCAGAAGTGAGAAAGCATTGAGTGTCCTGCACATTTTGATTCACGTCTTAGCTTCCTAGTGCTGCTGTCACAGAAGGACCACAGGTTGGAGACCTCGACACACAGAAATGTCTATTCTCACAGCTCAGATGTCTATTCTCGCAGCCTGAATTCAGGGCGGGGCTGTGGGAGAGCCTTGTCTGGGTCAGTTTCTGAAGCTCTGGCATTGCTTGGTCCCTTGACCACACACTCCTGACGTCTGTCTTCTCCCTGGCAGTGTTTGCGTCTGTGTCTAACCTGCTATTTCGATAACTCAAACGTGATTCTGCTGGGACACGTCCTACACCGATAGGGGGTCATTGCCCTATTTCCTAACAAGATAACGACCACGAGAGTAGGGGTTAGGAATCCTATTTCAGGGGGACCCACCATGATTCCCACATCCTCAATATCTGGCATTGAGGGGCTGTCTCTAAGGGTGGGGCATCCAGTTGCAACACAGGCAGCAGCATGTCCTAAGAAAGAACCAGGTCAAGGCTGGAGCAACATTCAAAACTCACGTCACTGGTTGGATTTGATAAGTCAGGAGAAGGTAAGGAAGAGTCCCAAGAGTTCTGTTTCATTTTAAAATAATACCGGGTGTCACAAGCCACCAGGAGCCACTGCCAAACAATTGGTGCTGACACTAAATGACATGAGTTCAGAGAGGGTGACGCTTGTTCTTCTGAAGTGGTCTGGACAAGGTGGCCCTAACACGTGGTCGGGCTTCTGCTAGAGAAGAAGTGGTGCTGTTTTCTGGGCAAGGGCGATGGTGCGGGCATCCAGCCTCAGGGTCACAGCCCGGAGTTGGAGAAGTCCCAGCCTGCTCGCTGTGTGTCCCTGGGAAAGGCACGGGCCCTCTCTGAGCCTCGGTGGCATCGTGCAGTGAGAATGACACGCCCTCCCAGGGCTAGGAGATGCTGGCCCAGCGGGGCTGTTTTTCACTTTTCACCCGAGCTGCCGTTCCACCTCCGGTGACTCCTGCCGGGTGCCTCTAGGGTATTGCCCCAGCGTAGGGCCCTCGGCGGTCCCGGTGCTTCATCAGCGGGTGTGGATGGAGATAATGAAGACCTGGGGCCCGCTCAGAAATCCACTCACAGAACAAGACCACGCGGTTTCTAAATCCGTCATTTGGGCTGCTTTAGCATGAAAGGCTCTGATGAGGCGGCCCTGATTCATCCATTCTGGGTGTTCTGGGGAGGCGCGCAGACTGGCTCCCCGAGAAGGCCCGCGGACTTCCGGAGTGAATAATGCAGCCGCCGCCCCCGCCGGCGCCACGGACCATGGCCAGGGCACAGGGACTGGACCCCTGCTTGGCCACTGCAGGGGAGTCTACAGGGGTGCTGGCCTCAATGTGTGTCCCTGAGTTCGCCAAGCTTATGTCCCCTCCCTGCCTCTCTGCTCAAGGTTGCCATGGTGACCTCCTGCAGCCGGCCCCGCCTCCTCTACCCCTCCCACCCCCCACCCCCCCACCAGGATGTCAGAGTCCCCTGGGAGCCAATTCTTCGGCATGTGCAGATAAGGGTCTCTAACAGGGGCTGTCACAGCCTGCTGCCATGCACAAGGAGCATCGATTCTCGCCCATGCCTGTGCCCAGGCCCACAGAGGACAAGGGAGGCTGCGGGGCGGGGGGAGCCCTTTCTATATTTAGCTCCTACACAGGGCCATCCCCGTGGACAGCTTCCGAAAGGCTGCCTTCCAGCCCAGCCTGGGGATGGCTGAACATGCCTCAATTAGGCACACTCGATGTGGGGCTGGGCTGAGCCCATTGAGATAGGTTTTTAAAAACATAAGCAAGAGGGTAGGAAGGACAAAGCTAAGCTGATTGATCACAACGAGGGACGCTGTCTGCCTACAGCAGCTCCAGGAGGAAGGCTGGCAGGCCCTAGCACTGGAAAGGCCCAGAGGAAGGTTGGCATCAGTGTGGTGTGTGTGTGTGTGTGTGTGTGTGTGTGTGTGTGTGTGCGAGCGCATCAGGGCGGAGGGAGTCTCCTCTGGAGCAGAAAGGGGGATGAGAGGACTTGGGCCATAGGATACTTGATCCTGGATATCCCGGGAGGAGTTCCCTGTTTGGGAGGGAGCCCAACAGGGACTAATGGCTAATGGCTAATGGCCTTCACAGCTCGGGGATTTACCCTGCACGCCTCTCTTGCCCCAACCCTCAGACACATGAAAAGAACGTTGTGCACCAGTGGGAGCCAGAAGGCCCTTAAATTGTTTATTTGCCTGGATTCACCAGGTAATTGCACAACCCTCTGTTTTGTTCCTTCTGCCCAGGCTGCGACCCCTTCCATGCCCTGGACCTAGATCTCTCAGGCTGGGGGATGTGCAGAGCAGGACAGAAGTCCAGCTTCTGACCTCTGGACGATCCTAAGCTCCAGAGCCCAGACCCAGGCAGGAGATGGAAGAACAGATGCAGGGGTAATTGCACAAAGGAGCATAGTGCAGATTCCCATTGTGAGGAGCCGGTGGGAGGAGGGACTGTTCCAGGCCCGACACCCCTTCCTCAGCCAGTCAGTGGGTAGTACCCAGCACACCTGGCACTCAGGGATATCTGCGAGGCCAGGGGGGTTCAGGGTCAAATGACTTGTCATTCTTCAATCAGTTGTCATTGCTTGACTGTAGACCTCCATGCAAATGACCCTGCCACCTAATAAACACGTTGAGATCAGAAATTGATCTCTGGGTCTCACGGAACACAGAAGAAAAGTGACCCTGGGTGGCCTGAGAAGCACCAAAGAGATGCCAACTCCCAAGCACTAGGTTCCATGGTCATAGGGACATTGAGTAAAGCTCTCTTCTCCCGTGCATTCATGTTCCATGATTGCATGGCTCTCCCCTCCAACCTGCCATCCGCTCAAGCCCACCTCCCTCCGACTCTTGCCTGAAATCAGTGGGCATCAAGGAATGCTCAGAAAGCAGGCAGTCTCTGCAGCTTTCCGGGGCTGGTGGTCAGTAGGCTCGCTGGGAACCAGGCTGGAGCAGCATCACACACTGAGTCCACACAGCCTTGACCCTGGCCCCAGAGCATCCTGAGAGGCAGAATGTCTCCAGGAGCTGTTTCTGGGTGCCTGCAGCCTATACCTGTGTGTGTGTGTGTGGGGGGGGTGCATATCTACCTGTATCTGTGTACATACAAGGACACGTCTGTCTATAGGCCAGTGGTTCTCAACCTTCCTAATGCCGAGACCCTTTAGTACAGTTCCTCATGTTGTGTTAACCCCCAACCATAAGATTATTTTCATTGCTACATCATAGCTATAGTTTTGCTACTGTTCTGTTTTGTAATATAAATCTCTGATATGCAGGCTGTATTCGTTGACCCCTGTGAAAGGGTCCTTCGACCCCCAAAAGGGTCACGCCCCACAGGTTGAGAAACGCTGCTATAGGGATCTAGGTGGTTTTGCAATATGAGAGGGCTTCAGAGAGTTCATGGAAAATGAATGTAAAAGCTATTTTCCAATGAAGTTTTAGAAAGCCCCTTGTACTTCTCAGCACCCGGGTGGCATGGTGGGTTAGGTATTGGGCTGCTAACCCAAAGGCCCCTGGTTCAAAATGACCAGCTGCTCCGTGGGAGAAAAATGAGGGTCTCTACTCCCATAAAGATTTCTAGTCTTGAGGACCTTTACACCACATCGCTGTGCGTCAGAGTTGAGTCAGTTGGCAGTGAGTTGGTGCATTACTATGAGAGAAAGCACTTCTCTTGAGTGTGCAGAGAATGGCAGAGAAGCATAAGAAGGGTACAAGTCTGGGGAGACTAGAGAAACAAACTCATAGACACTCCTGTGTATAGGAAAGTTTTCAATAAAGAGTAATCGTATAATAAGAAAGCTTTCAGGTCAAGTCCTTAAGTCTGATATTAGCCCATAGGCCTGATAGCAATCTAGAAATTCCTTTTCAGACTCGTACACCATGTGCAATGATGCCAAATGCAGGAAGATCACAGACCAGTGGATGGAAAGTCTTATGGATTCAGTGGTGGTGGAAGCATCTCAGCGCTGGCATGGGTCTCCACGTGTCTCCTCCAGCTCCAGGACCCTGACTGCCATTAGTGTGTCTCCGTGTGGCTTGTCTACAGGAATGTCTCACAGGGAGACAAGCAGAAAGAGTGTCCCTGTCTGGCCTCCTGTAAGCTCTTTCTGTCATGCCTCCAAATCGGGTCACCAAACTGCGACCTGATTGACAGGCTAGACTCCACCCCTTCGAAAATTGACTGAACATTATGTAACTGCCACAGGAAGGTAGTAACCACGTGGTTTCACGAGCATCTATTATATTGCAAGCACCTAGCACATCTCCTGTTTGTGCACAAGAACCTCAAGACACGTACTGTCTTCTCCACTGTGCAGGTGAGAGAACAAAGACTTTTGGCTAAGAACAAGTGTGGAGAATGAAGACTCAGAGAGGTCAGACTTGCCCTTGGTTGCAAATCTGGACAATGACTAGAAACGTATAATTGGGATCTATGGCTGCCCTGGCCCCAGAGCTTTTAACCAGTCCACTGTAGACAGTACCTGGTCCTGATACCCCTGTGTGCAGTGACAGGCTGTGATAATTGCTAAGTGGTGATGAGGCAGGGCAGACAGAGTGCAGGACTTCCCCAGAGGAAAATCAATCTGTCTCTAAACAGGAGGGCAGTGCTATCTACAGGAAACTGGAAACAAGGTGTTGGCAGCACTCTCAGACAAACTGGCTGTGCCTTTCATTTAAACTCACCTGGGCCCAAGGTGCCTTTTCTCCCACCATATCCCTATTGGTGGCTGCAGCACCCTGTCCAAGTGCAGGACCGTTACTACAGGTACCCCGGATTCTCTGGTCTGCTGTGCAAACCAACACCCAAGCCCATCGCCCTCGAGTTGGTGGCAGCACAGAGGGACCTTATGGGGCAGAATAGAACTGCCTCTGAGGGTTTCCAAGGCTGTTGTATGTACAGAAGCAGCCTGCCACCTCCTTCTCCCACCTTGGAACTGGTGGGTTTGAGACCCTGAACTTTCTGTGAGCAGCTGAGCACGTGCCCTCTGTATCACCAGAGTATCTTTCACTGTCTGATGGGCCCGAGTATTTCATTTGCAGAGGCCTGCTGAAGCCCCCTAGGGAATGACCTCCCTTGGCATGAATGGCATGTGTGCCTATCACGGGGTCACTGGCCAAGCACCGCGTACAGGCTGTGCCACTCTTGCTTCCCCTGCAGCACCTGGCAGGTGTCCTGAGACACCAGACTCCGAGGGAAGCCAGGCAGGGCCTCTGAAAGGTTCGGACTTCTGGAGCATTTCAGCTGGTGAAACCGGAGTACTGACTTGGGATCAAGATACACGGGATGTCACTTGGCATTGTCTCTCACTGGACTTGGGGTCCTCCACTTCTGAGCTCAACCTCTTCAGTCACATAAGGGGGATTCAACTGGACGCTCCGGGGCTCACGCAGGGCTCAGGGTCCCTGGGAGTCTCTGGGGTAAGGAGAATGGTGGGAGATGCTGCAGCCAGCCACTGGTCAGTTGTGGTCAATATGGGTGCTGGCTGGTCAGCCTGACCGCCAGACTTTCACTAGCCAGACAGAAGTCCAACCACAAGGACTCTGAGACCCGGGGTCCAGAGGCCTGACCACATCTGTACAGAAACATCTCCCAAGGAGCAGAAAGTGCTTTCATCAAAACACCCCCCACCCCCCTGCAAGGAGGAGTCCTTGGGTGGTGCCGATGGCTAACTCACTCCCTTACCAGCTAAACAGTTGGAGGTTCGAGTCACCCAGCAGAAGGAATGCCTGCTTGGTGATCGACTTTAGAAAATTAGCCGCTGAGTCCCAGTGCTCCTTGGACACACGAGTTAGAATGGACTCCACAACAACTGCTTTTCTTTTCTCTTTCCTGACTCGCCGCCCCGCCGCCCCATCCGGAGATCTTGAGAAATCTTGAGCCTCCCACTCCACGCCCCAGCAGGGCTCAGGGCTCTGTCCGAGCATTTATCGGCCTGACCCGCTTTTATGAGGTCTCTTTCTCAAGTCTGCCAGCAGCTCATCTAATTCGTTGTATGTATCTCTGTGTCCCCAGTGCCTAGCGAGGGGGATGAGCCAGTGCACTATGAATGTTTGTTAAAGGGATAAAGGAAAGGGTTGTTGTTGTTTTTTTTTGTTTGTTTGTTTTTTGCATTGGCCTTTAGGTTGCTGCCTGGGACTTTTGCTCCAGCCAGAAGGCATGTATGCTGATGAGTGTTGATCTTCCCTTTTCCCCTCCCAAGTGCCAACTCCTTTAGGAGGGGAGCCTTGACTTAATTCTTTGGTTTCTTGCACAGCCCCTCTCCCATCCCGGCCCAAAGAGATGCTGCTCAGTATCAACTTCCTTTGGTGAGTGGGGCAGAGTACCGCAGATAACCCTTTGGACTCCAGGGGCAACTGGGTTTGATGGGGGTGCAGGAAGGGCAGGCCTTAATTACCCGATTTTTTATTAGCTTGGGGAACCAAACCTAACTGAATGATAAGCCTTTGCTTGTGGATAATAGCTGAGAATATTCACCACTTTATATCGACTCCTTAATATGTGGCATCGCGGTGATAAATGCTTTACTTTCCTCATCTCATTTAATCCCAATAACAGTCCTTCTATATTCATTTCTTCACCCCTTCAGCCAATATGTTTCGAGCACTCCCAGTTTGCCCGGCCCCGGGTATACAGCCATGTGCAAGACAAATGCCGCGTTGTTTCCCTGTTTTGCAGATGAGGAAATAGACCTGGGGAATCTCAGTAATTTGCCTGCAATCAAAAGCTAATAAGTGGCCAAATGGCATCTAAAGAGTCTTTTTTCTTGACTGCATCCAGGAGACGGTGGCCTTTCTGCAAACACGGGTCAGTGGCCAGCTCATGTGCCCGGTCCAGCGGGAATCCGCAGGGCCTCACCAGCGCAGTGGATGGTGAGCCTGTGAGCCCACTCCGCCCTGGCCCAAATGTGTTCTTGGGCTCACATGGTGGCGTCAGAGCCGGCACTGTTGGCCATGCCCAGGTGGGAGATGGGGCGTCGTTGTCTGGGTTTCAGGAGGCTCTCCCTCCTGCCAAAGGTGAGCCGAGGAAGTGAAGGGAAAGGATGAGAAGTGGGGGGCATGGGGATCCTCCAGACAGAGACTGGAAGGAGGTAAAGGGGAGGCAGTCCGCAGCCCTGCAGACGCCCCTGCTCTGAGCCCCCTTGAGAAGAGTCAAAGGCAGCACCAGGTGTTGGAGGTTGCTCCAGGGATTCGGGGAGCCCCGGTGTGAAGGAGAGTCCCAGCCTGCTGCCCCTGTGTGCCCACCATGGTCAGGGGGTATGTGTGGTGGTGGCTGGCATGGCCAGTTCTCCTCGGTCCTCCTTTCCCAGCATACCCCCCCCCCCCCACACACACACACATGCATGCTCGCACTGATGGCATCAGTTCCAACTCTGAGCAGGCGGTGGGCAGGGGTAGACTGGACCGCAGGGTGCTCACGGCTGCTATCTTTATGGGCACAGACTGCCTTGTCTCTCCGCGATGGATTGCCTGCCGGCTTTAAACCACCCCTTGTCGGTTAGCAGCCCAGGGCTTACCTGGCCATGCCACCAGAGCTCCTGCACACACATTCTAAAGAGGAGGAAAAATATCCAGCCTGCCCAGACCCAACTCTTACATCCCAGGGCCCAGCTAATGAAACCCCCTAGCCCCACCATCGCAGGTTCGCTGGGGTTGGCCGACAGCATGGAGCTCCAGCATGGTGGTCAGCTTGTGTGGTCAGTGGAGCTTGGAGGCCTTTGGCCAGTGCATTGTTCAGTCACCTGAAGCACCAGGCAGACATGTAGGGCCCCCCACACTGCCCCGGCCCAGACCCAGCCTCCGAAAAACAGCAGAGGTGGACTTTCTGAATGGAGATTCAGGGAGCAAAGGGCCCTCACTTGGACTAACTTTGGGCGCCTCGTGGTCATTGTGGACCCAGTCGTTAAGAAACACCGGCTGGGTCCCAGTTACCAGCCCCATCTCCAGATGAGGAAGGCAGAAGTCCAGCGGGGGCGGGAGGGGGCGTGCCTGAGTGGAGTCAGTGAGCGAACTTGAGACCTCCGAATAGCAGGGCAGAGACTGAGCAGAAGCTTGGCGGCGACCCCGGGGGCTCTGCTGCACATTGGGCCAATCCGTAGGAGAGACCTGACCCCCTAAAGCTGGGAGGTTTTGAGGGAGGGGGAAGGGAGTGGGTCTGCCCCAGTCAACCCAGGGTGCTGGTGCTAGTGTGAAATTTAGCATCATTACCATGAGAAAGGAGACGGCCCCTCATCCTCACGCATCTTGGTGCAAGGAGGTTGCCTTGTCAGGCTGGTTTTTGAACCACAGCTCCCCAGGTCTTTCTTCCAAGTCACCTCTGACTGGGTTCTAACGATCACCTTTTCGGTCGGTAGTCAAGCACTTAAGCACTTGCACTACCCAGGACCCCACAGACAGACAGACAGACAGACTGACTGACTGAACCTACTGCCACTGGGTTGATTCTGACTCATCATGATCCGGTTTTTAGGGGAGCAGACAGTCTCAACAGCTCCTGGAGGGGCTGGTGGCTTTGAACTGTCCCCTTTGTGATTGGCCACCCAATGCCTCCCCCACATTCTGCTGTTTAATGAAAGGAGGTTGTGGGTGGAAAAGCCACTCATGTCCCAAAATCCGTGGCAGCCTGAGGCCTATTTGTAAATTGGGCTTTCAACTTGACCAATCAGTGGATCACAGAAATTGAAATAGATCCATTTCTAACTCTTGGTAACCTGAAGATAGAAATCTGGATTCTATACCTTTCCACTGCAGCCCCTCCCCGTGTGCACATATGCACACAAATCAACATGCCTGCACCCACACCCAACCTGCCCTCTCCCCCCAGAGATGCCCTGTCTGCTCTCTGGACCCCAGACCCCACATATAGCCAAATCTGCCTGGAGGGTCCTGGGGGGGAGAAGGGGGACGGTGGGTAGATGGCCCTGTGTCGCCGAATCTGCCTGCATGACCATCTCCACCCATCCTGGGCCTGTGTGTACAGGCACACATGTGCCCACATGTACCCCATATACCCACCCTGCATTCTCAGGCATGCCTCTCCCCCCCCCCACACACACACACCTGTACACACAGACAGGCATGGGTGCCACCTCTCCCCAACACAGCGGACAGAAATAAGGAGGCCACAAAAACTAGATGCAGTCAGAAAGGCCACTCTGCACCAGCCACACAGGGTCCCAGTTTTCTGGGGTGGAGAGAAGTAGGAGAGAAGCCCAGCAGCCATGCGGAGATGGGGCCACTGGTTCCATTGTCATGGCTGAGCAGATGGCCACCATTCCCAAATTCACACCAGGACATGGGCCTGCTAGCCTGGTGTGTTAGTTCAGGTAGACTAGAGAAACAAATTCATAAACATGCATATTTACATAAGGGAGAGGTTTATATACAAGAGGAATGGAACATTGAGAAAGCATCCCAACCTGGTCCAATCCAAGTCCATAAGTCCAATATTAGCCCATATGTCTGATACCAATCTATAAAGTCTTCTTCAGACTCATGAAGCACATGCAATGATGCCAGGACAACCACAGGTCAGTGGGTGCAATCTTGTGTATCCATGGTGGTAGAAGCATCTCTGTACAGGTAGGGGTCTTCTTATGGCCTCCAAGCATCTCAGCACTGGCAGGAGTCTCCACGTGGCTTCTCCAGCCCCAGAGGTCTGGTTCCATCAGGGTAAACTCATGTGGCTTCTCCTCTGCCTCCTCCGGGACTCAGGGTCTATCAGCATGCTGCCATCTTGTCTTATCAGTAGAGTGTCTCCCAGGGCCTGAATTTTGTGTCCTGTCAGTAGAGCATCTCCAAGCAACTAAGTCCATAGTCTCTAACTTCTACCGGTGTGGGGGGGGGGGGGGGGGGGGGGGCGGAGGGGAAGGGGGAGAATCAAAAGATTTCCCAGAATTCTCAGAAGAAAGTCATGCCCACACAGACGTCTCATTGGCTATCTCCAGATTGACAGGCTAGACTCCACCCCTACACTGCCAATCATGAAATTGACATGAGTACATGACTGCCACGCCTGGGGTCTTTGTGAAGGGCACCCCATCAGAGGGAGGGTTCTGGCGAGTGGACCAGGCCCCAGCTGCGGCCTGCAAGTGAGCTACAACGCACTAGGATCCAGCAGCGGTGAGACAGACACCCCACCCCACCCGCAACGAGTCAGGTGGTGACACTTCCAACAGGGCTTACACAGCCCTTGCCATGCCCGGGGATCTTCTTCCCAACCTCCCACTTGGCATTTGTGCGTGGCATTCCGGTCACCCCCCCTCAAGGAAGGTCATAGTGCGGCTCCCACTGTCCCAGTTAGTCAAAGGGAGGCACAGGGAGGTTGAGTCACTTGCCTGAGGTGTCACAGCTCTGAGCGGAAGACACCAGCCTTCGAACCCGGCTGTCTGGGAGCCCTGCTACGGGCCAGGCTTCCGTGACCGCCACCCACTTCAGGGTGACCTTGAAGAGTTGACAAAACTTTTGCAACATCTCCAGTTGATTGTAACCGCAGAGCGCCCTCCCATCGTTCTCGCCTGACATTTGAGGGACATGGAGATCCTCCATCCTTTTGAGCAAACTTTTCAGTATCATGCCATCTAGTAGTAGGCTAGGAGATGACTGGGAGAGCCGGGTTTGGGAGGAGGGGGGAGTGATGGCCCTGTGCCGCCGCAATCCCAGGCACCCTGCTCCTTCCAAGCCTCGGTTTCTCAGAGAAGCAGGCCTGCCATGTCCCTGCAACCCCACTCACAGAGAAGGCACAGCCCCTTCATTCGCTGTGCAGCTGAGTCGTCGTCGTCATCAGAGGTGACTGAGCAGGGAAGATGCCAATGAATCCGTGTTCGAAACACCCATCACTGAAGAGCCAGGCGCAGGTTCCTGCCCACTGTCTGCCAAGCTCTTTGCCACTTGGGCCAGAGCATGGTGGGGAGCCCTGTCGACCACCTTCTGCAAGAAGGCGCCTGCAGCAGCCCTGGGGGCAGCTTTCGCTGGGACACGGACTTGAGGCGTTCACCTCATGTCTCAGTCCCTAGGGATCTGGACCCCTGTTCCCAGACTTCAGCAGGATCAGGGCAAGAGTCTCTGGCCCACCACCAGATTCCTCCAGCTGCCTGGCAGTCATTTAAAATGATCTGCCTTATTTTTATCTGTAGTCCTGCATGCAGGCACTCGAGCCGGAGGGGATGGCAGAGCTGCTTCCTGAATTTCTTCCTCCTGGCATTGAACCAAGCTTTCTTCGAAGAAATCCTTTCCCAAGTCCCATGTGGCCCCAGATCTGAGAGTACTCAGATCCTTGCCCCGAGGTGTTCGCAGGTGGCCTGGCCTCACCATCTGAGCAGGCAGAGTCCCTCTGGGGGAGCTGGCAGCCTTCTCTCCCCAGCTTCCTACCCACCCCCCGGCCCCTGGGCCTGTTCCCCACTCAGCTGTCCCCCCTCCCCACCCCTCACTTCACCCGCCATTCCCGCCCACTCCCCAAGGAGGGCAAGCACATCTTGAGCACATGGAGAAGGGGCTGGGCACCCCAGCCCCTGACTCATCACACTGCTGAACAATCCAAGAAGGTGACTGACTTAGGGAACATGCCAATTTGATATCAGGGTCTGATCACTGGAACGCAGTTCCCAGGGGAAGAGAAAATGAAAAATATGACTAAACTGTCCTCCCACACGGCTGTCATTAAAACAGTGCTCGGTATGTCACAGATATTTTTGCTTCGTCTCCAAATAATTTGTTCTTCCAACTTAAAAAAATTTTTTTTTAATTTTAATTTGTATTACTCCTTCCACCACCTCCCTGTAGAGTGTACACTTTGCTCTGACAGACCACGGGGAGGTGACATGTCTGTTCTTGTTGCCCCAGGGTCTGCCCTCCCCTCCAAGGGAAGGGCTTAGCGTAGCCCTCCAGCAGGGCTGGTGGGCAGCCTGGCCTCACAGTAGAGGCAGAGTCCAATCTCCTGCTGCTGCTGCTGCTCCTTCTCCTCCCCCCACTTCCTCCTCCTCTGCCTCCCTCTTCCCCTCCTCATTCATCATCCTCCCTTCATCCTCATCCTTCTTTTATCCCATCCTTCTTCCTGCTTCCTCCTCCCTCCATTCCCTTCTGCTCCATCTCCCCTTCCTCTTATCCCCCCACCCCTTCTTTTCCCTGTACCTCCTCCTCCTCCTCCTCTCTCCTTCATGCTTGTTCCTCCCTTTTGCCTTCCTCACCCTCCCCCTGGTCTCTTCCCTCCCTCTTCCTCTTCCTCTTCCTCCTCCTCTTCCTCTTCCTTTCCCTAGTCCCCTTTACACCTTCCTCCTCCCACTGCTGCTGCTCTGGCTGCAGCTCCTGCACCCCTGCTGCTGAGGGCAGCCCCTCTGGGCATTGGTTCAGAAGAAAGAAGTGCTCAGGACCATCGCCTAGCCTTGCAGGTGCCATCTTGAAACCAGAGACATGTCGACCCCCTCTCCCCCCTGACCCCCCTCCCCCCCCAATTAAACCTTATGTCTCAATTATGTTAGTTTTTCTATCTGGTATCCCTTGACCAGCCACCAGGCTTGTCAGGGCAGCTTCCCCCCAGAGCAGCTGGGAGCTTCCCCACTCTGGACCTCCTGCAGCCATGTCCAGTAATCGCCCTCTTGGCCTCCCAGGAGGGGTCAGGCAGCATGTGCTTTGCGGACTGTGCTAAAGTCGGTGCCATAAATAAGGCTGAGTTCCAGCTCCTACATGCTGGTGATGGATGGGCTGGTGGGGTGGTGAGGCGAACACTTAAACAAACACACAAGATGACTCAGATAACGCCGAGTCCTGTGAAGTGCTGGGAAGGCGATGGGATGCGAGTGGGTGGTGGAGAAAGGCAGCTTTCGCTGGGTAAGGGGGAGGGGGGGCAGGGGGTGATGAGAAAGGGATGGAGGAGCTCAATCTAGGACAAGCTCAGGAAGTGCATTCCGGGCAGAAATCACCCAGCAAGCACCCCAAAATGGGCAAGCGCTCATCAGCTTGTGGGGAAGATCTCAGGGGGGTCTGTGAGGTTGGGCACCCGCCCCCCCAACCACAACTGTACTTCTGCCATCAAGTCGATTCCAACTTATAGTGAGCCTGTAGGACAGGATCGAACTGCCCCCCCCCGAACCCCCTACCCTGTGAGTTCCCAAGACGAACTTGCTACCCAAGCAGAAAGCCCTGTCTTTCTGCAGCAGAGCAGCTGGTGGTTTCGAACCGCTGGTCTGGTGGTTTGCAGCCCAAGGTGGAGTGTGCAACCACTGTGGCACCAGGGCTCCCACAGAGCAGCGAATTCCCCGTCCCAAAGGCTGTCGTCACTGGGTTACTCACACCATCTTTCTCGCTCCTCCTTCGTCCTCTCACCCACACCCCCAGTGCAGGGGTCAGTCCTCCCAACATGCCCTGAGTCTGGCCGCTCCTTATCGCAGGCAGCCTCCCTATGGACGCTTGGTCCTTGGGCTGTTTCCTCTGATGGGCTGAGGGCGGGCTTGGCTGGGCCGACTCTCTTTTGAAGAGGACTTGATGGGCCGTGTTGGGCTTCCCTCCGTGCTGGGCACACCCCCCATGGGCTGCCCTTGTAGCGTGTGCTCACCTCGTCGTATGAAATGACTTCATTGGCAAGTGAACCCCTTCAGGACTTCACAGATTAAAAAAAAAAAAGTACCACCCCGCTCCTTGCCCCAGAAGCCCTGGTGGAGCAATGGTTCAAACGCTCAACAGCTAAACCAAAGGGCAATGGTTCGAGCCTACCCTGCTACTCTTCAGGAAACGGGGTGTGGCAATCCACTTCCGTAAGCACCCCAGCCTTGGGGACTAGAGGATGTGACCCTGCTGCGTCTATGGGTCACTGTGAGGGAGCACAGACCCAGAAGCAGCAGACTCTCTGCTCCCACATGCCTGCTTCCCTGGCCCGCTCACCTCCATCTCCTCCTCCCAGCGCTTAACAGGCCTGAGCTGCCGGGGCCAGGCTGTCGTTCCGCCTCTGAACCTGGCTACGTGCTTTTCTCTCACCTTGAACATAGCTAGACTCGTATCGCTGTCCTTCGAGCTCCAGCTCAAACGTTCACTCTTTGAGAAGCAGCCCCAGAGCCCCCCTCCCTTCCCTTCTCCTCCCCTCACAGCATCCTTCCCAGCAGCGTTCACGGCTGCCCTGTATCCTGTCTCCCCGCCATCGCTCAAGTCCTGGTGTGCTGGAACGGCCCACTGGCCTGCCTCTCTCCCGCACAGGCCGGGAGCTCTCAGGGAGCCGGGCTGCCTGCTTTCACCACCTTCAGATCCTCAGTCGGCTCAGCCCCAGAGCTACCTGCTCACAACATACGTGGTCACCCGTGCCTTCCTGTTTTGTCACCAGGTCGGCTGAACGTCACGCTGTCTCATCACATTTGCACTTTCAAGGCTTATGCTTGGGGTGGGAGGAAGATGGGGTTGTCTGCTCCTGCAAGAATGGCGGTGGTCTCAGAAACCCTCAGGGCAGGAGACTCAGTCCTGTGGGGCCGCAGTGAGGCAGAAGCCACTCACTGGCAGTGCGGGGACATGTGGAGGCTAATTCCTGGGCAAAATTTACCTCCTCCAAGAAGTCTTCATAGATTTTACCTGGGTACTCAGCTGTGTCCTCTCAGCACCTGGGACTCTATGAATTTCATGGTTCCTAGAATGTTGCTTGGACGATGTCATCATGCCCACTTTCCTGTTGTTCTTTCCGTGGCTTGACAGATCCCTGTCATTCAGTCTCAACTTCAAAAACGTCAGCGACATCTTGCCCCTTCACAGGCCAGCAGAAGGACCCCACCCCCGCCCAGGCCCATATTCACTCATGCGATCACTCCATCACATTGACCTTTGTCTATTTTCTGCTTGACACTCTGAAGGGCGGGCTTCAAAAGGTTCTTGGAAATATGGAATTAAAAAATAATGGACTATCTCCATGAGCTTTTTTGAATCCCTTTTGCATCTGCTTGCTTATCTCTCTATCTACTTGTGTTCTGTTTTCCCAAATAAGATATAAGTTCCAGGAATTCAGCCCTGGCCCGCTGTGAATCAAAAGAGCATCCCAGGCCCCCGACTCAGGGTCTGCGCTTGGGAGGCATTCAGGAATTGCTTGCGGAGCAATTGAGTGAGTCATGTATCTGTGACCTACTCTGCGGACGGTATTCCTAGAGGCACCAGGCCTTCCCTCAGTAGGCAGAGCAGCTGAGGTCTCAGCGCTCACACTGGGGGAAGCTGACCATCAGTCTGGGCAGTGACCAACAATGACACAATTGGTGCTGCTTGGGTCAGCAGGGGGAGAGGCCGAGAGTCCACAGGGCCGGCGGAGGGTGGCCACAGTTGAAACGAGAGTGAGACACTCACTTTCAAGGCCAGGACCTTTCGTTGGGGCTCTTCTCCCTGGACACAGTTACCTCTTCCTCTCCCGTGTCTGTTAGGTGCCAGGTGCTTCTCCCCTAGGAAGTGTCCCCAGCCTTACCTGCCCTGGGCTGCAGGGCCCTGCACTTCCTTCTCTGGAAGGCATCAGCCAGCTTTAGAAATGTATCAACCCTCCTTCGCCTGCTTTCCAGCACGTACTCATGACAGCGTTGACTAAATGAATGCCAGGGTGGTGTGTGACTCATTGCCAAGTCCCTGGAACCCCACACAGTGCCTGGAACAGCATCGACGCTCAGAACATAAATGCAGAACAAATGAAGGAGGTAGCCTGGCTCCTGAATGGATAAAAACTCCCCAGGGAGAAACACAATTCAGTTTTTTAAGTAGCCCTTACAAGGGTAAGTAAACTTATATGTAAAACCCCCTGCCATCCAGTCCATTCTGACTCACAGAGACCCCTGTGGGTCTCCAGGACAGTCACTGCGGAAGTAGATAGCCCAGTCTTCCTCCCATGGAGCTGCCGGGGGTTTTGAACTGTCCATCATAAAGAAGGATTGCAGCCCAGCACTGACCCACTAGCCCACCAGGCCTGCTGTGCCATTTGCAAGAAACCTTGCAGACTCTGCCCTCTGAGCTTTTGCAGAGCCTGGCCACTCTCTGGTCACCCCACCCCCACCCTCTCTGGATCACTGGACTGTCCTCCTAACTGGCGGCCTCACTCCTCTCCTCTCATCACAGTCTCCCACTCAACCTTTCCAGAGCTCACGTGGGAACAGGGTTCTTCTCTGGCTGGAACCCCACAATGGCACCTCACTTCATACAGAGGCAGATGCAGTCTTGACAGCACCTCCAGGCCTTGCCCACCTGCCTCATTGCCTCTGAATACTCCCTCCGCGATGCTCCCTTAGGTCTTCTCACAGCCCTACTGCCTTGGCCTCCCCTCAATATTTCCCTGGGCTGCCCTTGTGGCAGGGAGTGTCACCTCAGTGAAGCCCAAGCTAACCCTGCCCCAGACCTCCCACACCCCCGCCCTGGGCTCGGTATGCTCATGCCCCCAAGCACTCACTGTCCCTCTCATACTACATGGCCTATGCCCACAAGTAAGCCAACCCCCCACAAGAGCACGGCCTCAGGAACAGGGATCTTTGTTTTCTGCGAGATGTTCTAAAGCCCAGACCAGACTTGGGTACGAAGAGGCAACAGTCTCTGCCTCTCCTTCTTCCCTGAATATATATCCAGGCTCCGAATCCATCAGTCAGATCCTGGGACAGACCCAGGACAGAACATTGGGGTGAGCCCACTGCGTATCTTGGGGTATGGTGAGTGTTAATGGCCTTCCAGGGTACGAGTACAGATTGGTCAACCCAAACCCCTGTGTACCCATATTGACTCATTATAACCAGATAGACCCAGTGCTGCTCTACAGAGATCCTGGTGACAAACTGACCTTGGCCTGCCTCCCGCTTCCCTCTTAGACCCAACAGAGAAAAACCCTGTGCCCTCAAAGCTGCTGGCTCCCAGGGAGTAAAGGGAGACAGGCTGCAGGCCCACCCCTACCCCCAGGGTTCTCCAGTGTGGTCTTCCTCTTACTTGACTGCTGCTGTGGCTTTTAAGCTTTGGGTTGTGGTTCAAGTGAAAGTTTACAGAGCAAGTTCATTTTCCTTTCAACAGTGTCTATGCATTTTGTCTTGTGACATTGGTGAAAATCCCCTCAATGCAACACCACATTCCTCCTTCCTCCCTGGGGAGTTCCCGATTTCCATTCCTCCTTCCTTTACTTCCCCTTCCTGCCTTCTGAGCATTCTTTTTTTTTTTATTATTTTTTTTGGGGGGGGGCATCACTGCTCTCCGGTGGTGGGAGTAGGAGGCCCAGCCCCACTGCTGGAATTGAACCTCTGTCCCAGTGGGCCGCAGTCCCGCGCACAACCACTACGCCATCGGGGCTCAGCCCTGTAAACGTTCTTTCTGGGCAAATCTGGCCCTTTTGATCTCTGGGATGGTGACATGGAGATATCCATTCCTCCCAGGAGTTATTATCCACTTCACAGGCCTGTCACCTGCTTGGCTGAAAGTTGAACATAGGGATGAGTTTAGTTCCAAGTGGAAAGGATATCCACAAGTCACAATCTTGGATCACATCAGAAGATCCGGTCGTTGTTCTGATTTTTAATTTTGTTCTCCTCTTTTATTTTTTTTCTCTCCCTCTCCATCTAGACCTAGTGTAATCCTGATAAAAACAGTTGGTGGTGGTAGCCGGGCACCATCCAGTTCTTCAGGTCTCATGTTAGTGGTGGCTGTGGTCGCTGTGGGTCACGTGGCCCAATAGCCCTTTGGATACATTGTTTGCTTGAGTCTTTGGTGATCTTCACTCTTCTTTGCCCTGAGACAGGAGAGCATGCTGGTTTGATCTTAGATGGCCATGCAGAAGCTTTTGAAAGCCCAGTGGCTCCTCACCCGTGTAGGCTGCCCTTGTGCATGGGTCTTGGTATGAGTTGCCATCAGCTGGGCGCCACCTGGCAGTGACCCTGTGTACCACCTGGTGCCACGCCACCCTCACAAGTGTTCCTCTGTTGGAGTCCGCTGTTTGCAGCTCTGTGCCAATCCTCACTCCCATCTTAAGAGGCTTCCTCTTTCTCACCGCCCCTGCACTTTACCCAGCAAGACGTCCTTCTCCAGGGACTGGTCTCTCCTGACAGTACGTCCAGAGCACGTTGTCGGGTGAGATCAGGCCTTCCCCACAATGATGTATACTCCAAAATATGAAGCAAATATTAGTAACCAGTTTCCAGCATCTGGCGTGGAAGTCAGAAGTCAGATATTCTCACTAAAGGCTCCAGATATCAGAGGCCTTTGTGTGTCTCACCACAGATAGGTCAACCCCCTACTCTTAGGAAGATGGTTCCCGTCCTTGGAAGCCTGTGGGCGGATTCACAGGCTGCTGTTAAGGATTTCTGCTAGCCTAATCTGTTTAGCCACACCCACGAGTTTGGGGTCTGATCTTGTCACATGGGACCCTGATACCTCCCTCTCCTGTAACGTGTATCTATAGCACAACCTTTTCCTGTGATGTTGACGTGTGTCCTTACCTGTAATTAGAGACCTTGCATGGCGCCAAAGGGTATATAAGGTTTGGGGCACAGTAAAACCTCTCCCCCACCCCGCTCATGCCTGGCCGCTCTCGCCCCTCTCCCTCATGTGATCCCTTCCCCCACTCGCTCTCTCTCCACATGGACCACCTACCGGGCTGAGGTGAGCATGCTATCATGAAATGTGTCTGACTCTTATTATTTCTCTCTTTCTCGTGCTCCCTACAACGTCACTATGATCATGAATAATTATCGCTGTACAACTGTGCCTACTGAACCCGTGATGTATGTATTGGAGGCTGGCTTCCTCTGAGAGCACGTGAGATGAAGTCTCACCATCCTTGCTCTAAAAGAAACCTTCTTCCAGCACAGGTTCCTTTGGGTTGGGTGCTTGCTTGTTGGTTGGTTGGTTGGTTGATTGGTTGGTTGATAGTCCATGATACTTTCCATAGTCTTCCTCTCATCCTAATTCAGATACATCATTTCTTCTTCAGACTTCCTTATTCAGTAGTCTCAGAAAATGAGCCCCTCGGGTCGGAAGGGCCTCACACTGTGCCCGAGGGAGAGCCTTGTGGGCTGCGCTGTGTCAATGGACCCACGTGCTCCTTCTCTTCTGCAACATCGGTTTCCTTCCTCACTGTCTCCTCCCTGTGCCCTTCTGTAATGCTGCGTCCCTCTCTGTGTTTGGCTGTGTCTGCGCCTCCGTCTCCCCATCTCCTTCTGCCTCCTCTGTGTGTCTGTCCTCTGTCTTTCTGCTCTTCGCCCTTCTCGCCGGCTCGCTGCCTCGCACGCCTCTTCCCATTCTCCTCCGCCTCCCATTTCTCCCCCTTTTAAAGGATGCACACAGTGACTGATGACACCCAGCTGCCAACTGAGATTGGCAGGATTGGAGGAACATGTCCAGTCAGAGGCTCCTTCAAAGAAAGACCTGAAGATCGACTTCCAAGACATCAACCATTTAAAAAACCCTTTTGGAGCACAACCCTGCTGTGACTCATGTAGGGCCACCAGGAGCTGATACTAACTTGGTGACAATGGGCTTTCTCTCATAACTAGCCCTTCCATGCTTCCCAGACTTTCCTTTAGGCCTTTGGCCTTCTGTGGGCCTCCCTCCCCAGGTGTGTGCTAGAAAGACCTGCCTCTCCTCCCTCCCATCCCACCATGCGGTATTTGCCTCTGGTCTAAGCAGAGTCCATGCTCAGGCCTCTCCATTTGGCAATAACTCTGACCCACACAGTGGGGGTGACCTCTTCCTTCACCCACTGCCCGTTGAGATGGCTTGTCTGGTGAGCCGTGGCCTTGACCAGCACATGGAGCCTTTACCTTTTTGCCGAGGCTACCCTGGTGTTGGAGCCCAGGCACGTGTTCATCCTTCTGGCTGTGTGCCGATTATCTGGGTGTTTTGTATAATGGCTTGCCTAGGTGAACCTTCCTCCAAATTATAAGTCTTTCTGCATAGCTACTTCCTACTGAGCGTGGATCTCCCATTTCTAGACCCTCTAAAGCGGTTCCTGCTCCACTTTAAGCACTGTCCATCTTCCTCTTTGACAGCTCGCATTGTCACATAACTGTATAAAACTCAGCCTCTGGTTTATCTGCTTTCAGTCATCAAGTTTTAAATCTGGTTCACTGGTTACCTCTTTATTTTTACCCACCTGTAAATTTATTCCCCTGCTACACTTTGGCCCACTGCCTGGACACACCATAGCAGAGACAGGCATCTTGCTCGGTCAGTTAAGGCTCAGCAAAAGCACAGAAACCCTCAGCACGACGGAGTGGCAGAGCCGCTGCATCGATGGCTCCCCCGTGCCAACGGGGACTGGGGCAAAGGGTTGTGTATTCTCTCTCCTGTCTTCCTCTCTCTGGTGTAACCACCACCCAATCAGTCCCTTCTGGTCATTCTCCTCTCTCTGCAAACCGCCCCCCCTCCCCGGGGGGAATACGTTCTTAGAAGGTTGTTGAACGAGATTCTGAGAAATGAGATCATGCCTGTGAATGGGGCTTTGTAAACTGGTAAGCACAGTACACAAGTGGTTGATCAGTACAATCACAAGCCCCTGTGGCCAGCGAGGTGCCTCTCAGCTCTGGGGCAGGTTTCCTCTCAACCCCAGCCTCTCTGAACTTTTACCTACCACCACTCTCATCCAGAACTCCCGTTTTTCCCCCAGACAATGAGGGTAAGAGGTGGCTCACCTCCCTCTACATGCCTTGCAGGTAGCTGATCTTTAGAAGACAGCACACCAGGCATGAAGCAGGCCTCCTACCCACTGCATTCCTCTCCTAGGATTGCAGCAAGGTAAGGCTTGCGTTGCATGCTCCTCATGATGGAGAGCTTATTACCTCTAGGCCGTCGTCTTGTTTTTTCGGTGCGTGGCCTTGGAGTGGAATTAAGAGTCGAGCTGTTCCATGTGGTGCGCATGCCTGTGGCCAGAAGCAGATTGCCAGGCCTATCCACTGAACCACTTTGGGGTGGGAAAACCTGGTGGTCCAGCAACTATTGACCCCACCCAGGAGCGTAGGGATGTGAGAATATGTGTGCTGGGGTCCCACTGAGCCACTGGTGACTGGCTGCGTCACCCCAGACACATTCACTGAACAGCTCCCTGTTCCCGCTTTCCCCTGAATCAGAATGACAAGGGAAGCAGCCCCTTTGCCCGGTGTCAGGGAGTTGCTGGCGGGAGAGTGCTGGCCCCAGGGCCTGCTGCTCTGTAAGTGCTCAGGGAGTGTGAACAGTTTATTATTATCTCCCAAGGCAGCCTGTACAAGGGTCTGCACTGAAATTGGCCTTCCAGGAAATTGAAAAGCGCCTCATTCTACCGTCTGGAGCAACATAAAAAATGCCTAATCCCTCTTGGGCAGGACAACCCTTCAAATGTGTGAAGACAGCTTTCATGTCCCTTTTGAATCTTCTTCCATTCAGCACCCCTCATTTTATAAACCATTCCTCATCTGGGTCATGGTTTCCGGGCCCTTTGCCATCGAGCCCCCTGTCCTTTATACACACTTGTCAGTGCCTTTCGGAAAATCCAGCGTGCAGGAGTGGGGAGAGGACCGTGACTGTGCTCTGGCCCGCCCAGAGCATAAACAGACGGCATTGCCTCACTGTGGACGGCGCAGACAGCCAAGGTCCTCTTTGGTCCCTGTTGGCAGGATGGCTTGTAATCGAGGGCCGTGGTGGCTGGCTTCCTTCTTGACCTTGTGGCCAACTGAAAGCTCTTACCTGCAACCCGCAGGGCAGGTGGGGGACTGACATCGTGTCTCTTCGATGACACCATGTTCATTTTGGCCCCTCTGTAGGTTGAAATCTTTTCTTTAAACAAAAAAAATCCACTGCTTGAATAGATAATATTTCGATCCAGGGAGTCCGCTGTGGTGCACATGGTCAAGCCATCGACCCACCCACCCAGAGCAGCCTGGGAAGAAAGGCTTCGGGAGCGCCTTCTGCAAGACTGTGACCTTGAAGAGCCCATGGGGCACTTCTCTCTGCACACACCACATGGGGCTGCCAAAAGTTAGAACTGGCTTGATGGCCGCTACCAGCAAAAGAGAAGTCAGAAAAGTGGAGCAGGGGAATTGGAAGCAGTCCCACCCCGTCCTTGTTCCCCTCCTGCCCTGCCCTGCCCCCCGTCCTGACAGAGGCAGAGCTCACAGCTGTTAGTCTTCAACTGCCCTTCTTTATCCCGTTGCAAGCCAAAGGCCCACCGATATTGCTTCTTCTCTATTCTTAGCTTATCGCGCAAAGGCAGCATGTTGTCTGCCCTGCTCTGAAGCTGTTTTCACCGAGCAGCATCTGATGAGAGTCTTTTGAATCCCCCGTCTGCCATCTGACATAATCGTACGTCCGCTGGGCGTGTGGCCTTTGTACATAGAGTAAGCCTGTCATCAATGCCTTTATTGAAGTTGTTGATGGAAATGTGCAGCGCTCAGAGCCATGTCACCATGGGTACGCCTCGGACTGATGCCCTTCACAAATTGACTCTGTTGAGCACAGTCCTCGACCTGATCCTCACACAGCTAACGAGGCTGGTGATCAGCCGACCCGTTTTTCGCCTTCTCGTTCACAGACGGTTCTGAGAGGTGTCCACCTTGTTACTAAAGAGCTAGAGGGCTGAGCCCCCGTGGCGTACTGGTTGTGTGCGGGACTGTGGCCCACTGGGTGGGTGGTTCAAATCCAGCAGCAGCTCTCCAGGAGCAAGGCTGGTCCTCCTACTCCCATCAGAGGGCAGTGATGCCCCCCCCCCGCCAAAAAATTAAAGCGCTAGAGATGCCACAGCTGCCGCACTTAACAGTTTAGAACAATGCTTCTCACCTGGAGAAGATTTTGCTCCCCCCGCTCCTGGGATATTTGACCATTTCCCCAACATTTCTGGCTGCCACCATGGGGGTTGGGGGCTGTAGTATTGCTGGCATCTAGTGGGCAAGATCCAAGAAGCTGCTAAGCATCCTATAATGCACAGGACGGCTCCTTGAAACGACACATTTTCAGGCTCAGAATGTCAGGAGCTCCAGTGCTGAGACACGGTGATCCAGAACCTCCCAAGTTGGTTATTAACAGTGTGACCCAGTCTTCATGAAGAAGTCCCATGGTACAGTGAGTTAGGCATCGGGCTACTGAGAGAAGGGGCCCTGACTGAACCCCATGAGCACCTCCAGGGGAGGAAAATGAGGCTGGCTGCTTCCTGTAAAGACGTGCAGTCACAGAGGCCCCGTGGGCCGTTCTGTGCTGTCCTGGAAGGGTCTTCACCATCAGGCAGCAGCAACTCAATGGCAGTGGATGTGGCGTCTGTGCTGGGTCTTCAAATCCTCTGATTGAAGAAAACGCCATCTGAACTTTCTCTTCTTGGGCCCAGAGCCCTCAGGGTACTGGGGGCTTCCTCTCGTGAATATCCCCCATTGCAGGCAAGAAACTTTGCAAAGTTAGGAAGTCATCGGGAAAAGGTTGGGAGCAAAGCACCAGAAGTCCCTATTTAAATCTGCCCGTGTCTCAAGGGAGGTGTCAGTGTGCCCCACTTCAGCATCTCAAACTCTGACCAAACGACGGAAGAACTTCCCCAACTCACAGGGCTTTAGAAGACTGAGCCTACGAAGAGATGTGCTGATGTCCGTACGGAGTTGCTGGCATCCAGCAGAGCCCAGGGTCCCAGGCTCCTCAAGGAGACAGTGTGGATCAGTGCTCTCCCTCAGGAAGGTCCAGCTCCCCAGACTCATTGGCCATCGATTCCACTCTGACTCATCGTGGCCATATAGAACAGGGTGGAACTGCCCTTGTGCGTTTCCGAGACGTTGCCGAGACTGTAACTCTTGACAGAAGCAGACAGCCTCCTCTTCCACCTATGGAGCTGCGGGTAGTTTTGAACTGCTGACCATGGGGTTAGCAGCCCAACTCGGAACCACTACATAAGACATCAGTGCTCCATTAGGCATGGATGAGGCATAGAGACAGCCTCTGCAGGGGGGAAGCAGGACGTGGGCAGGGCTGCTTCTTCTCTTGTCCCTGGGTTATCGAGAGCACAAAGCGCCATGCCTCCACGTATCTTTCTCATCTAGTAAAGGGGAGATAGCAAGGCCTGCGTCACGGTTGTGGAAATAAAATGAGAATAAGCGTCTGAACTGCCTGGCGTCTATAAAGAGCAGTCAGTATTGTCATTATTATTGAGTACCCTAATATCCTGCTACAGACGTACGGCGTGCAGAAGGCGATAAGCACTCAATAAAGGCTTGAACAAAGGGCTGTGGAAGGAAGCCCAAAGGGAAGGCTCTGAGAGCTAGCCGCAGTGTGTTCGGCAGAGCACTGCATCGGAAGCATCGGAAGACCTGGCTTTGAATCCTTGAGGAGAAGCCCAGGTAGTGCAGTGGTTGGACTCTCGGCTGCGAACCGAAAGGTGGATGGTTCGAAACCACCAGCTGTCCCACAGGAAAAAGAAGCAGCGGTCTGTTTCCGAGAATATCACCCTCTTGGACGCCCGATGGGTCAGTTCTACTCCACTGGAGCACAGCTAGACGTTGGAGTCAGGCTTTTCTCATGCACAGGTGTCCACACATGGGTCAAACTCACTCCCTGCATGGAGTCGATGCCAGTTCCTAGCCATCCTACAGGACGGGACAGAACTGACCCAGCGAAGTTCCGAGACTGGAACTCTTTATGGGAGTAGAAAGCCCCATTTTTCTCTCTGGGAGCAACTGGTGGGTTTGAACGCCTGACCTTAGGGTTAACAGTCCAATGTACGAATAACTCCTACTCTACCCGGGGTCCTAGAAACATGGATGCTCTGTTTCATTCCTCTGACTCCCTGTTTTCTTATCTATGCTGTGGAAACAACAGGAACTAATTAAATAGCGGGGAAATATTTCATCGGCGCTTGTTTGAGTCATGGTTAAATCCCAATCAGGCAGATTTCTCGAGATAGATGGCATTTGAACCGAGCCTTGAAGAATGAGGAGGATGTTGGGAAGGTGGAGAAGGAACAGATGGCCTCTCGGGGTGAGGTAAGAGCTGAGCAAAACAGGGGATGATGAACGTGTGTGGGCCTCTCCTAGAAGCTGAGAACGAAGCTTGCGCGTCAGACAGACTGCGTTTGACGCCAGGCTCCCCTTCGCCTGTGACCCTCATCTTAGTATCTCACGTCTCTAAACCTCAACCTCTTCGTCTGTAACATTAACCTGCCAGGTGGGTGTGCCAGGTCTTCAGTGACGTCATCTAGGGACGGTATCTCTGTGTCTGACAGGTGGCAGGTGCGCAACAGAAACCCACCCTTATCCTGTGGCCTCGAGCTAAGCTGGGGCCAGAAGGTGGGCCAGGTGTGGTACCAGTGTGGTACCAGTGTGCCGGGCCAACGTAGAGCCCACTTGGTGGGCAGTGAGCAGCTTTTGAGGAAGGAAGACCGTGACCTGACATGTTTTAGGCTCACTCTGAGTGTGGAGGGCAGCTGGGGCCCGGGAGACTAGCTGGCCCAGAAGAGTGGGCTTCGTGTCCCTGGAGTACCATGTGTTCACCAAGGACCCTGGAGCAAGATACCCAGAGACTCAGCCAGACCCCAGGCTCACACTTGGGCCAGCCCAAGCTCTGGGCTGGAAGGGAAGAGTTCTGGGCCCCTCCCTGCTGGACTCTCCTCCACCCCCCTCACCCAGCCTCCTTATGACAGCTGGGCTCCCACCCCCAGTCCCTGTTTGGAGCCGTGATTAATACAGGTTTAAAATAATCTTTGTCTTCTCCCTTTGTCCGCCCCCAGCACAGCCGCTGTTCTCTTCCATCCCCCACCCCCATCCCCTCCTCGCCCTCTACCCTGAGAGCTGGCCACCCGTCAGAAACTTCGATGGGACTGAGAGCCTGGAGAACCTTCTGGGCTCACTGTCTCACCATCCCCACATGGTCTCCCCAACTTCCAGCAGACAGAACTCCCTCCCTCCTGGGCCCTCTCGGCCCCCTGATACCTGCAAGGGGCTCCTTTCCAGGAGTTCTAGACAGAGGTACCATTGATACTCGAGTATGATCAAGTTTTTTGGCACATTTTTAATGCAGTCTTTGTGGTAAAATTAGGTGTCTCAGCTGATATTCAGGTCGGTTTATACTCGAGTCTATACGTCAGGGGGACTCAAACTTTTTTAAACAGGGGGCCCATTCACTGTCCCTCAGCCCATTGCAGGGACAGACTATAGTTAAAAATATGTATATATATGAACAAATTCACCGTGGGCCCTGATGAGTCGGCTGTTAAGCAGGACAGCGGCGGCGGCAAAAACACCCGGCGGGCCAGATAAATGTACACATGTGGGCCGTAGTTTGAGGACCCTGCTGTACGGGCTATGTCCAGGGCAGGAGCAGGCACTGCGCCCCTGTCTGGACATCTAACGCCCGTCTTTCAGATGACTTGACATCTGCTCAGAACTACAAAGCCGAGCTCCTTCATCTTTTACGCAGCACGTGGTAGCGCGTCGTGGACCTTGCCGTTGCACCTTGCGTGCGTTCCCTGATGAAAATGGGTCTGCGGCCGGCTCAGCTCTTTCCGTGCTCTGATGTTTGTATGCGCAGCGCCTGCTCAGCCTAGCACCTCTCACATGCGGGGCTCCCTGGGGGGCTCCGCCGGCAATGGATGGAAATGGCCAAGGGTTGGAGATTGTTCAGCAGCGCTCCCCCGGCAAGTGGCATCCAGGCCCCGGGTCCCATGCCAGCCATACCTTCAGTCAGCGGTTCTCAACCTGTGGGTCAAGACCCCTTTGGAGGTGGAGCGACCCTTTCACCGGGATCACTCGGTTCATCACAGTAGCAAAATGACAGTTCTGAAGTAGGGACAGAAATAATGTTATGGTTGGGGGTCACCCCAACATGGGGAACTGTATGAAAGGGTCGCCGCGGCATGAGGAAGCCTGAGAACCCCTGGTTCAGAGGAAGGCAAAGATAGCCACTCTGTCTCCTCTCACGGACAAGGAAACTGAGACCCGGAGGGCACGAGTGCTCGCCCCTGCTGGAGGAATGGCCCTCCAGCCCACTGTCCTCTGCCGTGCACCAGCTGCCCTGTCATAGGAGATGGAGGGCTTGGCCCTCCTGGTGACATCATACAGAGAGTTTGTATAGAGTAACCAGAGGCAGAGGGAGGGAGAGAGGGTGGAGAGAGACAGGGAAGAAAGGAAGGAAGGAAGGAAGGAATTCATTGACGAGGAAAGCCAGCCCTGGATTCACCTTGTGAAACGGGACAGGTGAGGACAGGCAGGGAAGCCCCTGGGAGCAGCCGGTGCTGTCTGGCCCCCTCCATCAGCCCTATGCTGTGGGCCCTTCTCTGCCCGCCTGGTGGGAGAGCGGAGCTCCAGGGCGCTCACGCCATGCTCAGACCCAGCTGACATCTGCCCAGTTAATCCCCAAACGCTTGCTCGGGATAAAAAAAGAAAAGAAAAGGGAGAGGTGAGAGAAGGTGTCACTTTGAGGAGGGAAGGGAGCCAGGCGCCTGTTTGATGGCCTGGATGGAGTCAGGCTAAATATTTAATGTTCTTGACAGAGACCTGGAGGGGGCCGTCCCTTTCTCTAAACAGGGACACGGAGGCTCCCGGCCTGCAGAAGGACAGGGGAGCTGCTGCTTCCAGCTGCCGCTCTGGGGAAGGCAGGAGACAGAGGCGGCCCTGGAGGGGCAATGACAGAGGATATGGACGCCCAGGGCCAGGGCAGACAGAGGAGGTTGCGGGGGTGGGAGGGTGGGGGGGCCGGGACCAGCCGAGAACAGCTTTTATTAAAAAAATATAATAATAACAGGCCATTCTTTACATTTGGAATAAAAACCTGTTGTAATTACCTAGCAATGGGAAAGCAATTTCCGAGCAGCTTTATTGTTCCACTCCCCGACCAAATGTGCAACGACACATCCACCAGGGACTGGCAGGCGCGAAGACACACGGCAGTCACTATGATATTTAAATGTCTCCACAGTCGAAATTTCAATAAGGTTTAAATGAAGCATACGTTGATTTCTCTCTGGATTATTTCCCCCTCCTCCTCCGTTATTACCGAAGACGAAGACGTGGCGCTCCTGAGCCGTATTTAGATGGCACCAGCGGAGAGCGCTCAGCAGGAAACTTCAAAACTTTCTGTTACCTTCCTGAGAGTCTCTCTTCCAATCCCACTGAGACGCCAACTGGGTGAGCCTGAGGCTGCAGGCTGGCACCTGAGAGCACAGAGGCGTCCGGGTGAACTAGAGAAGGACACGGGAGCCCAGGCACCCGGCCGGCCGAGCTCATGCCCCACACCCGCACGTCACCTCCCACCTCGCTGTGGTCGGTGCACCATCCAGTGAGAAGAGGCATGTCTCCGGAACTCAAGGACTCACCTCGAGCGAAGGCCAAGACCCGCTCAGAGGGCCCTCCTGCTGAGTCTTGGATCTGGCACCAATGGTGGGCAATGGTTGCCATCAGAATTCGTAGCAGTGCCCTCGGTTCTTGTGGCATGTGTCATTCTTAGAATACCAGGCAAGTTCTGGCATGGTGAGAGATACCAAGAAAAGAGATCTGCAGAGAGAGGGTGGGGGTGCGGGGCAGGGATTATTTACCGTACCGCTGCCCATCTATATTTGTTTCCATATGAGCTCCTCCAGTCCTGACAACACTCCTAAATTGGTAGTTTGGTAGTAGAATGATCACCTTTCATACATTCCATACAGGAGACCTATGTTTGAATCCCGACCATGCACCTCATACACAACACCCTCCCTCCACTCCTATCTATCCTGGCAAGTTTGGGGGTGGCTGTGATGCTGAACTGGTTTCAGCGGAGCTGCCAGACCAAGGAAGACCCAGAAGAAAGGCCTCACCTGCCACCCTTTGTCACTGAGAGGTCACCAGGCCATGGTGTTCTGCCCGGTCAGTGAGCTCGGGGAGGACGCAGGATCGAGCGGGGTCTCGTGAGGCTGCGCATGGAACTGCCCTGGTTCTGGCTCAGCTCCCCAGTCACCAGTGATGACAAGGACTGCTTACCACCATTCTCAGCCCAATTCACAGATGAGGACCCTGAGGCATGGGGAAGTTAAGGAACGTACATCGCGGGGATCGAACCCAGACAGGCCGGCTCTCACACTTATTCGCTAGACCTCGCTGCCACACGGCCTCGGAGACCCACCCCTGGACGCAACTGCTCACATCTGCATTGCAGAAATCTGACCGTTGGACCCTTCTGGGGTCCAACCAACCCTGGATGAAATGAAGGCGGATGCGTGTGGTGATACTTTCACGGTAGACCTTGAGGAACTTCAGACTTGGTGCCTGGATCCAAGCCTGCCCTGCCGGGAAACAGAAAAGGAAAGGATGGGTCCCCTTGACTCCAACCCTTGTCTCCCCCAGACTGTACTTGGAGTCTGGACGCCTGAACAAGTGTCTCTCTGTAAGGCTGAGGTCAAGCACGTTCACCCTTTGACCCCAGAAGGTTTTAGCACATACAGGGCTCCAGGATGGCAAACAGCTGTGTGAGTGAACCCTGGCAGCCAGGCCCCAACCTTGGGACCGCCAAGCTCCTCCCTGTGAAGAGGGATGGTGCCCTGCCTGGGTGCAGCCAGCTTGCTGCACTCCACCTGTTGTTGGAGGAGGCAGGGGCAGAGAGAGAGGGCGCAGTACGTCCCATTAGCTTCACTAATGAGATGGCCCTTCCTTTTGGCCTCCTGTATCTGTCTTTAGAGAACCAGCTAGGCACGTTACAGCACCGTCCTGCGACCTGAGCCATGGAGGGATGTCCTTCCCATTCCTCAGTCCATTCCTCCCCCTCCCCTGGCCCAGTACTGTGGGGAGAGATGGGGGAAGCTGGAGAAGAGATGTGGAGAGGTCAGTGGGGAAGGGAGGATCCTGCCACGGGCTGTGTGGAGTCTGTGACCTTGGGTCCCAGCCCCCTGGACTAAGTAAGGGTGCAGCCGTGGGAGCCACAGCCCTGTGTTTCCCCTTTTGCTCAGCCACTGAGCTCCTGCTGACTAGAAGGCTGTGTCTTATTAGGCATAATAAGGCCATATTGTGGCTGGCAGGAGGGAAGCTCATTTCACACTCCGGGGAATGGGATTCGGCAACGAGACAGGAAGAGGTTTTACATACATGCTTCTCCGCTTGCTAGTCTGAAAGTTGGCGGTGGCAACAAGCCAGAGGAGCTAAGTCCAAACTTTCCAGCCACCCAGAAATGAAATGGCACCAAGGTTCCCCCTGGGGCTTGTGTCCCGGACACTTCTTGTCCTCTCTCAGCTGTGCGACCTTGGGAAGGGCATCATCTGGGTCTCAGCATCCTCCTCGTTAGACAAGATGAGAACCACATAGCCACACCCACTCCCTAGGGTGACTGCTGTTTTCATATATATACATTTTTAAAATCCTAGCAAAATACATAGGCAAGCATTGGCCAGCCCCACAGTTCTCGGGTGTGCGATTCCGTGACACTGAGTGTGTTCATCATGGGGTGCAATCATGCTCAGGGTCCTTTTCCAATCAATGCCACCACCATTGTCAGGGACCCCTGCCCTCTCCTCCCCCCGCCCACCCCTGGTAGCGTTGTTCTCGATACTTTATGCATTGCGTGGGACCGTACAATGTCTGTTTCTGTGGGATGGACTCTCTCTCTCTCACTCGGCACGATGTCTCCCAGGCTCCTTCATGATGCTGCGTGCATCAGGCCCCCGTTCGTCTCTATGGCCAAGTGGTACCTCCCTGGAAGGTACACCACCTGTCGTTGACTCGTTCATCTGCTGGTGGACATTCAGGAGTTACACACACGCACACATACACCCACACACACACACACACACACACGTATTGACTGGTGAATCATGCCCATACACGTGCTGATTTTGTGAGAACTCGATGAGTGGGGTGTACAAATTGCTTGATGTGAAGGTGGCCTAGCCGGTTATATATTGGGCTGCTAAAGGCAGGGTCAGCAGTAGGAGACCACCAGCGACCCGTGGGAATCAGAAGAAGCTACCACCTCTGTCAAGATTTAGTCTTGGATACCCTACTGCATCGCTGGGCCGGTTCTGCAGATCATGACAAGAAGGCATTCATACATGCACAGCTTTGTTCAGAGTCACACTTGCTGGAGCATGCCAATGATCAGACTGTCAGTGCATCGCTGCAGACAAGTTCTCTCAGCCACAAGCTCCGTCTTGGTTGTGTTGGTGTGCCTGTGGCGGGATGGGGTGGTGGAGGGAACCAGTCTGGCCAGATCTGCTGGGTTGATTCAGTTCCATTCAATGTAAAGAGGCCCACTCAGGCTTATGAAGACTGATCTTGAATAACCTTTCTTGTTGTTTTCTCTCTACATCTTTCCATGTATTGTCCTTTTGACAATTTGGTGCTGCTGTTCATTGTTTTATTGGAAGCTCTTACAGATGTCACAGCATTCTATGATTCAAATCGATCCCACCTATGTGTACAATTGCTGTTACAATCAGTTCCAAAGTATTTTTTTCTTCTTGAACTCTTTGATATCAGCTCCCCTGTAACCCCCCACCCTTGTTGATGCTGTTATATACTTCATGTTATATATTACATGTACCTATATGTATATATATGAGGAATATCTTACCCCAGTCAATAGATCCACCTACCATTATGTTGTGCACTCCCCTTGAGTGGGGTTTGCATCCTAATTGCCATCAGCTCCCCCACTGCCCGCTGTCTTCTCGTATTCTCAGGGAATCATTACTCCCATTGCTGTTCCTGAAAGATCATCCATCCTGCCATTCCTGCACTGAATGATCTTAATTATACACATGAACATACCTAAGTTTAACAGTATTAATGAGGCGAAGCCTAAGCCTTAATGTAAGGGAAGTATTAAAGAACTAGAGGACAGCTATATGTTTCAGTGCTATTCTGAACCCTGAATTTGAGGATATAATCTTAATATATGTTCGTGAAAGACACAGGATGATCATGGGGCTTACCATAAAGAAGTTTCTAGACAATTGAAACCTGCATCGGTGAGAGAAAGATCAGGAAAGTTGTACTGAGAATTTTGTATTTTCTCCATCATATCAATTTATCTGCTCATTCTTTAAAAGTAGTGAGGGCTGTTCTAAGAGAATTTCATTGGGAAACCTTATCCCATCCACCCTCTAGCCCTGATCTTACCCCTGCAGACACCCCCTTCCCCAAATCTAAAAAAAAAAAACACTATTTGAGTTCAAAGAGCACAGAGTTCTTTGGGGGAAGGGTTAGCATGATGGAAATCCCTCCTTCAGAAGTGTTGGTAATGGATACATCAAGAAACAACAGCTTTACACTTTGGTGTATTTATTTTCTAAAGATTTCTATCATGATGAAGCCTCTCCACACACGCACACACACCCTGGTAAAATGGGTAGCACTTTAAGACTCCAATAAATGTGAACTATGAATATTACCTACCACCTTCCCACTTTTGCTTCCTGAGATTTGAAATTTGGTTTTCAACTCTTGAAAGATCCATAGTCCTAGACTGGCTCCCGCCACCACCAAAGGATATGGACTTTGGGGAAACGAACTTCCTTCAAGGCGGAAGGAGATTACTTCCCACCTGCCCCTCCCACGTGGCACAAAGCTGAGTCTCCACACCTATGGGCCTGGTAGAGTGGGGCCATCCTCCCTGGAATGGAGGGTTGTGACGATCCCCAGGGGCCAGGAATGGTGGTGGCTGAGGACTGGGGAACCGGTCTGGTCTTCTCCAGGCTTCTGATCGCTTGCCCCATGTCTGGCTTAGGTCCCAGCTCCCAACCCTTCCCTCTCCTCTTCTCTTGAGGAAAAAGGGCTCCTTTGCTCCACTCCTCTCTTGTATTGCTGGGAAGAGCATGATCAGAGAGGGAGAATAAATCTCTCTTCCCCTGCGGCCTCCAGGCCAATCCCCAAATTGCTTTTCTTTGACCTTAGACTATGTGTTAAGGTTATTCTGGGGGCAGGTGTAGCCTGTGTGGTTTGGGTTTGCCGGGGCTGCGGTTAGAATCCACTCAATCCCCAGGCTCCTCCACGCTACTCCTGGGAACGTGCCCTGCAAGCAGACAAACCAGAGCAGGCCAGGCGTGCACCACACGAATGAGAAGGGAGCAGCTTAGAGCCCCCTGGCGTGGCCCTCGGCTGCTACTGCAAACACTGGCAATTTGGACCCTCCTAGAGGCATCTCGGAAGAAAGGCCTGGAAATCTACTCCTGAAAACCAAGCCACAGAAAGCTCAGTAGAGCACAGTTCTACTCTCTCTGCTTCAGCAGTTTGCCAGTCAGTTCAGCAAGGAAGTGGATGAATCTCCCCACACACACACACACCCGCCGACCAGCTCACAGCACTGGGTGTCTCTCAGCCCAGAGGAATATGCCCTGTGACTCGTGCCCGGCTTCAGCCCACATGAGGGGTTTGTCTTGAATCCATCTCTTGGACCCTTGGATGTAGAGAATTCCTGGCCAAATGCATCCTTCTATAGGTTTGGCAATGGCGACCCCAACAGGGGAAGTACTTTGCTCAGGAAGGGAGGGGGGTGGCACATCAAAACTGGAACTTGTTGGTTGAGCAGTAAACACGGCCTGTAAGCATGGCCTAAAGAGACACAGGCCTCTGGAGGCTTTCCCCCTGCCAGCTGAAGAGTGGATTTCCTAAGCTGGTGGTTTCCTGACCTTACCCTCCATCTCTGGTGGGCCCCCCTGCCCCCCACCCCTGCCTAAGCAGGGAAGGCAAACAGCAGACAAGCCCATCGGCCCTGTGTTTCTGCTGCCGCCACGAGCATCCATCAGCCACAATTTCATGTTGAATGGGGCTGTGAGGAACTTCAAGGCCGAGATTATTACATTTTGTACATTACACTTCTGCCAGAGAGCTAAAAATACCCTCCTGGTGGTTGCTAAGTGCAGGTCTAATGGTTTTCCTTAGAGGGAAGAATGGGATTCTAGTTTTTTCTGAATCTGGAGGCCCCATGTCCAGGGAAATGAGGACAAGGAAATTGTTGGAGCTGGTTGTAGGATGTCCCTGGCAGGGGTAGGGGGGGACACACGCTGGAGGGGGCAGCCCTGCAGTTGAGCTCTCCCTGGTGTCAAGAAAATCTCCAAGAAGTGATGTCCTCTGAGGAGGAACACAGCAGTGGCTGTTGTCAGTCCACGGAGAAGTCCCTCATCTGCCTTCAGGACCCCAGCCCTTGGAGCTGCCATGTAGGGAAGTCTCATTCCCATAACACAGTCAGTCCCCAAAGTGATGCCTCCAACCTATATGGAAGGGAAAGAGACGGATCCAGGGAATTGGGCAGGGTCTTAAGGGCAGCTCACCTGCCCTTCCTGGAGACCTGTGAGTGAGTCCACTGCCTCCCTTGGGGGATGAAATGGAGACTTGACAACCACCCAGCAGGTGCAGTCCTGCCAGCCTCCTCTCATTTGGCCCCATACTCCCTCTGGCTCCAAAGAAAAAATGTTTACGCTTTCACTGATACTAAGAGGCTTTATTCTTTAGCTGATACTAAGAGGCTTGAATGTCCCCTGGTAAGACCTCTTGGGGGACCCACACACTCTAGCTGTTTCGTCTTCTTGAACCTTTCTTTGGAAACCTCCAATCTCAGTTCATGGCAGCTCTGGAATCCGAATGTCTCCTCCTTGGACATGCGATTCACTTGCCAGAGGCTGTTGCCTTCGTTTTATCCTCCTGATGCCCTTGGGCTGTGACCTTCACGTTCACGCGCCTTTGCTTTCCCGGGACAGGCTGCCCCACGGCCCTGGGAGAAGGGAGAGGGAGGGGGAGATTGATCAGCTGGAGAAGCTCTCCTGGAATGAGGGTTTCGAAGCAGTGACTTAGTGGCGCTACCCAGAAGTGCTGGGGCTGCTTAGATGCTGTGTCTCTGTGGGCGCCAGGCTGAGGGCCGTGTGCTGTATGGGACGCAAATGACGTGCTGGGGATACGGTTCCTGAGAGGTGAGCAGTCCGCTGGCCATTTGCTTTCCCAGGCGTGTGCCACACCTTCACGTGAGTGGGCGCCTCCTTCCTGTGGGGGTGTGATCTAAAAATTAGAGTATTCCAAAGAAGAAAAGGTGCTTGTGTGGTCGTCAGGGGGACTGGTTTTCTCTTGCTCAGAGAAGCCCTGATGATGAGCCTCCCTTCCTGCCTGGGCAGAGTCCACCATTGTAAAGTTCACCCTAAAGTACCTTTGTGCAGCAGGGTGTGGGGTGGGGAAACACATCTCTTGCCCTTGACCCACTGCACTGACCTCCACAGTGTGGGGTGCTGTCTCCAGAAATCCATCCTGCCTCCCCCCCCCCCCACCGGGGCGTGTGCCCAGAGGTAGCCTGGCATTTCAAAGAATGGACTCCCACGATATCCCTTCATCCCACCAACAGTCAGGCAAAGCGGGTTTTCCAGAAGTGTCCCAAGCACACCCGGCAGTCCGGTCCCCAGGCGCCTATTTGGGAAGAACAGCATAGTCGCATGTGCGTGTTCTCAGGCGTGAGCCGAACCATCATGGTGCTGGGACGCAGCCTCATTGGCCCAAGGGAATGGGGGAGAGCCTGCCGCCCTGGGGCCGGGATTTAAGAAGAGGCCTCAGCAGACTCCTCCCTGTTGTCTGACTTTCAACGAGCAGCGTGCCATCAAGTGAACATCCCTATCTTGCGTGCTTGCCTTCTTAATTCTGCCTTGCTTCCACTGGAATGGAAATGAGCTGCCCGTCTGTGCGGCACAGCAATGAACGGCCGGGTCGGGCAGCTGGAGAGCTTCTTGGGGTAGGCGCAGCCATGGGTGGGGTGGGGGGACCTCACAGGATTTAACATTTCCAATAGACCACTCAGCCAGCGGGTAATCCGCCTAGGTATACTCGAATGTTGGCGGCAATCGGCTTCATTCGCAATCCCAGAATTGATCGCACCCCTCCCTCACCCCTTACCTCGCCCACCACCACCACCACCACCATCACCACCCGCCCAGCAATTCTCTCTTCTCTCCTGCTCTTGCCAGAAATTTCGTGAATCTTGAATACCAGAGGCTGCCAAGCAGGCAGCTTTGCGACAGTGGCAAGGGGGCTAATCTATATTCCCATATTAACCATACTTCCCCGTGCATTTCAATAAGTTGGAAATGGGCATTTAGCAGCTGGGGGGGAGATGGCATGGTGAGGGCCCAGAACAAGTCTATAATAAGCATCTGCTTAAGAGCAGCCCTCTCCAGCCAGATGCCCCGAGCCTGACATGGCCCAGACTGGGTCTGCAGCTGCACATTACAATATTTGGAACCTGCCTTCCTCGGGTGGATGCCTCCACGGAATGGGCTGAACAGAACAGGCCCTCTCTTATTCAGAAAGGAGAACTTCCAAACCAGCCTTCCTTCTGCTCCTAGCCGGCCCCTGCCCCCAAGGTGGAGCTCTTGCTCGAAGCTTCTGTCCTTTAGAAGTGTTGACCCAGTGATGGCAGTCCTGGTCACCTGCCTCCTGCCTCACCCTTTGTGAGCCTTTGTTTATCTACTTTCAGTTGGGCATTCCTAAGGAGAGCAACTGGCACCTCTGCCCTGACCAGGTCTTTGTCTCTTGGAAAGCGGGGTCCGTGTTTGTGTGAGTGGCCTTAGCTTCTGCACCAGCATCTCCAGCCCTCCATCTCCTGGAACAGGCAAACCATTGCGGGCAGGACAGGCTGCCTGTCATCATGGTGTCGCTGAGGAATGCAGGGGGTGCACCTTGCTCCAGGTGACACTGTCAGGGGAGGTGACACCTGAAAGAATGCCTGTTAAATCTGTGTGCTGTGTTTCAGCAGAAATGTATTATTTCAGGATGAAAATATCCCTGTTGTGAGTTAGAACGACGGAAATGTTTTTCGCAAATAGCTTGCTTGTGTCAATAGACCTCCAAGGCTAAAGCTCTGTGCTAATTTACTCTCCAGCGCGTTTAATGTGCTCCGGTCAGGGCTGTCATCGCCACCCAATTACGGCGACACCCGGAGTCACGGGGGTTCCTCTGTACACGCTGGGCATTTTGTTACTGCCTGTGTTGTCGTAGTCTCCGATGTTGTCAAATTTTCTGGTGTTGAGCTGAAACAGTGTGGCAAGTAATATCTGTGAACCTACACCAGTAACTTTCTGTGAATAAAGTAGTAATTGAAGGAAAAGGCGAAAGAATAAGGCTTCCACTGGGTTACTAATAATGTTGCAACTAATAATGTAGTGCGGTGTAGACAAATTTCACAAAATAGTTTTGTGATTAGTATGTATCTAATCTGAGACGTATTACTCATAAACAATTTGCAGGTATGTTGACTACGTATGATTCTGTGATTACAATGGGTAATAGGCATTACTAAGGTGCATTACAGGAGGAGGTCCCTGGGGAGGGTACAATGAAACCTCAAATTCCCAACCTGGGAGATATTCCTTTTTTTTGGGGGGGGGGGAGGGCAATCACTGCCCTCTGGTGGGAGTAGGAGGCCCAGCCTTGCTCTTGGAGAGCTGTTGCTGGATTTGAATCTCCAACCCAGTGGGCCGCAGTCCCGCGTACAACCACTGTGCCGCCAGGGCTCAGCCCGAGATTCCTTTTTTAAATGATAAAACCAATTTCCAAAAAATAAATAAATAAATAAAAATAAATAAAAAACCAACTTCCACTGACAGCAAAGGTGAAATACTATTACATACTGGGTCCTGAAATAACAATAATCACAGATAAACAAGAGCAGGAAGGCACCCCTCTAAGGGTAGAAAGGCCCTCCAATATGTGTATATGTTTGAAAGAAATTTTTTTCCTACATGTGTATTTACCTATGATACCCATGAATATTGTAAGGCATATAGGGGCAATGTTATAAAAACTTCTTAGCCATAACTAAACATCTTAAGGAAAAGAGTCACTGAGGGTCTAGGAACATAGTCTAACAGTTGACAAAGCAATGTCTAGATCTTACTTTGGTGAACAGCAACCGGGGTCTGAAACAACTACACACAGGCTTCTAAGGTCCAGTTCTTGATCTCCCCTTGTCTGGAGCAAAGAAGAATGAAGAAATTTGTAGATGTATGTAAATAATTCATCCAATGGACTGATGAGCCATGTGAACATCAGTAGCAACCATTCTGAGACCAAAAGAACTAGATGATACCCAGCTACCACTGTGATCACTCTGAAAGGGATTGCAACGAGACCTTGGATAGGCTGAGAGGAAACTTTGGAAGAAAACTCTAAATAATAATAATAATTAATAATAATAATAATAATAATCAGGCTTATTGCTCTAATAGAGAGTAACGGGGCCTCAGAGAACATGTGTTTTGTTACTCTTCAGATCTGGAACTACTGAACTCATCCGCATGGTGAGATTTTCAGTCAAATAATAACACAGGTATACAGTGAACAGTACAACCAGGACAGTACATGCTCCTCAAAACGGTCAACCACAGGACATCAAAAGGCCAGCAGTTGTTTCCTGTGTTAATCCGGGTAGACTAAAGAAACAAATTAGTAGACACACATATGGAGATAAGGCAGAGGTTTATATATAAGAGGAAGGGAACATTGAGAAAGCATCCCAACCCAGTCCAGTCCAAGGTCATAAGTCCAACACTAGCCCGTATGACCAATACCAGTCTATAAAGTCTCCTTCTGACTCGCGAAGCTCGTGCAATGACACCAGGACTATCACAGGCCAGTGGGTGCAGAGTCTTGTGTGTCTAGTGGCAGTAGAAGCATCCCACTGGGTTGGAGGTTCAAATCCAGCAGCAGCTCTCCAGGAGCAAGGCTGGGCCTCCTACTCCCAATACAGCGCAGTGATACCCCCCCACACACACACACACAAAAAGGAATCTCAATCTCTCTCTCTCTTTCTCTCCTCTCTCTCTCTCTCACCCCCCCTCTCAAAAAAAAATGAAACACAGTCTCCCCATGTTTTCACTGCCTTAGAGCAGAGTCGTCCACACTTACATTGCCCAAAGTGGGTCTCCTAGAACGTAGTTGAAGTGCACAGGTAAAATACATTTAGAAAACATTGGCTTCCCCACAGGTAAGCAAGTTTCTTGAGTATAAGACATCACAGTCTTTAATAGGCTCACCTGCATTTCTAGACGGGGAAAATGCTGAACTGACATAACTTCAGGGCTCTTTTATGTGACACTTCTTCAAGGGCTACGGTTGTGCTGAGCACATTGGAAAACTTTGGTCTTTTCCTTTCCTCATCTTTGTTTCAGTGTTCTGGTTTCCTTATCTATAAAACGAGGGTAACAACAGTGCCTCTACAGGGTGATTGTGAAGATTCAGTGAATTAATACATGCAAACCGTTTGGAAGGGACCTGCCAAGTAGGAAGCATTGAATCCAAGGTTTTACTGTTTTTATGACCTTTGTCATTGTTCTTGCTTATCAGTCCTCTTAATCAGAGACCTCTGTACTTGCTCTCTTGAAATCAATGCTGTCTTGGCTCCCAAAGCCAATGGGTTTTTCTGGTCCCTGGTCTTCGCATCTTCCTACAGCATCCACTGCCTGGGGCTCCCTCCTTCCTCAGACCTTGAAGTGTTTGCCCTTGAACTTCTCCGTGGCTGGTCTCTCCTGGTGTCCTCTGCTGTTCTGACCTTTTTCTTTGGGGTCTTCCTCTTCTGGACACGTGGAAGCTAGCTTTTCCCCAAGGGTCATTCCGCACCTCTTTTCTGCTCTCCTCCCACCCTCTCCCCCATGAAACATATCCAATTTCAGAGTACTAGCTCCTAACCTTGGTGAAAGCAGGTACTCCCTCGGTGACTTTCCCCTCCCCTGGCCTGCATGTGATGATCCTTTTCCAGCTCTCTGCTGGGCATCTCTGTCCTTTGCACAGGCCTTCCCTGCATGCTCTCCATTCCCTGTCACCACAGTGAGCGTTTCTGGGTGCTAGCCACTGTCTGGCCATCTTGCTCTAAACTCCAGGTCCCTCCCTGTATTTTCTCTCCCTCCCTCGTCACTCCTGCATTATTTCTCTGTTGAGAATTGTCGATTATTGGTCAGCACCCATTAAATTGAACATGAGAGAGTGTGTGGTGACCACAGTCCGTTCTACGCTGTGCTTCCAGAGTATCCACCCCTCTGCCCCCAACCCAGCTCTTGTCCTCTCACACCCTTCTTGAAACCATGCCATTACTCTCTGCTTCATACAGAGCCACATGGAGATGGAGGACCTCTCACAATGTCCTCCCCGCTCTCTCTCTCTCTCTCACCTCCGTGACATCCCTTCGCACGCGTCTCACAACCGCCCGGCGAACGTTCCAGCGTGCCCCTCTTTGTCTGCCCCACCCTTGCCTCCCTAAATGCATTGCTGTTCCCTTCCTGAAGTCGCAATTGTCCCAGCTAGCTCTGCCTTTCCGCCTTGGCTTCCATTGCCCAGGCAGTGAAATCAGTCTCTTGGTGACCTCGCCCCTCCAGGAGGTTCTGTTCCTTTGGGAAAAGTGCCCTCTGATTCATCTCTCCCTCCCATCTCGCTCCAACTTTGCACAGGATAATACCGCAGCGTGTTCTCGTTGACAGCATGGACTGATGATGGGATGGATGTGTAAGTGATTAGATGAAGCCACCATTTCTGTCCTCATTTTAGTGTCTTTTCCTCTTATACCACGTGCAGTCCAATTCATCATCTTGGACAAAAGACTCTAGGACCACACTCATTAGCTTGTATGGTTGTCACTGCAAATCTTTGACTTGGTTTTCACCTCCTCTACACATCAAAGCTTTCGGAGCAGGATGGATGCCCTGGCTGCTAGCTCTCTAAGCAGAATGCCCCTTTGAGTCCCTGAGACGCATTGCTTCAAAATGCTACTGACATCAGCTCCCCCTCTAATTAGAGCCAGAAACCTTCACTGTCCTCTGTAGTTTCTTTCAGTGCCCAAGTCATTGTCTACGCTCTGATTTCCCGTTCAGTCTGTCCTTGGGGTAGAGTGACTTTGCTGCCCAAGACATCAGTGTGATGAGAGTCAAAATCTGCTACATAATGATCTCTGATCTCCTTAGAGCTTAGCTTCTGATTCTGTTTTCAGACGTTACCAGGAATGATAAGACCCCTAAAAGAACGGTGGGCTGATAGGTGCCATGTGGCCATAGCCTCCACTCACTGAAGGTCCTGAGTGGCACGGGGGACGGTGCAGGTGAGATGGTGCTGTAGCAAGAGGAGAGAGTGTAGCCCTGTTGGCCAATTGGGGAGGAAGGCAGGGAAGAAGGCTGTGTTTAAGAATCCTTGAGTCCCTGGAGGCTTGGGCAGCCTTGCTTCCGTCTAATAATCCGAACAGCTTGTATATCCCCGGGTCTCCTGATCTCACTTTAAAAGGTCTGCAATCTATGAATGTTAAGCAGACTTCTTGAGAGGAAACAGAGTAATAAGAAAAGGAGAGTGGGGGGGTGGTGGAGTGCGGGACAGGGAAGTAAGCTTCTAATTTCAGTCAAGTATAGTTCGTGGCTTGCGTGAAAGGGCCTGTGGGTGGGGCGAATGGTATTTGGAAGAAAATACAACTTGGGGCTGAAAAGCACCAACTTTGAAGTCAGGGCACCCCAGGTTCAAGTTCTAGCCTGCCGTGGGTTCTGATGGGTGCATGAAGTCACTTCAATCCCCTGGCCTTAGCGTCTTCGACTCTAAAATGGGATGGAAGTTCAAAGTGTTTCCGTGAAGATGAAGCACTTTTGCGACATGTTTGGTCCCTAGTAAGTGCTCACTAAATGGTAGCTGTTATGACAATCAGCCACTTAAAATAATACTAGTGACCACTTATGGAGCACTTATGTGTGCCAAGCACTCTGCTAAGTGCTTTATGGGCCTTGTTTCATTGAAGTCGCATAACAAACCAGTGAGGTAGATGCTAGGATTATCCCTGTTTAACAGATGATGTGTCCTGGTTTACAGCAACTAGCCAGCCGCCCCAAGATCACACAGAATGTGTGGGGATCAGAGTCAAACTGAGGTCAACGCTGTGTCCCAAACTAGAGCTCAGGAGAATTCCTTTCCAGAACTCAGAAACCCCCTGTTCACTTCCCTCGAGGATCCAACCATGCTGCCACCAGCAAATGTGCTCTTCGCATTTTTGAAGAGCTTGCTCCTCTCAGAAGTACAGAGACTGTTAGTTCAGGAGAAAGAGATCCCAGCCTCGTAAACTATCACTTGAACAACAGCCACTTCCCAATCAGAGCCCTGTGCTGGCAGTGAGAGGAGCTCCCCTCGGGGAAAGGGGTATCTGCTTCCCCTTCCAACCTCACAGCCTCACCCAGCTGGGACCCTGGCCTGTGTTGTGCGGAAAATGCCTCAAGTGTGTTGATCTTAACTGTAGACTCGAGGGAGTTGTCTAGTCTCGGTAATTTCCTAAAGCAAACTCCAGCTCCCCAAAGGGCTGCATGTAGTTCTATTTGGATCCACCAGCACACTTTGAGCACTTGCCTGGGACCAGACTCTGGAGCAACTAACCGAACAGGCCTTCCCTCTGGGAGCTTCCTAACCCAGGAGGGCCCTGGAGAAGGGATGGCTTCTGGAAGAGGATTAGTAGACATGCCCGTCCAATGAAGAGAGTATTGCCCTCATCTCCATTTTATAAATAAAGAGTCTGAGCCAGAGAGAAGTTGGGTAACTTCTCCAAGGTCACACACAGGGAAACAGCAGAGCCAGGAATTTAAAGCAATAAGATTTTTAAAAATAAGCATACATCTTTTCATGATCCGCATTTAAAAGATTGTCGTGACCTTCAAAGGGGTTTCATGGGAGGCTGCATACTTAATCCAATAGCGCTAGCATTGCCTAGTGGTTTCAGAATGCCTCTCTGGAAATGGCCATTAGAGCTGATTTAGGAATCAAAAATGAGCACACCTTGCTTTTGACCCAAAAGAGCATTGCTGAGTTTCTCAGTTACACCGTGTGTGTGTGTATGTGTGTGTGTGTACGCGCGCACAGAGTCCATAAAAAAAACAAACACAGACACTAAGAATGATTGGAAAGGTTTAATTTCAGAAACAATTCTGTTGTACATAGGATCGCTATGCATTGGAACTGACTCGAGGGCACCTCACAATAATTTAACACACAGGAAGGATTTTTATAATTGTACAGATATAAATAAGTATCTTAAACCAAAGCTAAGCTCACTGCCATTGAGTCTATTTTTTAAATGTATTATTAATTGAGAGTTAATGCATATGTTATATCATCTCACTGGTAACCCGTATGGACAGATGAGAACTGCGGGAGCAGAAAGCTTCCTGTCTCTCCCATGGATGTGGTTGGTGGTTTTGAACTGCAGACCTTGTGGTTACCAGTCCATTGCATAACTCACTGCACCACCAGGGCTTCTTAAGTCTTTAAGGACACCAAAAGATTGCCGAACATTACCTTGGATATTAACATCACTGGAATAGGTTTGAACTGCTCAAACCTCTACTATAAACGAGCTTCTTTTAGATACAGAATTTCTATGTTTTTTTTAAAGATAGTAATTGATAGTACCACCTAAAACTCCCTAGGACCTACCCCCTGGTAGAGCAAAGAAGCAGTATTCTGATGGGACACTGGGTCCCTCGCTGTGCGGCCCAACTCCGACTGGCCATTATTTCAATGTAACCAGGGACCAGCTCCCCCCGCCCAGCCTTGTTCTTTCTTTTAGGTCATTACAGCAAATAAAATGGTCTCGGTCAGAACCACCCCTTACTGTGGTTGGTTTGGGGTAACTGAAGGTAAGCCTTACAGAACTTACCGTGTTTTTCCTGTGTAATCGAGTTACGGTGTGAGTATAGGACACGTGCAGTCGTGTGTAAGCAAGTAGCAGACTCTCTGGCACACAGTGGGTGCTCTGTATCTCACAGATAAAGAACCTGAGGAGTGTATAGCTTGCAGTCTTGGTGTGGCACAGGCCAGGTACCGAATCACAGAGCCTTGCCGTTCAGCACCACGGACAAGGACACGCGGAGCCCAAGGCTTGAGTTGTTGGGTTTCTTGCTCACTCAGTTTGATGCCTGCTTCACTCCCCACCTCAAACCCCACCCCGTCCCTGTGTCTGCCTCCTACACCGTGTCTCCTCTTTGTGCCGCTCCTGTACAAAACGTCCTCTCTGTTGCTCGCGGACCCATTTACTCTCATGTCTTTCCCTTTCTTTCCTTCACCTCCCTTCTCTCCCTTGATCCTCTTCTCTTCCTTCACTCCCTCCCTCCTGTAAACACACACACACCATTCTACTCATCCCCAGAAACACCTCCCCTTTCCTCCTCCTGCCCTTCTGTGCCTTTCCCTGCCCTTCTATGAGATCAGAGCTAGGGACTGCAGTAAATCAGGGTGAGGCGCTTAGTTGGGGAAGCTGTTTGACCTTGTTGACTCAGCCCTTTCTCCGGGATGGAACTCTTAGCAGAGGCAAAAACAACAACAAAATGCTGCGGCAGCGGCAGCAAAAGAATGATTGTGATCTGGGGGAAGGAGGAAAGTCAGGCAAATATTTTGAAGCAACATGCGAAAAGATCCGTTTACATCTTTTGGTGGGGTCCCTGCACCTTGAAAAGGCCAGATAACAGGGTTCAGGCACGATCATCAGAATTTACATTTTACTGGAGGGAAAAATCTAGATGTGGTTCACACTAAACCAAGTTTCTAAGGGGGGGTGGGGATTCCCACCTGTGGATTCCCTCACTCCGAGGTAGAGGCTACCCCACAGATAGGAATCTGGAGGAATCTCCATTGGTGCCCTGGAGCTGCTTCTGCAGCCTAATCAGTGGGCTGTTTCTGAGGTGTGCGCCTGTAGTCCCAGCTGCTCGGGAGGCTGAGGTTGGAGGATCGCTTGAGCCCAGGAGTTTTGGGGTGTAGTGGCCATTGGGTGTCCGCAGTAAGTTTGGCATCAATATGGTGACTTCCCGGGAGGGGTGAACCAGCCCAGGTCAGTTGGGGAAGGCCACAGGGAACTCAGAGAAGAGGGTCAGTCCTCCTCTTCTCCCCCATTCACTCTCCACCATGCCCATCCTTTACACTCACCGCCCTCAGTGTGGCCAGGATGGAACCCGTCAGCCTCCTCCTCCTCCTTGGCTCTTCATATCCAGGAAGGCGGTCCCCATTCATGACTCAAGGCTCCAAGGCATCCTAGATCAGTGGTTCTCAATCTTCCTCATGCAGCGACCCTTTAATACAGTGCCTTATGTGGTGGTGACCCTATATATGGGCGTACCTGCATGTGGGCAGGCCCATCTGGACACCGACCAGTAGATGAGCGGTGTTTCAGTTCCTAAGACCATCGGAAATATGGTCTTAGGTGTCCCTGTGAAAGGGTTATTGACCCCCAAAGGGGTCAAGAACCCCAGCTTGAGAACCGCTGCCCTAGAGTCTAGGGCCTATACTATTCATCTTGCCCCACCCCACCCGAGTCTAATCATCATCGAGTCCAGCCACTCTGGTCCCCCCAACATCTCCCACCTCCATGCTGCCATGACTTAGTTAACTCCTTCAGCACCTTTCCTTGGATTGCCATCGTCTTTCAGGGGATCTCCATGCATTCTTCCTCCTTCACCTTCTAGCCTAATGTTCAGTTTTCATTTCTAAAACACGGATTGAGTCTGTCTTTTAAAACCCTTTGGGTGTCTCCCTGTGGCATGCCTGGCCAAATTCAAACTCTTCTCCATTGCCCCAAGGCCCCTGTGTCCTGCCTCTCCAGCCTCCTCTCCTAGTGCCAGAGCCAATAAATTAGTTTTCTAGAAGGTGCCGTGATGTGCAACGCCTTTAGGCATTCACATATGACATTGCTTTGTCTTGGCAAGGCCTTTCCCTGCTGTCCACCCAAGACTCCGCTTCTGTGTCTGGTCCTTTTTGCTACCCTAACTTTTCCCTGTCATCTCACCCTGACGGTGTCTCTAAGGGCTCCGCTTCCCCATCTGGACCACACACTGCTTTTCTTTATCTCTGTTTCTCAAACAAATCATATGGTCCTTGACTGACAGGTGGTTGGTGAAAAACATCCCCAAGGAATAAGGAAGCCTGTAATTAGGCAGCCTGGATGACCTTGAAGCTGCACAGACACTCCGAGCCGTACTTTCCCAGCCTATAAAACAAGGATAATGATGCCTTCTCCAAGCAGTGCAGCATAGATTTCATGAACTAGAATATGTCCATCCCTGCCTTGCCCATTGTAACAGTTCGGTCAGTTCCATTTCCTGGTCCTTCCGCTTCCTTCTTTGATGGGCTATAATTAGCCCTGCTCCTGGTCCGATCAACGTGTACAAAAGCCAAAGAGAAGTAAGTGCCCGGATGGGACCTTGGCCTACTGCTGCCCGTCCGGCAGGCACAAAGTGTCCTCACACCTCAGTATCTCACCCAGTCTGTGAGGGTCCATGGAGGTCCAGTCGTACTTAGGGACCGAAGGTTTGCCACGTGCCATGGACTCTCCCACGTGACCCTCATTCACCTTTTCAGCCCTGGGAGGGTGGACGGCTGGTCCCATTTACACAGGAGGAAACCAAGATATGTTCAGGTCAGACAGCTGGTAAGAAGAAGAAGAAAACTCAAAAATCTCCAACTACTGCCATGGAGTTGACGCCGACTGGAGCAGGAGAGACCTGGCCCCTGTGCATTTATGAGCCTGTCACTGTTTCAGGGAGTAGTAAGTCCTATCTTTCTCCCTCAGAACTCCTGGCGGTTTCAAACTGCTGGCTATTGGGATCGAAGCCCAGCCCTTAGCCACCACGTGTCGAGTAAAGACTAACACATGGATTCCCTGGTCCTCTACAAAGTTTGCTGTCTCTTTCAGGTGATATAAAGAGTCCTGTAGGGTGATACTTAAGCACGAAAAGGCTGGCAGTTCAAACCCACCCAGGGGCTCAGTGAGAGAAAGACCTGCTTGCCAGCTGCTTCGCGAAGCCTGTAGCCAAGAAAACCCCGAGGGGCAGTTCTTCTGTCACATGGCATTGCGGTGCATCAGTCCTGCCTCCCCCGCATCCAAGAGCCGCCCCCCCCCCCACCGCCCAACACGCACAGCTAACAAATTGGAACCGTGCGAGACAAAACTCAGTGGGACTGCCGGGGTGTTTTCTGCCTTTGCCTTTCTGCTGCTGCTCTTAGTGAAGATGACTTGTGTTTTCCTTCTCCGACAGGTCTCTCCAGCAGCACCCTCTTTCAAAGCAGGCTGGGGAAACCCCAAGGGCTCCAGCAGCTCTGCCTTCCTGACCCTGGGTTCAGCTCTCAGCTCCCCCTCAGCCAAACCCCTACTTCCTTACAGCAAAGAAGTCGGGTCTTTGGGAGTCTGTCCCCGGGCAGGAGCAGGCAGCTGCAGGGCTTAAGGTGCTGAGCTGTGTGGGTAGTCTCTGAATTTGATGTTCTCTGCTGGTGGGAGGGTCTTTGGCATGACTTGAGCCGCAGGAACCCGACCAAAGTGGCAGAGCCATGCAGTCGAGACAAATTTCCTGACCCCACGGAGGCTGCCGAAGGCGGCCGGCTGATGGATGGCCTGGGGAAGAATTTCTCAGTTGCCGTCTAATCTGTGCCTGGGAAATAAATGGCTCTTGTCTCTGGTGTCTGCCCTGGCTCTGCAGGCCCCTGTTCCCTGCAGAGCCCTCCCTGCCTGCACCCCCACCCCTGCTCCGCCAGCCTGGAACCACTGCCTCGGGATGTGAGGAAGGAGGGGGCACAGGAGGCTGAGAGGAGCAGTGCGTCCTATCCCTCTCCCAGCGCGCCCTACGCCTGCTGCCTCTGCCTCTTCCCTCCATACAGTGCTGCTCTGTGCTGGCAGTGGGGGCACAGAAAAGAGCTGGGCTTGGGACTCAGGTAGGTCCTGCTGGTGACCTTGTCACGTACAAGCAGTGACCCTGGGACAAGTCTTAAAACCTCCATTTTCCTCTCTGGAAAAGGAGAGGGTTTTCAAATATCATGCCAAGTTTCTGAGATTAATGGCGGAATGGAAGGAGGGGATTTGCCACACCAGACTCTCAAAGGATACCCTGATCCCAACCCAACATACCTTCATGTGTCCGAATCTCTGCGCTTGGGACAATGATGCCCAGGGTGGGTACTCTGGATTGGGGGCTTGTCCGCATACCCACAGCAGAACCTCCTTTAGGAAATGCTCCCTTCTCTTCTTTGTCTGGGTAGCCAACCTGCAGCAATTTATCCATTTATGATTCATGCCACCTGTCTACTTTCCCCTCCTCACTCCCCGCTGACCTTCCAAAGAGCCCCCTTGCCATCTATGAGTCTGTGGGGCCCCTGCACATGCTCAGCTGCTGGGTAAAAGGCCGGCCCTGTGAGTCCATCCAGACAAAGAAAGACCTGGCAATCTGCTTCTGAAAAAGCAGCCACTCAAAACCCATTTCTGCTCCAATCCACTCAGACTGTGGAGTGGAGTCGATCCAGTGCTGGAAGCGATGGTGTTGTTCTCAACTTCAGAAGCCCCGGGGGTTCTTTGAAAGTGGGAAGTAGTGAGCGAGGCTCTGCTAGTCAGCCCCTCCAGGAAAAGGGACTTCCCTTGAGGTCCACAAAAATTTCCCCCTCAGTAACCCAGAAAAACATTGACAGAGGCCTGCTGAGATCTGGGCCCCGAGCTGTCTCGCTCTGGACTTACTGACCAACAGAAGCTGGCAGCCAACATCTGGTCAACCTAGGAAGGCTTTGTGAAGGAGATGGTGTTTCAGAAGCTATCAGAATAAGGGGAGAGCTTGCTTGTTGTGGGGCAAGGGCAGGGAAGGGGTCACCTCCCTGCTGAGGCAGACATAATCCCCGGCTCATCCAAGGGACGAAAGTGGATCTGTCACTACGATTTCACAGCTGCAGCTCAAGGCTGGGTCGGGCTCTGGAGGCAGCGTGGGAGCATGGGCTGTGCAGTATCGGTGTGGATAAGGCTACGTTCCAAATGAGGGTGCACAGATCAAGGAGCTGTAGCCATGCTGCAGATCCCTCTGCCACTCCCAGAACCTCTTTTTGCATCCCAGGTAGAACCATCTGTGACTCAGGTGTCCTGAGCTCCCTAACAAGAGTCCATCAGGCATCTCCTGTCGGAGGCAAGTCCCACAAACCAGGGGGCAGATGCCAGTGTGAACATGTATGTACACATTGTGGGTCCTCAGCGGGATTCTCCGTCTCTTGCAATTGTGACTTCCCCTGTTGTCAAGCGGAACCCACCAGACCCTCTTTTAGAATGTTGTCTGGCTGGGAATGAGGCAATGTTTTCACATGACAGTGAAGAGTCCTAGTGAGAAGTAGATGCCCAGGAAATTCATTGACTCGCCAAATGGTTTTTCAGTGTTCACCACACTCTGCCAGGCTCTGCCCTCATAACTGTTACCAATAGTGCACTAGGAATTTTGTCACCTTAAGCTGATGTTGTCACCTCTGGATTGACGCTGATTGTGCTTAGGGTGCTTTCCTGAAGAACGCAGAGGCTTCCCCCAAAGGCATGGTTTTCTCCCATGCCTTCTGCTACCCTGTGGTTTTCAGAAAGGTGACAGAGACATGAACTCCAAGTTCTCCTCTATAAAGTAGCACTCACCTCCCCAGACTACTGTGAGGATTAAATTCATTTATGTCTGTCAAGCACTTGGGTGACCAAGTCTGAATGAATATTTTTTTTTATTTTAATAAGGCCCAACTTTCAGAGGGATGAGTGGTGGGGACATTGCCTGGGTCTCCATTTCCACTGAGGAGTGAAAGTATGGCAAGGTGAACATCCAGGTTCTCTATTCAAAATCCCCCCAACTGGGAGGATTCCTCTCAGCAGTGGCCTCCAGGGAGGTCCCAGAAAGGGGAGAAAGTGCTCTCTCTGTCCTCTTTCTTGGTCACAGATCATAAGGAACTCCCCAGGAGGTTCTGGGTGCAGACTAGGAGAGGAAAGTTAAAGAATGTGGCAGGAGTGGAGACCATGAGCATTGGGGCCACTTCCACAAGCAGCTTACATGGGTCTTCAGGTCCTGCTCAAGCCCCATCTCCATATACTGTTTTCACTTGATGAAGGGGTGCTGTTATGGACATCCAGCTTGAGGACTTTGTGGGTCAGACAATGCTCAGTTCATGATGAACTTCTCAAGCTGCATGGTGACGTGTGCAGTCTCTTGATAAGCCAGACATGGTTTCTCAAGTGGAGGGTAGTGTTCTGCAGAAGATGGCAGGACTTTGCTCCCAAATCCAAAGGATCCTCACTGTGATTCACCAGTAGGAGCCTGCCAAGAACTACACACTCCACCTCCAGCATCCACTGACACATCAAGTACATTGGATCACCCAGATCGCTTGGCTCAAGAGGCAGAGGGGCCAGCATGGCAGCCTGAACCTGTTGCAGAGCCTTCTCTTGTTAGGAGGCCCACGAAAACTCACAGCTTTTCAAGGCACTTGATAAATACACCAGATTAGCACCTCTAAATGAGTAAGGTGTTGCCCACCCCCCGAACCTAAAAAGATTCACCTGGAGTTGTGACTCCTATACAATCACAGACAGGACCAAATACAACAATTTACCCTTCGATGTACAAAGACTATCTTGTGAGTCCCACACCACTAAACCCCTACAAATTCCACAAAGTGGAAGCCCTGTGAACTTTCCTCAGCTGAATTTCCCACTCACTAGTATGCAAATAAATGTCTTATCGCTAGATCTCAAATCATCAATACTTCTTCCTTTCAAAATCCAGTCAGTATAATGTTATTGATGTAATAAACCAGTCTTGAAAAATAAAGACAATTTATGAAAAAGAAAGACAATTAAGGTCTCCCTGGACTGAATTATGAAGCAGTACTGGAATGTTGATATACTCTTAGGTAGGATAGTGAAGGTGTATTGCTGCTCTTGCTACCTGAAAACACACTGTTTCTGATGATCCTTCCAAATAGGTATGGAGAAAAGGGCATATCTAGATCAATAGCTGTAGAGAGAGGCCAAGAGAGAGACTAATTTGCACAAACAATGAAACCATGTCTGGAAGAGCAGATGCAATTAACGTCACCCCCCTGGTTAAGTTTAATAATCCACCATCGTTCTCCCAAATCCATTTGTGTTTTGCACAGGTCAAATGTGCTAATTGAATGAGGTTATTATGTGAATCGCCACCCTGCAACCTTCAAGTCCTTGATGGTGAAAGTAATGTCTGAGATCCCTCCAGGAATTCAGTATTGCTTTTGGTTCATGATTTCTCTAGATAGGTGCAGTTCTAATGACAATTCGCTTGACCTTTTCGAACAAAGAGTCATTACTCCACATCAGAGATTCTTTTGGGGGATCTTGGGAAGCGTGGGGGTACCCAAAATAAACTGGACTTTTTCCCCTTAAAGCTATGTATTTAATCTTTTTAACAAAACAACCTTATCACCTTCAAAGTATGGTACTTTCCATTACATTGGAAATTAATTAATTTATTAATACATTTGGCAAATCTGAGACTTCATTCTTGGAAACATTTTCCAAACTCCTCTGTTTGTATGGCTGACAGCATCCCCCTTGGTTTTTCCTTCATATATCATCAAATTGCTCCCCCTATTCATTAACAGAAACAAAAAAAAGTCACACAGAATGAGATCAGGTGAGTAAGGTGCTTGGAGCAAGAGAAGCATGCTGTTTTTTGCCAAAAAAAACTAGCATACGGAGATGACTGCATCATAAGGTGCATTGTCATAGTGGCAAAAACAGTACCTCATCTGCCACAGACTAGGTCTTTCTTGTCACACACTGTTATGTAGTCTTTTCAAAACTTCTAAATAGAAAGTTTGGTTAACACCCTGGCCTGGTGAAATGAACACCAAGTGCATTACAAATCAACATTTTCATTCATTTGGGAAGTTGATGGAAGTCCAGAACAAGGATTATCATCAATCGACATTTCACCTTTTTAAAAATGACATTTTGCCATTTCACTTCAGTTTTTCCTGTAGCGCTGTCCTTGTAAGCTGTGTTCAACATCATAAAAGTTTCCATGGCATTTTTCCAGAACAGGAAACAAATTTCAAAGCTGCACGCTTTTCTCTTAAATCATCCATCTCTCTCTTACACACACACACACACACACACACACACAAACCACAAGATTTGAGCAAGACTGCTTTTACAAAAAAATTCACTGTGACCAGAGAGAACCTTCCCAGGCGATGCAACTGGGTGCCCTAATTCAGGGTGAGTTGCTAGATGCTCCCCTAGAGGGGAAAATGTGTATTTAAAAAGTTCAGCTCCAGCCAGTGCAATTCTGGTTGGGGGGGTACCCCCCACAAATATGTGTACTCCCACGACACTTTCTGGCACTGTGGCAATAACTACAGGAGAGGTTTGGGGACCCCTTGATGTACTGTGAGGTATTGAGCTTGATGTACTAAGATTTCATGCATAACCTGACCTCCAAAGCCCCTACTCTGACTGGTTGGCCACAGTAATGTTTTGAGCCTCCTGGAATTAGCAACAGTTTAGAACTAGTGTCCCTTAATAACACCCACCCCCCCAAAGTCGGATTATTTCTTTTCCCCAATGAACAGTCCCTCTTGCAAAAGGCTATAGATCTCTTTGGGGAAGGCTGAAAGACAGATGAATAGTGTATAGTTTTGCAGTCAAGTGAGTCCTTCCTCAAAAAGACTCAGTCTTCCCTTCATCCAAAGGGTTGGGAATCTGTGAACTGACACAAGTCAGGAAACTGATAGAGGGACTATGACTTTCTATTCTGGCCATTTTAGTTCAACTGCCATTCACTTGACCTGTCATTTTTCTGCTAGTACCAATCAAGTAGACATTTAGGAGGTTTCTCATCTATTTTACTCCTAGGGACACCGTGACTAAATAGTTACTTCCATAAATCCATGAGTTAGATTATTCTGATTATTGCTTTGACTCAATTGTCCATATGTTAACCATATTCATCTTGTCTTTTGGTGATTAAGTGCAGACACTCGGTCCCTACTCACTAGATCCAATCAGCTCTGTTTTAATTTTTAAAAGTTAGAAACTCGCTTCCATAAAGTTGATATCGATTCATAGTGACTTTTTAGGACAGGGAAGACTTTCCCCCTGTGAGTTTCTCTCTGAGTGAGTTTCTCAGACTACAACTTCACAGGAGTAGAAAACCCTGTCTTTCTTCCATAGAGCAGCTGGTGCTTTTGAACTGCTGACCTTGTAGTTAGCAGCCCAGTATAGAACCACTATGGCACCAGGGTTAGGGCAGTTCTCACTGTCAAATCTGACTTATATAATATCACAGCAGTTTTCAGGGACCTTCACAGATCTGTTCCTCATCATCATTGTGGTAGACAGTGTGACTCTGAGCACTCCAAGAGTGGATCCAACCTGATAAAACTACTCTAACATGTCAATTTCCCTAAACTTATGTAGATATCCCTGCTACAGTATACCAACCACCACTTGTCTATCAATTTGTCGTACTGCGGTGTCTTGTGTGTTGCTGTGATGCTGGAAGCTGTTTCACTGGTATTTCAAATGACAGTAGTGTCACCCAACGTGAACAGGGTTAAGCAGAGCTTCCAGATTAGTGGAATGGACTGAAGCCTGGGAGCAATTGTAAGAATGGTGCCAGACTGGGTGGTGTTTTTTTCTCTTGTGCACCTGGTCACTATGGGGCAGACAGATCCGATGGTACTAACAGTAGCACAACATACCAAGGGAGATCTGGCATTTCAACTCGATTTCGTATAGACCACTGCCCAATCCAGGCTTCAACGAGCCAACCAACTAAATGATCAGGTCCTTTCCTGACCTCTCAAACAGAAACATTGAATGAGGAATCTGTGTTTATTGAACCCACATCAATAAGACACAGATACAACTTTATCTTCCTTACAGCATTAATAGCTAGCCCCACAATGTCCTCCACATTTGTTTGTACATTGTTAGAAAAATCAAACCGTTCTCTTGGAATATGATGTGTCTGTCTGTTCCTGGTTCACACTTTGTACTTCACCTCTTAAGGTGTGCAGGACTTAAACTAGCTATATCTCTAAAGGCAAAAATGAGTGGTAGGGTGGTTTCTAGGGCCATTCAGCAATGTCATACGAAGTTTGCCTGAGGCCTAGAACTCAAAGACTCTTCAGGCAAAGTTAGGTGAATCTCTGCAGAAGCAGGTGGAAAATATAATGATTTTCCTGGGGAGAGTGGCTTAGCAAACAAAGAATAATCTCTTCCGATGGAAGCTAGAGGGTAAGTTTTGATAGGAGGAAGTCAATGAAATTGAGGGACTCAGTATCTCTGGTTTCAGAGCAACCTGCCTATATATCCTGATTCCAGTTCAGTAACCCATTTCTTCTCAATTACTGTCCTTTTGAACTTCAGTTACTCTTCGAGGTTGGTAATTTAATTGGTGCTATAATGCAGCCACTCTTACAATAAGACTGAGGTTTATGGTGTGATTTTTTGGGGGGTCCCCCAGCAATCTGCAGAGGAATTAGTTTCTGTGGGTACACAAAATAAGGCTTTCTTTTAAGACACAAGTGTCAACTTCCAGGTCTTTTATAAGATGCTCGAGCCGTGACTCTAAAGCTGTAATTTCATCTCTCTCATTCACAATAGTTGTCTAGTAAAAACAAGGCCAAACACCACCTTTCTTACCTTAACAGAAATGCTAAAAAGGGTGAAATGCATAATCACCCTTTTTTTTACAATAATTTGACCCAGGGAAGATGATTATTTCCTAGCTCAGATGAGGTCGGGCGCGTTCAGGGTGGTATGGCCATAGATAGGGAAGATGATATTTTTTGTATTATGCTACCACCTTACACCAGGCATTAGCCATGCTCGCTTCTCTACCAGAATTAGAGTCGTTAGTGTATTTAGGGCTAGCCAGACTTGTAGACCTATTCCAAACACTCACCTTAAGATTGTGTTCCTCTTGAATCACTTGTACCAAATGTCTTAGTCTGAGTTCTCTAGGGAAGCAAAACCAATGATATGTATATATACAAGTAATCAAATAAGAGATTTATTTCAAGGAAATGGTGTATTTGGGGAAGCTGAAACATCCTAAATCTGTGGGTCAGGCAGCACACTGGAGGCTTCTTCTGACTCACATGGTTGCAGTGGCTGACAAACCAAAAATAAGCTGGTTCGTGGGGCTGTGGGGGTTTGCTGATACAAAAATCAGCAGATCTGACAGCAGGCTACTGGCTCACAGTTTCAAGAACTAGAGCTCAGAGTAGGCTGCAGGATCAAGAGAGAGCAAAAGTTGCCTGGACCTTTCTATGTGTGGCATGCAGGCTATACACTCCAGAAAAATGTCTTTCAACTGATGGGCTTTACAACTGATTGACTACTCACATCCAATCACAGAGGGGAGGATGAGTGGACTATATTACATTATGGACAATCAATCAGCCCGATGTCTGCCAAATCCATGAGAATCATGCCCAAGGTAATAGGACCTGATACTTACCAGTAACTATCACAACTGTCCCACAGGGTGATTTTGAGAATTAAAACAGCATAAAATAACCCCAAAGTGTCTGATGAACAGAGGCTTCAAAAGGTTTGTGTGGTGGGGGGAAGGGGGGCGGTGGGGAAGAGTGCGAATTTATCTGTTTGGAGATTGAAAATAATGGAATTTTACCCACACAGTTTGAGCCCCCCTCAAATTATAGGTGCTCAACTCATCTGTGTTGAGTCTTCCAAAGGGCCGCTCTAATTCATTCGTTCACTAGACATTTATTTTAGTAAATGATGAAAACCTTCAGCCAGTCAAGAGGTTGTAGGTTCAAATCCACTCAGAGACACTTCCGAGGAAAGGTTTGGTTCTACTGTGCCCTGCCGTGACACACATGGTGTCACCCTGGAGCTGAGTCAACCTGGTGGCGGCCATGTGTGCTTTTTCCTTTTGCGGCATCTCTGTTCTGGTAGAAGCGGCAGACAGTAAAGAAATGAAGCTGGTCTATTGTGATGTGTACTCTTCAGAAAAGGGATATAAGAAGATAGAGGGAGCTGGTTTTGCATGGGCAGAAACACCGCAGGTTTGACAGTAGCTAAGGCGGGCTCTGACACCAAGAGAAGAGGTAATGGCTGAGAGTGCTCAGGGACCCCCTGATGGAGCAGAGTCGGGGAGACAGCTGAGTCCCAGGGAGCCCCAGCCCAAGCAGTTGTCAGAGGTACAGGTTTGTTGAAGTGGCCACAATCACCACACTGTACTTCCAGCAGAGAGTGGCCAGCCCCCTCCTTCCAGACCCGAGAGGCATTTACTGCCCCTGCTGTTTTGCGGGTACCCCCTGCCCCTAGCTCAATCAGCAGAGGAGGGCGACAGCCCATCCTGGAACAGTTCCCTCCATCTGCCAAGACCAACAGTTCGCCCCCCTCCCGGGTCACCAGCTCGTGCACCTGGTGAGTTGATGGAGACACTTCTCCACCAGCATCCTGCCCCGTCCCACCCGGGGACCGAGGGGATGGAATGGGGGTGCCAGAAACCATACCGGGCTCTCGTGAGCCTTCAAGGAAGTCGTGGATGTGAAGCGCGCTTTGTAAACTGTCAGACATTGTACAGATGTTCATTTGCAATTTGTGAACAAGTCGATGGAATGTGAGGAGGGAAGGGGGCGCGTCGGACTGCGCCTGCTCAGAACCCTTTGGGCCGCGGAGAAAGTTACAGAGGCAGAGTGGCCAGGGAGCGCCAGGAGACTGCGACCCACACAGAGAGACAGTGTATCAGGGGTCCATGAATAAACATGAGATGTCCGCCACTCCTAACTGCCTTAATTGTGCTCCAGCTAACAAGGTAGACAGGCGGCTGCTGGTTTCTGTCTCAGACAGGAAAGGCACCCCACCCCCTCCCTTCCTGCCCTGATGAGCAGCCTGGGGAGCGAGCCCCGGGCTGTGCCCAGCAGAGGAGGCCCCTTCTTTCTCTGCCCTAGCCTGGCCCCCTCCCCTGTAACTCAGTGCCACTGGGCACTGGTACTAGAGGATGAAGCTGTGCCCCCAAGCAAACTCCCAAGCTGGCATGTGTGGCAGTTGGCAGGTGGGACTGGCATGAGCTTCCTGGAGTGGACCCCAGATGAGGCAGAGATTCCAGCCCCCAGTGAGCAAGGGGCCCTGGCCTGAGAGAGACAGCAAGGCAGGAAGCCAGGGGCTGGAGGCGAAGCTGAGGGCGCCAGTGGACTTTCAGCCGAGGCTCTGGATCCAAGTAGGAATCCTTGCGCGGGAACTGTGGCCACCCTCTGAGAGCCTCCTGGTGACCCCCTGTGCTTGAAATCTGTAATCTCCCTTTACAGACCAGAGCAGACTCCGAGAGGGGGCTGAAGCCGGACCAAGCCACCTGCCCCCCTTAGGACACACAAGGCCCCAAGGCTACTCACCCCAAACATGTGTGCCTTTTTCTGAAAACTTTAAAAAAACAAAAACCCTACCTGTGCCAGGACAAGGTCGTCACAGGATCCCGGGTGGAAAACCAAGGTGGCCTCTTGCTAGTCTCCCTCTTACTTCTTGTCTGGGGACAAAGAAACGGCCAGAACCAAAGGTTTCTGACAGGGGTGAGCCAGCTGTCTTGCTCCAGGTCCGTGTGCCACCCTCCCCAACCTGTGCGTAGGGTGTCCTGACAAGAACCTGGAGGGGGAAGTAGAGTGAGGCTGCTGTCCCGCAGGTCACCTCTGCCAATAGAAACCCTGCAGGCACAGCTGTGCCCTGACACACACACCACCCAATGCAAGAGGCGGCCTGAGGCAGCTTGGTGATGGTGGTGGGTCTGGTTTTCTGTTTTGCTTTGTTGTTAATGATCCTCCCAGCCTCATGGGGGGAGGACAACATCCCCAAGGCTATGTCTCTCAAAGCTGCCCCCAATCCTTGCACATTACTGTTGGCTAGACCTGCCCCAGCCCCAGCGCACTCTGTGGTCTTTAGCTGAAGACACCTTCTCTCTACTCCAAAAAGGCCCATCAAGATGAAGTCTGGGCGTGAAAAGTAATGACAGCTGGACAAATGGAGACCTCTCTGTGCTTCACTGGCCGCAACAGGCTTCCACGACCCTTGGAGGCTGAGTGTGGCTGGCGTCTGGAAAACGGGTACCAAGAGCTGTCAGACCAAGGAAGGAGCGAGGGAGGCAGGCCACTTTCCCAGGAGGGCGTGAAATAGACAGGGGAAGCCTGGAGGCTCCCTCACTGGTGGGTCAGAGGCACTGCAGGATCAGGGTACCCCGGGCAGGCCCTGGAGCTCAGGACGGTGGGGTGAGGGGTGGGAGGTGCTGTCCTGGCCCTCCCAGCCTACTTCTAAACCGTAAACTTGACCTCAGCCTCACTTCCCCGATGGGTTTAAGACTTGGACTTCACACCCGTGAGGAACCCCAGACGTGATGAGAGGCATCCACCCAGCCAGGATGGGGACTGGGCACCACAGGGTGGGAAGCAAAAGCTGCAGGACTGGGCAGGCCCAGCCCCCAGCCCAGGCTGGAACACCGTGCCGGGCATGCAGGAGACCTGCCAGATGGGCTAGCGGGCTTCTCCAGGTGCCGCCCGGCTCAATACCACGCAGACTGGGCAGGATGGCCTAGTTCCACCCCTTTCTAAGCAGGAACCCACGTAGCAGGAAGCCCGGGCTGGAACCCCAGCTCAGCCGCTGGCCAGGACAGGCAGGGATACATACCTATGACCCGAGGTCCATCTCATCTCTGAGATGGACATGAGGCCTAGCCAGGTGTGGGAAAGCCACTGACAACTACAAGCAGGGATGTATGCGTCACAGGAGAGCTGCCATATGTTCTTCCCCTTATACGCCCAGTTCATTCCCCAGAGCATCAGCCTCTGCGCAATGACAGAGCTCAGCTCTCTCTCCACCCAGTCAGTTCCAACTCATAGGGGCCTGAGAGGACAGAGTAGAACTGCTCACACACAACCCCCCCACCCCCACGCCACGTTCCCCACCCCACCCCCGCTGGATGTCAGAGGCTGCAGCAAATCTTTCCTGGAACAGCACCTGCTTCCTGTGGAGTGACTGGCAGATTGGAACAACAGACCCTGTGCTTAGCAGCCCAATGCCGCTATGCCCCTGGCACTCCTGTTTTCATATTTGTAGGTCCCAAATATTGTGTGGGGCATGCGCACAGGAAAAGATTTCCCATGGCTTGTCTGAAATATGAATTTCAATGTATATCCAGTATGTTATCCAGTATGGCGTGTGGCACATGAAGGCAGCCCCTCCCCTCTGTCCCCCAGAGACAGAAGACTTCCCAACGCAGCCAGCTGCCTGCCCACTGCCACCAGTGGCCCCGGTCTGGGCAAGGCAGCATGATCAGGGGACTTTGCGGTCCCACAAGCTTCCTGTACCTTGTCAGACTCCAAGAACTCTCAACCCCACCAGCTCCTCCATGGGCACCTGCTTTGTTTTGTACCTGTCACTCTCCTAACCAGGGGCGTTATTGGCCACAGAGGGAAAGGAAGCAGCCTCTCCCCTGATAGTTCTGAGCAAGTGGCCCATGGCAGGCACTGTGAGAAATGCTTGAAATATTGTCGGTGCCAGCCCCACCCCCACCCCCAAGGCCCAGAGGATGATCGTGTCCAGCTGAGGAAACATGTCCTGCACTTTCTTGTTTGTCCATTCGCTCAACAAAAACCTTAATCAAGCAACGCCGGCGTGCCAGACATTGCTCTGAGGGCTGCGAGTGAAGCAGGGAACAGAGGAGGTGGGCATCCTGATCCTCGTGGGACTTACGCTCTGGGGATGAGGAGGATGAAAGAAAACCTGGCGTGTGGCACGTGAAAGGGGGAAGGCGTCCGTGGAGAACGAGGGTGTGGGGCCCTAGTGGCCAGGACAAACGGCCTTGTCAGGAGGAAGCAAGAGGAGATTCAACACCGGATGCTTCTGCTTGTGGCAGCCGGGTCTCTGGTCGCCATGCCCATCAGACCTTGACGGAGGGCCTGATCCCTGCCTGTCTCTTCCCCCTAGAGGATTTCACTTCATCCCCGCCCACCATCAGAACGACTCTAAAGAGATGAGTGAGCTATGGGCACACCTTTCCAGAAAGGACACCTGCTCAGAAGGATGACGTGACTCGCCGCATGCGCTGACGCTGGAGTTCGGGCTTGGCCCTTCCATTGCCAAGTCCACCAAGCACCGTGGTCAGACTGGCTAGGGGGCCTGGCACAGCTTCCTGAACTCCTGAAGTCTCAATTTCCCCTCCTGCCCATTAGCCATTAGCTCCCTCGCAGCACAGTGGTGCCTGGCGGGGGGAGGGGGGGGCGGGGGTGTCGTAGTTAGCCCATGGCAAGAGCCAGGGACAGGTTCGGTTCGGCTGGGCTGCTACTGTTATTCCAGGAGCAGCGCCAGATCTGTGGAACAGCCTGGTTAACCAATGGGGTGCCCAGCCCCTGCCGGGATGGGATCCAGGGCATACTAACCAATAAACAAGATAAGCATAGGCTTGCTGGTGCTGACTGATCTGTAGTGAGTCGTCACCGTGTTTGGGGAAAAGCAGGTGAAGCAGTCCACGACAGATTAGTAAGTCAGCTATACGAGGTCCCCCGCCCGCTGCCAGAGATTGCTCCATAGGGAGGAGCTGGGGGGGGGGAGGGCGGGGAGAGGCAGACTCTGGCCTATATGTAAGAGGAGAATCTCACATGACGTGAACATATCTACGTGCAGGAAAGTGTTCACTACAGGTGAGTAGGAAAACACAAGTGAGCCTGCACCTACCTTGCAGTGTGGACGGTGAGCTCTGAAGGGGGAAAGGGTGCCATGGGCGAGCAGGGCCCTGCGTGGAGGTAGCACCCCCTCTTCCCCCCCCCCCACCCCCCAGCAGACGTGGGCTGCTTGGAGAGCCGAGCCCACCTGGAAAGGAGCAGCTGAGCAAACGTGGCTTCAGCCTCGGCGGTGCGATGCGGTGATTGTAATTACGCTAGTCTGAGGTTGTGACTTGAGCAATTTTATGTTTCCTTTGGCGGCGCCGGCTCATTTTTTATGCATGCGCGGGAGCTCATTGCAGGCCCGCGGATGCGATGCGCTCAGCGGGTTGGTCAGGAGGTGGGCCGCCATATGCTCGGCGTGTGCGTGATTAACCCCGCGCAGCTGCGTGCCCTCCGTCTGGATTATGGATTCGAGTGCAGCCTCATTCGCAGGCAAGAGTCCCACAACCCGCCTCTACTAGAATCATCACCCCTTCGGCGAGGTGCCAGGGACACAGCCTAGCCCTGCGTGGGAGCCTTCTGGGCCTGGCTCATCCAGGCCCATGCCCCTGCCGGGCATGCTCAGCTGGGTTACAACTGGCCAGCACCCAGAAAAGGCCCAGCCTGCCATGCGTGTGACTGAGCACCCCCCAAGAGAGCTTCCGGTTGCCCTGAAGGTCTTAGGACTGTTCTCCTGGCACCTGTATTGGGCTGTTCCTGGGTTTGTTTGTCCAGCCCCCCCCCCCCATCTCACCCTCCGACTCCCCGTCTTCTCCCTGCCATCATTTCTCCAGCCCTGGCAGCCTGGCAGCCCTGACCACAAGGGCACACCTTCCAGCAAAGTGTTTTCAACATCTGGAAGGCTGCCATAGTAGCCTGGGCAAAGGATGGCAGGATGAGAACAAAGGTCCCTCTCACTGGATGGAAATCTAGGCCCATGACCCCCATGTTCTGTGCGCTCTGCAAATACTTACCGAAACAGTGTTGGCATGTGCGGTACTCCAGGGGGCTCAGAGGCTGGGGCAAGAGGAGGTGGTGGTAGAACAAACCTCGGGACTCTGCATCTTTGTACCAGCCCTAGCCCTTCTCAGCAGGTGAGCAGTGACTCTGAGCTCGGCTCTGCTCTGACTGTTCAAAGCCTCATTGGTTTGGGCCACAGGAAGGACAAGTTCCTCCCCCTCATCCCAGGCGCTGCATGAACCCCGTTGGTTCCACGGGCGCTCCTGAGGTAGTGATTCATTCCGCAGACAGGCACCAAGCACCCACTGCCTGCCAGGCGCCCTGCTAGGTGCCAGGAAGGGAAGACAAAGACTAATAAGACACAGTCTCGGTCCCCAAGGAGCTCGTGTCTGGTGGAGTAGACAGCTATGTAAACAAATGGTTCCAATACAGTGAGATAAATAGCAGCACACAGGCGTGTTTATAGAGGGTTGAACACAGAGAAGGAAGTGACTAAATTGGCCGGGAGGAGTCGGTGATGAGCTTGGTGAGCTTCCTGTTGAGCACAGATAAGTCTGAGGGCCGACCAGGAGCACTGGGTCCCCTACTCCACAGGGGCCATGGCCCCGGGACCCCAGGAGCCTGTGCACTAGGAGGGAGGGAAGACTCACTGTAGGCATTCGCTCACCACTGCATCTAGAAACAAACCAAGTGCCGCGCTGGACACAGAAGATACAAAGAGGCATGAAGTGAAGCATATTCTGAGATGGCGAAATCCTCCCGTCACCGTAGGAAACCTTCTGCAGATACAGAGAAGGCAGAGAAATTACTGATGGGGAGGCAGAAGACTGGGACGTCCAGGGAAGTTGTCCAAGAGAGGTTCTTAGCTAAGTTGGGTTTTGAAGGAGGATGAAGGGTTCCCATGTATTTTTTTTTTAATTCATTGCCCTCAAGTCGGTACTGACTCCTGGCAGCCGGGTCGCAGGGGGTAGAAGTGCCCCTCTGGGTTGCAGAGAACCCTGTGGGTTACCCTGTGGGTAACTCTTCCCCCCCATCCCCCGCATCACTGCTCTGGTGGGAGTAGGAAACCCAGCCTTGCTCCTGGAGAGGTGCTGCTGGATTTAAACCATCAACCCTGTGGGCCACAGTCCCGCACACAACCACTGCGCCACCAGGGCTCAGCTGAGACTGTAATTCTTTGCGAGAGTAGAAAGCCCCATCTTTCTCCAGGGAGCAGCAGGTAGTTTCAAACTGCTCTTTTTGCAATTAGTGGTCCAATGCATAAGCACTATGCCACCAGGCTCATGGAGAGCAGGAGAAGGGTATAAAAGGGGGGTAATGCAGAAACTTGATAAGGACACAGGTGACAGAGACACAGGCATCCTGGTGTAGAATAGTGGTGGAGGATAAAAGCTATGCAGACTCACGGGTGGTCCCAATGATGAACGGGTATCTGAAAAGCTGGACGTTCAAGGCCACCCAGAAGCACCTCGGAAGAAAGGCCTGATCATCTCCTGCTATTCAAAAATCACCCATGGAAAGCCCCTCTGGAGCACAGTTCTACTGGAGCATGCATGGGGCTGCGGTGAGTCTAAAGCCACTCGCCAGCTCGGTTCCTTCCAAAGTGATTGTGGCCCAGGCCTTTGTGGATAGCCTGTGAGCCTGGAGCCAGCCTGCTTCTGCCTCCAGCAATGTCACCAGCTGAACTCACAATTTCCAGGCTCAGGCTGCTTGGCGAACACTCCTGGCTTCATCTTGGCTGAAGACAAATATGAGAAATTCACAGGACCCAGTGAATTCCAGGAGCCAGGGACATGACCAGTCCCTTCAGAGTCCCTTGAAAATCTTCTTGGACTCCCCCTCCTTGCCTCTTGCTCCAGGAGTTGCTGGCTCGTGGGCCTTGGTTGTGAGTGGCGTCTGGGTTTGTAAGCCTCCCCAGGGTGCTTGTGCTGAGACCCTTCCTCACAAAAAAGAGCAGGCCATGCCCCAGAGGAGTCGTGCATTACCTGTGGGCAGTCCTCAGCTGTCAATGCCACCCCAGCAAGTTCCCAGGGAGCAGAGTCTCAGGTGATGTGTCCCTCCGACACGGGGGGAAACAGACGCCGCTGCTGTCACGTTGTTCAATCTCTGATGAAGATGCTATTCTTAGCACTCTGGCAGTTTGGGATTCTCTAATCAGGGAGCTGGGAAAAGGCCAACCACAGGTGCCAGGGGATTTGATATTCTATGCAGGACCTGTTTCGACGGGGCCAGGAAAGATGCCATGGTTGGGTAGGGCCTGTTTAGATGATAATCAGATAGTCTTCATCTCGGGAGCAAGGAGGGCACAGAGGGGCCTAAACGTGTAATCGGAGGGAACCCAGCTGTCTAGTGAGTTCTGGGACCCCTGAGAGAGCAGGTGAACCCTCCCTCACCTCCAGCCTCAGTCTCAGTCAGCGGCTGAATCAGCCTAGGCTGGGGCTCAGGCCTCCAGACAGGTCTGTTAGAAGGCATTGAGGTTCTTTGATAAGGAGACACAAGGCTAGACCACCAGGACGAGGAAGGAGCCTAGACACAGAGGGACTGAGTTCAAGCAGAGAACCAGGACCACCAAGGTCTAGGGAGAACCACCAAGCAGAAGACCCTAGGTTGAGCAGGGTGGTCCACATTTAAGAAGTTTTCCCCTCTGGGCAGATACAGCCTAGCCAGTTTCAGCCCCCGCTCCTCCACTAGGACCAGTGCGCGTGCACACCATGGCCTTGTGTGCAGGCTGCGTGCGGAGCTGCTCACTTCCCTCTGGCTAGACAATGAGAGGTTTCCAGAGCATGGGCCTGTTCCTGCAGGTGGCTCCACCTCGCCTCAAAGGGCCAGAGGGACTTGGAGGCATTGGGCCAGTCCTGAAGCCAGAGGCACTTCATGCTGAGCTGGGTTCCACAAGAGTCCTCAGAGACCCACACCAGTGGCCAGGAGAGGAAGAGGGGCTGGGTGCTGACCCTGAGCTGGTCCTCCCAGCCTCCGCCCTTGTTCCCTTGCTCTGAGCGGCGGGGGCCAGAGGACCAGGAGATGCTGGGTGCTGCAGGTGACAAGGAGGCAGCCTGCCAGATTCCAGCCTCCCATCTAGAGCTGACGGCGGAGCCACCGGGGAGAGGAGATAAGTGGCGGGGGCATTGGCGAGTTTTTGAGCACCCACAAGGGGAGATCCGCTGTGTCTAGACAGAGTCCCGGCTCAAATCAATAGGACGCCCGTCTCCGAGGTCTGCCTGCTCCCCGTTTGGAATAGACAACAAACCTGCTTCCTGCCCCATGTGGCCAGGAGAGGGAAGGGCTGGAGGTCAGAACCTGAAAATGGAAGGCAGAGAAAAGGGCTGGGAGAGGCCGGTAAAGTGACCAGACCTCCCGCTTTTGGTGGGACAGTTCCGATTTTAAACAATTTTTCCCACGTCCCGCGGCATTTTTAAAAAGTCCCGATATTTGAAAAGAATGCACTACAAGCTAGGGAATGGCGGGAGAACAGGAAGGCAATATACCTCCTCTGAACACACACACACACACCCCACTCCCAGTGAATGGTGTCCCATTTTACCAATGTTAAAATCTGGTCACTTTAGGCATGGGCCACCTCTCTGGGTCACCATAGCCAGCTCCGCAAGGAGAAAGGGGCTGTAGCGTCAGTCTGTGTGCTGACGGGCCTTCCCTCCCGCATCCTCACAGGAACCCTGCCAGGTCTCCAACCAGACTCACTGCCGGGGAGTCCAAGCCCACTCCCAGGGACCCTGGCAGGCCAGGGGAACTAACTGCCCCTGTGGCCTTCTCCCACCCCTGCTACTCTCCTTCCATGGCCCCCCTCGGGCACCACCCAGGAGAAGAGGAAGGTCCTTGACAGGCCAGATGGACACAGTGGCTGCGATAGTGAGCTCCAACAAGTGCACGGCAGTGGCGGGGATGGCGTAAGACATGGCAGGGTTTTGTTCACGAGGTGGGGTTTTGTTCTGTGGGAACAGACTTCACAACAGCCTTGTCACAGACAGGAAGCTGACTTGCGCAGGAGCGAACCCCAGACCAAGAAAGAGTGCAGCCAGGACTTGGACTGATAGCCCAGCTGCAGGGCCCTGCACTTGCCCACAGCTGCTATGCCCCCTGGGCACAGGGCGGAGATGTGGGCCTGTGTGGTGCCCGGGGTGGAATCCAGTGACTGCAGGAAGGGATTCAGGCAGCAGCAGCAGCAGGACAAGAGTGATTCCTCAGGAAGTTTCCACCGGACTTTCCAGCTGTTGAAAAACGCCACCCCTGTCATCCCCAGCGACCGGAACCCCATCAATCTGCGGAGTGGATGGCACAGACTCCCACGCTGGGCCCAGGTGCTCAGCCCCAGACAGCTGCTGTGAGGACCCCCGGCCCTCCCTCCATCCTGTTCGTGCAGAGCCAGCTGGGAGCAGCACCCCAGATTGCCCTTTGTCCCCTGAGTAGCCCACAGTGAGGAGAACACTGCTTGGGCTCCTGAAACCGTGCTGGGCCTGAGGGCTATGGGGCAGCAGCCCGGGGGCCCGACCTGAGCGCAGGCCTGGTGAGGACATTTGGCGCCAGGAGAGAAGCGCACCAGCAGGGCCCCGATGCATGGGCCCCAATCCCCTGAGCTGCTCCTTGCCTAACTTTGCCTCCAGCCTTCTCCCCCAGGAGGCCTGGGATCCCTCCCCAGCTCCAGGACACCATGCCCTGCTCCAAGGAAGCAGAGTACACTGTTCCCCCCAGCCTCCCTCCCCAACTACTGTGAACAATTAAGCCCAGGACAGCCATTAGCTAGTGCTGAAGGGCCTGTATTGATTAAGGATAATTATATTTACTCTTTAGCAGTGTGAGGCCTGGGAGGAATATTTTTTTGTTAATTTGCTGCTGCTTAGCCTGAGGAATGGGGGCTGATGGGCTAACACCCCCTCTAGATAGTCACACACACACACACACACACACACGTCTCCATTGTTACTGAATTATTGTAACTCCCCATCTCAGGCCCATGGCATTCTGGGATGCCCTTTCTGCCACTTTTATTCCAGAAAGGAACGTGGAGCTGGCTGATCCTCTTTTGTCTATTTTTATCTTGAATAAGAGGCATGGTGGTGCCCAAATTACAGCAACACACACCTTCTAGGCAGAAGAGAGATGAGGAGATTCTACTGTCATGTATAGAAACCTAGGTCCCAGGAGAAGATGGCCCTGGTGCCCTACCGACCCCACGGTCAGTTGCAGATTGAACTGTTGTGAGCCAGCATTTCCATTGGCTCGGGGGGAAGGGAATTGGTTTGGTTTGGTTTGGTTGCTTTTGAAGTAGCTTACCAGGCCTTTCTTCCTGCCTCCCTGGCAACACTTGGCACTCACGTTGTCTTTTGGCCAGGCAGGAGCAGCTGTCTGCTTCGGCCCTGTGCCTTCATTTTCTCAGCATCTGCCCTGTCCTGGCGGTCACTTACACCCACTGCCATCATGTCAGCTCCGACTCAGAGCACCCTGATAGGACAAAGTAGTGCCCCTGTGAGTTTCCGAGTCTGTAACTCTTTAGAAGTTTCTATCCCTCTCCCTTGGAGCAGCTGGTGGGTTCAAACGGCAGACCTTGCATTTACCAGCACAGAGCATAACCCACTACTTCACCAGGCTACAGAGGCCAAAAAATACTCCACACCCCCCCAACCCCCCGCCCTCAGGTGGTTTACATATGAGTGAAAGGGCCAAATAGAGAAGCTTCCCTCTCACACGCTGTGTCAGTCTGGGTAGATCAAAGAAACAAATCCACAGAAACTCCTGTAGGGCGAGTTCTATATAAAGGATGAGTGGACATTAAGAAAGCATCCCAACCCAGTGCTGTCCAGACCCATAAGTCCAACATTAGCCCCTATGTCCGACACCGATCCACAAGTCCTCCTCCATCTCACAAAACACACGCCATGATGTCGACTGCAGGAGGAAAGCTGCATAAGCTGGATGTGTCAGCATCTCAGCGCTGATAGGGGTCTCCACACGGCTGCTCCCGCACCCAGGGCTGCATCAGGAGGTCCATGTGACTGCTCCTCAGGGGTGTCTCACAGGAAGGGAGCCTTGCCAGCTGGGGCAGGGAACTGGCTAAGGCAGCTGCACCCTGGTCTGACCAGCAGAAAGCAAGAGACCCGAGCGCTAGAAAGGCGAGGCTCACCGAGTCATTTATCTCTCCTCCCTTCAATTAATCCCACATGTGTTTATCAGCCAGGTTGGAACAATAAACCTTACTTATCACAGACACTGTGGGTAAAAACAGTTTGCCCTCAAACCTCGGGTCAGCACTTCGCAGGGCCTAGACAAATGACTCCTCTAAGACTCGGTCTGCCTGCTGGGAAAGGACAGGTGAAAATAATGTGGACTTACCAGCGCCCTGGTGAACGGCCATGAAGGTATGTAGGGAAGCGCTCAGGCCCATAGCAGGTACTCACCAGAGGATAAGAAAGACCCAAACGCCAGCCCCACTGGCCCCTCATCCATTCTGATTCACAGTGGCCTGGCTTAGAACTTCTGAGACTGTCGGTCTTCACGAGAGCAGGCGGCCTCCTCTTTCTCCTACCGAGGGGATGGTGGGTTTGAATCTCCAACCTGGAGGTTAGGAGCCCACCCCCAGCACCCCCAGGGCGAGTGCTAAATACTGAAGAGGGGAGTGGTAGAGCAGGGGTAGAATTCCCGCCTCCATCAGGGAGACCCAGGTTCCAGTCATGACCATTGCACTTCCATCCTGTGCAACCACCTGCATTGGTCAGCGATGGCTTCCATGTTGTTCCAATGCCCAGCAGCTGTGAGAAAGACATGGTAGCCGGCAGCTACTGCAAGGCAAGGATGCGGGTCTCAGGTTCCGTGGGATAAGTCTGCTCCGTCTGAGAAGCTTGCTACAGGTTCAAATCAACTCCAGGGAAGCAGGTTTATCTCTGCTCACTATCCTGGGATGCCAGAGGCCCTTCCCCACCTCCCCTTCAGTGCTCAGTAGTCTGAGAGTACAGCCAGGCAGCCTGGCTCCCTCGACCACATGATGAACCATGCTGCTCGCACTTCCCACGTGGCATGGGCTGCCCTGCTGGCATCAGCAGGGGTGTCACCAGTGCACAGAGGATGGGTATTACTCTGTGCAGCCCGGCGGTGGTAGCAGGAAGGAGCTCCTGAAAGAGGGTAACCAGGCTGCTTGGGGCAGAGAGGATGCATGCGCAGAGCCCTTCCATGTGAGTGGATTCTCCGCAGGATGAGCGCATGTCCCCCTGGGTACACCTGTTACCCAGTTGGACTATAAACAGGCCCCCTTGCATTCCCACAGGCTCCCCGTCGGCCCCATAAACTGCACGGCCGGCATGATTCCAGTGTGCTTGTGGGAAGCAGGGAAAGGCAACAAGGAGACTCAAGCAGTAAAATCAGGCCTCCGGGGTCTGGTTGGATCCTGAAGAAATGAAGAGTCACTGAGGGATGAATGACCGGACTGAAAGCCTCTGGCTCCCAGATGCAGGGTCCAAGTGGGCAAGGAGGGCCAAGGGCCTCTGAGGAAAAGCCAGCCCTCAGACTGTGACCACAAAGACGCACGGTGGTAGGTGGGAAGGAGGGAGAACGCTGACCCCAGAACGACGCTTTGGCACCAGATCCCAGACGTGCCACTTACGTGCCACATGTGGCCTTGGGTCAGCTATTTCATCTCTCTTCCCTCATCTCTGAAGTCTTAGCAGAGAGCCACCTCACAGGATGGTGGTGAGCATTCCATAAAGCTGACGGGTAGGACATTAGGCTGGCAAGTAGGGACAAATCAGGGGTGGGCCCCGGTTCTGGCTGAGGCGATGGGAGTGGGAGCACTCACTGAGATCAGGAGCAGCAAAGAAGTCGGTCTAGAAGGTGGTACACCTGGTTTAGGAGATGTTGGGTGGGACGTATCTCAGGTGCATGGAGAAACCTGATAGATTGGTGGTTGTTCTAAGTCTGGTACCCAGGGTAGGTGTAGGTTGAAGTAACCAACCCTGGCATCATCTGCACGTGGGTGGCAGTGGGTGTAGAGCCAGGAAAATACCTGAAGGAGCCAGGGAGCAGCAGCCTAGAAGGTGCCAGTGAGAGACAGAAGCCCATGGAGGAATTCTGAGACACGTCAGAAAGCTAGGACAGTCACCAGGAGACCATCATGTCCTCAAAGCCAAGGATGAGTTGAATTTCAAGAAGGAGAGAGTTGCTAACAGTGTCCAGTGCTGCAGAGAGGCCAGGCAAGTCAGACAGAAGGACTGGATTTAGCCACGGCAGGCTCGGGTGGCTGTGTGTCGCCGTTGACTAGAGAGATTACGAGGTTGATAGAGATTAAAAGGTAAGGCTGTGGAAGGAGCAAGTGTTGACTTGTCCAAAGCTTGACTGTCCAAAGCAGGGAGGCATGAGGAAGCCAGAGAGCTAGCCGGAGAGTATTTGTCTTTAAGGAGGACAAGCCTTGCGCCTGGGAGAGAAGTGTAGAGATGGAGAGGTTGGAGATGTCCGATAACGGCGTAATTGATAGAGCAAAGTCCTTGCGGAGACAGGAGGGGAGAGCTGCTGGGTGCTTGGGAAGATCCGCTCTGACAGGAGGAATGCTGCCTTCTCAACGAAGACAGAGGGAGGGAAGGGTAAGTGGGGACATGGGTAACTGTGCGCTGTGCCCAAGGGGTCAAGCAAGCACTGGTTCCACAGGAACGTGATGAACTTGAAGACAGACTTCTGTGTTCAACTCACCTTTGCCCTCTTGTCCTCCCTCCCTGGCAAGCCTGGAATAATAAACCGAACCAATCACCGGGTCGAGTTGGCTCCGTTCCTCCTCCTGCCGATCCCCTGTGTGTCAGTCAGACTGCGCTGCACGCTACTTTCCCGGCTGTGATCCTTGGGGGAAAGAACGCAAGACGATTCTTCCAAAGTCCCTCTGGGTGGGGCTTGAACCTTCTGTTAGAAGTTGAAAGCTTAAATCATGCCTGGTGCCTAGGGGCTGCCTGGCACCAAATGCAAATGAAAAACCAAAGCCTTTGCCTTCCAGTTACAACTCATAGCAGCCTGAGTGTTACAGAGTGGACCGTGATCTTTCCAGAAATGGATCACCAGGCCTTTCTTCTGTGGTACACTGGTTGAGTTCAAACCAGCAATCTTTCAGCGACTGGTCCAACCAACACAAATCGCTTGCACGGCCCAGGGACCTTTATAGGGGAGGCAGGTTTTAAATGGTGGCTAGTCGCATGAATGAATGCGTGACTGGCTGAGTAAGTAAATGAATGAAGGCATGTGCCCACCAACTCATGCTTATGGGGTTTCTCTGAACCTAGTTCCTTCTCCCATCCCTGAGAAACGGGAGACTCTGGGTGAGGCACTTTTCAAGGCCAGATGGAGCATTGGAAGGTGGTGTGAGGTGAAGAGGGGGTGTTCGCCGTCACAGCCAAAGGGAGCCAAAGTCCCAGAGAGCACGAAACCTCTCCACCCACCTAGCTCCATTCCCCATACTCCCATTGAATGCCAACATGAAATGATTGCTACATCGTCTGCCAGCATTTGGGGGTTCAGCGACTCTAAATAACACTGCAATCTGTAGCCAAATGAGCAGTGGTAACACAGTGTACAGGAGGTAGTCTAAGGGGCACAGAAGGTTCAAACCCACCTGCAGCTCTGCTGGAGAAGGAGGAGTCTGTCTGCTCCTGTAAAGACCATTCTGCTGTGCCCTGAACGTCCTCTATGAATCAGATTCCCTCGATGGCCGTAAGCTGTGTGGCACGTGCACACACACACACACACACACACACACACATTCAGTGTTCCGTGTCTCAATCAGGAGTCCTCGTGGTGTGTTGGGTTACACATTGAGACGGTAATCTTGAGGTCAGCCGTTCAGAACCACCATCTGCTCCCCAGGGGAAAGAGGAGGCTCTACTCCTGTAAAAAGTGAAGGGGAGGGTTTTTCCTTTTAGTTTTTTTTTTTAAAGAGGAGCTTGTACCCCGGGCTCAATGTTTGGAAATGTATGTGGCAACGTGTGCAAATGTGCTTGATACAAATGATGTACTGAATGTTGTAGTAGCTGTAAGAGCCCCCAATAAAATTATTTTTTTTTTTAAAAAGTGACATTCTCAGAAACCCAAGGAAGTGGTTCTATCCTGACCTGTAGGGTCACGATGAGTCAGAATGAACTTGGTAGCAGTGAGTTTGTTGTTTTTGTTAGTGGTGGTGGTGGTGGTGGTGTTGGTTGGTTTGGTTGTACATCTCCGGGTTTCACATGGGCAGATTGAACCAATCACAAATCAACCATGTATATTGGGGTGGGGGTTGGGAGCGAGAGAGAGAGAACTCATAAAAAACAGTGAAGTGGTCAAGACAATGCAGCAACAGCTAAGAGGGAACCCAGGAGCTCTGGGCGTTAGCTACTTCAACTAATCTAGAGATGACTTAAAGTATGCAAAGAAGGCATGTGGATTATGTGCAAATGCTGCACTGCTTTACATAAGGAAGTGAATATCCTGGGAGTTTGGTATTAAGGAGAAAAGGTGATCCTAGACCGTGTGTGTGTGCGTGTGTGTGTTTTAAATTTGCCAAGTCAACACTTTTTACATATGTGATTAAGAGACATTCATGACTTTCACCACGTTGTTTGTCACCACCACCCATCTCGGAAACTCCTGGGGGTAGTTCTACCCTGTGCTATAAGGTCAGTAGCTATGGACCTGTCCCATTGGATGATAGGGAGCTTCTGAGTTCACAGAAACTCAGTGCTTCCTAAGCAGGGACCCCCTCTCACCTCTCCCACCTGGCCCGAGCTTTTGTGGCCTTAGTTCTAGTTTCTAACGGGGGCCTGTGTCGCCCCATCAGTATCTGTCTGCCTCACTTTCTAGCCTGACACACAACCTGTTTGGAGAACCTAAAATGCCAGGCAGAAGGTGCTTCACTGTCTCCTGCAGGAACCTGAAGCAAGATGTCCCCAGGGCAGAGAGGACCACAGCTTGACTCTTCCCAGCGGTCACCCAGCCTCCCAACAAGGGGGCAGAAACAGACGGACTTTATTCTTAGCTCCCCTTGCAAGCTCCTGAGCCCTGCCCTACTTTCTGGAAACAGAGGGCTTGGGGCCCACGCCATATGGTTGGCACAAAGGTTCTGAGCAGCTTTGCTGTTGATGACAAAAACAAGGGAGCGTGACTCTCCCCTCAACCAGTCTCCGAGTCAGGGAATCCATTGTTGGGGCCTCCAATGGTTCTGAGCCTCCAGGGATCACCCCAGTCAGTCCTGTGCTCCATGCTCCATCTCTAAAAGGGGGCTCCAAGAGCCTTCTTCTAGAAACCCACGATCTGGTGTTTGCCACGGCAGCGGATTTCCCGATAGGCCTGTTCTACCACATAGCTCCCTCCCCAGATCACCGCTAGCCTGTTCTGTGCTTCACCTGCGCTTCCCATAGGACCAGGACCAGATCATCACTTGGAGCATAGAGGTCAGTGGCAGCAATAAAGAGGCTCCCAGTTGAGCTCAGTCCAGACTGTGCAATAAAGGGCATCATTTATTCAGTCTTTCCGGAAAGGGCACGATGCATGCCAGTAACAGATGCTATGGATGCCCACAACGAACATAGTCATCTTTGCCCTCGAAATGCTATTTGTACTGCTGTTCCCTGTCCCCTAGCGGGGACACAGGAACTGCCATGATCCAAGGACCAAAGACTATGGAAGGGGGCGGGGAGGTGCTAGGGTTTCTCCCTCCTGGATGGAATCCTTGAGTTTGTAGCCGCCCTCGTGTTTTCAGCCCTCGCTTCGTGCTGTCTGCCTCGTGACCTCCGTTCATGCACAATGGAACTGGGAGGGTAGCCGGTCCACAGACATAGCAGGGCAGGCAGGGCTCTCAGCCCAACAGAGAGCCTCGGTGCCCGTTGGCTGCCCCCGACTCCCTCGGCCACTCCCCTGCCCAGGGGGAAGGTTCTCCTCGCCATTTTCTTCCTCCGCTCACTTGACCCCCAACTTTAGGCTGAATCTTTCGTTCCCACTCTTTCCGGACTTTCACAGCCTGGACAGCTCTTGGGGGCATTTCTTCTGGGTCAGCGGGGTTGGACAGTGGCACCCAGCTCCCACTTTTGGACCTTGACATCTGTCTGGAGTCCCTCCTGCCCCACAGCTTCTCTTCAAGGGGACACAATGAGGTGCCCTGGAACTAAAAGACAAGAGGGGTCTGGCCAGGAATGGGCCATTTGGAGTAGGAGGGGGTCTACCCTGGGAAGAGGCCCATTTGGGGACACGTGACAACTCACCCTCACTATGACCCAGCATATGTGCTGGGGACTCAGAGAGCCATGGGTCCCCTGGGGCAACCCAGCTTATCAGGAGCAGCCAGCATCCAGAACAGTGCTGCCCTTGTGAAGCCATCTACTTTATGGTCATCTGATGTGACCGCCCTAGAAACTCAGACAGCCAGGGACATGCAGGTGGAGTCCATAGGGCATCCCAGGGGAGAGGGTTTATGAGGAAGCACCCCACAAATGGCCCTCCAGGTGGGGCGGAGAAGGCAGTGGCCCCAGCAGCACAGACAGAAGGCCACAGTGATGGGTGCCTCTGGCTAACTGCACAGCGACCACAGGGAGAATGCCTCGGACGTGTTTGTGACTTGATCTGTTCGTCACTTTGACCCTTAAGAAAGTAGGAGAGGCAGACAGGGGCACTGAGTCCAGACGTGCTTGTGAGCTAAGAGAAGTCTGCGTTGCTAAGAAGAATGTGGGTTGTCTCTTCTGTCCCCCCATAGCACCGACAGACCCCTCCACTTGGAACAGGGCCTGCTGCATTGTGGCTGGTGAAGGACTGCACTGAAAGGGAAGACGGCCCGCCTCCCTCTGGTGCTACTGCGCCGTCTTGGTCTGACCCATCAGTGGGAGCGTTTCTATGACCCTCTGTTTGAGGGTGAGGCTCCAGGCTCACATGCTCGATAGCCCAGCAACAAGACGCCGCAGCCACGGTGGCCGCCACGCCGCTGATGACCGTTGAGAATCCGCATGGAACGGAAGGGGCGGCCCAAGGCGAGACAGGCCTGCCTCTTCAAGCAGGAAGACGCTAGATGCTCTGGTATCACATTGCGGGGCTTCTGAGACAAAAATGAAGTAGCCTCTAGATTACATGCACTTGGAAAGGGGGCGCAGGACCCAGGAGGAGGGAAGATCAGCTACATCAATTTTGCCATGTTGAAATGCTTTCTCTCTTTGGTAGGCTTTTTTCCAGACTATCGAGACACTGAGCCTGGCATATCATTTTATTTCGGGAGGACATCTGATGGCATCATTGCTTTAATTTCTCCAGTTCTTCATAAACCGGAGAAATGGCTGTGGGCAATAGGGCAATTGCATGACTTCAAAAGTGCCTGCACAGGCCTGTTGTTCTTCGCGGTGTCGACAGAATTCCTTGGGGGGTGGGTCATGGTGGTGGGTTCAGATCTGTAGCCTTGTCTGTGGTGACACATCTGAAGGCAGAACCTATACCCATAGATGCCTGGGCACGGCGCGCCCCAAAACTCCCAGAAGAGTGCTTTAACTGCTGTACCACCAGTGCTCCTTCATCCCAGTGCCATCGTCAGAAAATGATCAGACAAATCTCAAAGGGAGTAGTAGACACCAGACGCCATGGTCATGAAAAACCAGGGTCGTTCAAGAGCCTGTGGCCACCCAGAAGGGCCTAGGGCACTGTGGCGGTCATGTGCTGATGTTAATTTCATGATTGAGATGTAGGGGTGGAGTCTAGCCTGTTGATCTGGAGATAGCCATTGAGTGGCCAATGAGGCCTCCGTGTGGGCATGGCTTTCTCCTGGGGTTTCTGGGAAGTTTCACAATATTTCCCTCATGGCGATGAGAAGCTATCTCCCCAGTTGTTGGGAGTCAGTCTCAGAGACGATGAATCATGGACAAGACAAGATGGCAGCATCCGAGGAGCCGGAGGAGCCAGAAGAGAGGCCACACAGCCTTGCCCTGCTGGAACCAGACCTCTGAAGCTGGCGAAGCCACGTGGAGAACCCCGCCAGCACTGAATTACCTCTACCACCACTGGATACTGTTGATGGACCCTGAGCCCTGGAAGCAAAGAGCAGGGGAGATCCCTGCCAGCACCGGGACTCTGCACCCACTGGCTGTGACTTCGTGAGTCAGACAGAGATGTTATAGACTGGTATCGAGCAAATGGGCTAATAGCGGACATAGGGCTTTGGACTGGACTGGGTTGGGATGCTTTCTCAATGTTCCATTCCTCTCGTATATAAACCGTACCCATATATCCATATGTGTGTCTATGGATTTGTTTTTCTAATCTACCTGGACTAATGCAGGCACCGTGACAGTCAGATGTAATGCAGTGTCCCCGGGGACACTGGGACAGGACAAGGACGAAGACAAAAACGAAGGGCTTCTGCATAAACTGTAGATGTCGGGTAACAATAATATCGCCATCCTGGTTCCCAAATGGTGAGGAGAAATCGCAAAAGAAAGCAATCCGCTGCCATCGAGCCAGTTCCAAGTCCTTCGGGACGGACGAGAACTGCTGCCTGGGGCGTCCGAGGCTGCCCCTCTTCATGGAGCAGGCAGCCATGTCTTCATCCGGTAGAGCTGGCTCCTGATAGGCCCACGCCCCTGGCCATCAAGGGTAATCGGACTCAGTGAGTCAGAATCCCATTTAGGATTTCCCAGGCTGTCGGTTGTCATGGGAGCAGAGAGCCTCATCGTGCTCCCTTGGAGCAATTGGTGGGTTCGAACCGCCGACCTTGTAGCTAGCTCTCGAACAGTTATACCACAGCACGACCATCTGATACTGATGCCAGGCAGTGCTAAAAGGAGAAGTGGAGTGAGGTATGTTGGCACTCAGAACTACCTTCACGTTTTTCCTTGAAGTCTAAGAAATTATACTATCCTAAAATTAAAAGTTTATTTTAAGAATGCAATGAACACAAGTGTGAAGCCCCGGTATTCAGCTTGGGAAATAACTCGCGGTGGAAGTATGTCTCGGGGGACATCCGAATGGAACACAGCTTGTGGAAAAGAACACTAAGGCTTTTTAATTGACCACAATCTCAATATATAGCCCCGAGCAATGTGATTATTCAAGAGCCAGTGACATCCTATACTTGATTGATAATCTCTTAGAGACGATGAAACAACTCGGCAGGACTCTGCACCACGCACACCAGAGCAGTCCCAACACGACGACCAAGCTTCCCGGGTTTGAGCCCCATCCTGCCTGTGTGAACCGGTTTGTCGCACCACTTACCCTTGTGAGTTCTCAGTCTCCTTGTCCGCAAGCTGGGGTGATAATAATAATCATGACTACCTCCTCGAGCTGCTGGGCCAAGCCAGGCCCTCTGCACGCAGGAGGTGCTCGGGAAATGTGGGCGATGGAATCTGGTGGGATGGAGACTGAGTCCGTGGGCCCAGGGGCCTGCCTGGCCTCAGGTGGGTGCTCAGCCTTGTTGTCCTAAGGGCCGTGTGGGACAGAAAAGAACTGCTCCTGAAGGTTTCTGACTCTGTCGATATTCCCGGAACCAGAACACGTGGTCTTTCTCCCGCAGAGCCACTGATGCGTTCCAACCACTCACCTGTCCCTGAGCAGTCCACAGCTTAACCCACTGGGCCACCAGGGCTCCTGTGTTACTCTAAAGGATATGCAGAAGGTCAGGCTCTACTGCCCCACAAGGGACTGGGGAGGGGTCTGTCACCGGGACCAAACTAAAAACAAACAAACTCAACTCCCGGCCATCCAGTCGATTCCATGGGAGCAACCCTACAGGGCAGGATAGGGCAGCAGCCCCTGGAGGTTTCTGTATGGGAGTAGAGGGACGGGTGATTTGAACCCCTGTCCTTGCCATTAGCAGCCCAGTGCGTGACCCACTATGCCAACAGAGCCCTTTCTCACAGGGACAGGGCCCTATGACGACGTCAGAGGCAAGGAAGGCCATCAGGTGGAAGTGACTGTCTGGGTCATTGATTTCCTGGAACTCAGTGTTTCTAAACCTGTCGGCCACTGGGTGTCCTTATCTCGAAAAGCAGATAAGGACACCCTTTGGTCAGCTTCGCCGGCTGACTGAGAGGAGAAAATGAGTTAATAAATATGGAAGTGTACTGAATAATAATCAAAAGGAACTGCTTTTAGGAAGCACCGTGTGACGAAAACAGCCTTAAATGTGCCCCTCCTTTGATGCCAGCTCTATTCAGAGGCGAGGGGGGAGGGAACAGGAAGCCATGTGAAGCGCTTGCTGTTTTAAATGGCAGAGCCAATGGGGGCCAGCCCAGACCAAGAATAGCGGCCGGTGTCGAGAGCTGGCAGAGGAGCAGGGAACATGGCGCCCCCTCTCTGAACGCCCTTTTCCTCTTCGGTGAAGCGGGATCCTGCTGCCAGCCTCACAGAGTATGGGTTACCCTTTGACTGCTGTTGCCGTCAGCCCCACCCACTGTTGTTGAGTCCCCTGCACGCAAGATGACCCCCTGAACAATGGCCTTGGTCCTCGCCATCTGTAGGGTTCTCACTGGGTGGTTTGCTAAAGCAGATCGCCAGGCCTTTCTTCCGCGTCTGCCTTCATGGGAACCCTCCAGGGAAACATATTCAGCATCAGGCAGTGGTATGCACGGACTGGACCCGGTTCTCCTACATGGAAGGTGAGCATTATGCCACTGACGTGTCACTGCCCTCATCCTTCCCATTAAAAGCAACTCATTGCCATCGAGACGATGCCAATTTACAGAGACCTTAAAGGACAGGGTTGAATTTCCCTCCATGAGTTTCGGACAATGCGCAGTAACTCTTTATGGAAGTAGAAAGCACTGACTTTCTCCTGAGGAGTGGCTGCTGGTTTTGAACTTCAGAACTTGCAGTTAGCAGTCAATTGCATAACCACTAGGCCACCAGGGTTTCCTGGTGACAATGGTCTGAGTGCCGCGTTCCATAAGACCTGTCGGACAAAAGGGTCACTACCCTCCAGGTCCCTCGGGGCCAGAGGAGAAAAGGCCCACCCTGCAGGAGAAGAGTTAGAAGGCACCCGAAGACAAGTGTCTCCAGGATAGCCCCAGCCAGGAGCGTGCCTGAGGAGATTAGTAATCTGCAACTGTGAGATTCTGGATAAAAACAGAACCCAGGGGGATCCGGCTGGAGGGAAAGCAGAAGAATTGACACGGGGAGGGTCAGTGCAGAATGAGCTGGCGGAGACTGGTGCATAGGAGGCAGGAGGGGGAAGGCAAAGGACTGGGGCAGCACAGGGGCAAAGTCATGGCAGAGGACAGAGCCTTGGTCCAAGCACACCTGACATGACCCAAATCCCTGTGTGCGCTACCCATCCATGTCCATTTCAACAGCGTTCACGGCCAACCACGCATTCTGCCAACATCTCTTGGACCAGAGGTTTCAAAAGATGTTAGTACAACGTGTGGGGCTAGGGTGGGGGGTTGGGGGCACAGCAAGAGTGTGATCCATTGTGTGTATGTGCAGAGCCTAGCGAAACAATAGATGGATCTGGATTTATATAAAGGGACCCAGACACTGCTTTTCTGCATCTTTCTTAGTAAAATCCACAAGGGCAACACATAAAATGCACCCTCTCTCCTCCAAACCTTACCCGCAGAGCAGTGGCTCCCAGCAGGGACTCTTGCAGAGCTGTGAGGTCAGGAATGAAGCCCTCCTTAGGTGTGGCTGAGCCCCTCCCAGCCACCTGCCAGCCCTGCCTCCATCTCCCCGGCTTGTTTTGGAGGAGAATCTGCCCAGAGCTTCCCCAGCAAACCCTCTTGGCTGAACACCCAGCTGTTCGAAGCCCCCACTAAGCCGCAGGGATCCAGGTTGCTATCTGTCCCTCCACGTCGGTCAGATGCACCTGGAGGCGGGTTAGTTGACTTATCTGCACTCAGCACAGGGCTTGTAGGAAAGGTATTGACAGGCCGACGCATGTCCACAGTTGGGCATCCTGGCTGGTGGGGGCCTGTACCAAGTCCTGCTGGGACAGTTGAAGGAAAACTCTGAGAGACCCGCTGACTGTCTTCAACCACCGACCGGGCAGCCGTGTAAAAGAGGTAATGGACTTGCTGTGTGTGTCCGGGAGAGACCGGGAGTTGTGGTGAGAGGGAGGCAGATGCCGGCCCGTCACGAGGAAGACTTCCGTAATGTGAGCATCTCGGCAAATCTGATGGCAGGGGGAGGCATCAGTCCTTCATGACGGGGAAGGGTTCCTCGGCCTTCGGCCCGAGGTAGGGTGCTGTTGCAAGATTCCTCTCTGGTTGAAGGGTCGGATTCGAAGAGGTCACATCCTCCCCCAGCTTCCGAGCACATGTTTCTTCCGTGCTCTCAGCAAGTAGAGAGTGCAGACCCGGAGGATCGGGGTGTAGCCCCAGGTGATGGAGTTACGTATGTAGATAATCCATATGTTTAATAAGTCTGGGGTCAGGGTGTTCAAGCTCTTTGTAACAGACCCCAAAGAAACCCCAAACTCACTGCCATCATGTCAATTCCAACTCAGCAATTCTACTGGGAAGGACAGTACTGCCTCTGTGGGTTTCTGAGACTAGAAACCATCTTTGTGGGATGGAAAACATTACCTCTTTCCCCCGTCCCCACCCCGTGAAGCGACTGATGGTCTTGCACTCCTGGCCTTGTGATTAGCAGTCCAACTCATAACCAGTATGGCACCAAGTGAATAGAAGAGGCAGGAGATAGGAGTCCGAGCCCCAGGTCCAGCCTTCCGCTTTGATTTTTAAAGGCATCTCTCCCTTACAGGAACCCTGGTGGTAAAATAGGTTTGGAGCTGTGCTGCTAACCACAAGGTCAGCAGTTCAAATCCACCAGCCACATCGAGAGAAAGATCTGAGGCACTCTCCACTGGTAGCACCTTACTGCCTCAGAAACCCTCGGGGGCCAGTTCTACTGTGCTAGGAGGTCACTGTCAGTCGGGATTGACTCAGTGGCAGACACTTTGTGTGTTTGTTTATCCCTTACAACCACCACCCGACTCTCAGTTGATTGCACTCTTGTGGCCTGTGCTTTGCCTTGATTCTGAAAGCTGCATCACCTGGGTCTCAGCTGCCCAGCAGGGTCACCCCGATAAACAGGCTTCAACAGAGCTGGCACCCTAAAAGTAAGGAGAAAGACCTACCTCTGTAACTCTGGAAATTAGCCAATGACCATTTTATGGATCCACAGAGTATTGTTTGAGCAGACTCCACTATGTCAACAGCCAGGGAAAGGGCAGGGTTTCTTTCTTGCCCCGAGTGAGGGCCAACTCGATGGTAACCAGCCCTGCCACCCTGTCGGACAGCTCTCTCAAACTCCCTGCAGAGGGGCCACTTCCTTTCCTGACCTGTCATCCTCTTGTGCCCACGTTTGTGTGGTCCCAGGGACAGGGAGAGTGCTGCAGATGGTCAAAGACCTAACTTGGAGCAAATTCTTGATTCGGCCCCTCTTAAAGTGGCATAGCCTAAAAAACCCTCAAACTCACTGGTGTTGAGTCAAGTCTGACTCCCAGCCACACTGTATAGGACAGAGGGGGGTCCTTTGGGTTCCTGAGCCTATCCAGAAGCGAAATGCCTCCTCTTCCTCTCTCAGGGTCCCGGGTGGCTTCCTACTGCTGACCCTGTGGTGTGAATTTCAATGCATAATCCACGACACCGCCCGGCTCATAATGGCATCACTAAATCAGTTACATGGACCCCACTCGAGCTGCCATTGGAATAACTAGGTCTGCTGCTTAATTTGTTGAAGATACAGCCATACCTGGGTTAGGTAATAGTTAGTCCTCCTGCTCCTGGCATGTGTGCTGTGGGGTCTTCACCTAACCCCCTCGAAGGTCTGTCTGCCCCCCTGAATTAAGTCCTGCTCAGTATCAATTCTCATGGGGTCTTCATTCACCAACCCACCCCGCTCCCAACCTCCCAGCTTCTTGAGTTAATTTTAAAGATCTTCGCCCACCACTGCCCATCACCATCTTCTCTGAAACCCCATTTATAAACCATTTATCCGATGTACATGTGTATCCAGAAATTGCATGAGAACGTGATTGATATTAAGAGACTCTCTTTTAGACTCCCTGGCCTTCCTGCACGGACAGCAGAAGGCAGGGTGATTGTGCCAGAAATCAGCACCACCACATTTGGACAGCGCTCTCCCTCATTTGCTCTCTCTCCTTCGTCCAACACATTGCGGCTACCTACCGCTCTTGCCCTGACCTGCCTGAGTTTCGTATTTTGAACAAGATTCCTAAGCAACTGTGGACTTGGTAGAGACTTGAAGTATCATTCCAAGCAAGGAACCTTTCCTTTCTGGGCTTCGGTTCCTTGTCGTTGAGTCTTTAACTGCTCCTTGGGACCACGTTGAAAAAGGCCATTCATTAAGGATACATTCAATGCAGACAAAACAGGTGCAAGGGTTCCAGGCTGCTTACAAGCCAGGGAAAGGGCCGCACTAATCATCCCGGAGTCTGAACCGTTCCCAGCATCTGTCAGAATCCGAGTGTAAACTAGGCACCGTAATTGGGCTCGAGTGTCTTCGGCAAGTTCGCTTGACACCTCCACAAGCCGAGGCTGCATCAGACACGGTGTCCAATGGCCAGCCTGTTAATGTGCAGAACAGAAAGGTGTCGAGGCTGACAAGAAAGATAGCTTCCCGTTCTTCTCAATCTTCATAAAAAGTGGTGACTGTGGATGCTCTGCTTCCGCCGGGAGCCAAGCCAGTTGGAGGATTCTTCCTATATGTGGTTCTACCACTCTGGGGCTTTTCCCCCTCTGGCCTCCCACCTTCCTCTGAAACTTTAATTACCTCCTGGACCCAGTATGGTGTCTGTTTACTGGGGCTGAGCTGGCAGAGGGAGGAGTGCTGGCTCCCATAGTCGTACAAAGGCCCATCAGCCTTCACAGCAACCGTGGGGAACAGAGTGGCTGTTTTTAGTTATAAAGATGTCTTGGTGGGAAGATTTACCAAAGATGTATTTATTCCATTAGAACTACACCTCCCTTCGGCCTAGTTATCTCCGGCACCACATTTGTCACTCTGCCACCGCGTTCTGGGGGGACGTAGAGACTCTATCTGAATTGAAGCTCTGAGCTTTCAGGCCACCCATTGTGGGGCTGCAGGCCCCTGCCCTGGTCATCTTTCCCTGCCCTGCCCTTGGAAATGGTTCTAGCTGTCTCACCCTGGAAGGGAGGGGAGGGAAGATTCGAGACCTTTCAGGTAAAATGGAAAGGACTTGAGGGGAAGAATTGTCGGGGGGGGGGGGGCGGAATTATGGAAGTGATGATTGGAAAATTATTCACATGTTTATTAACTATGCCTTTGGTTTACTTTAGATACTTTTCTGGAATTTGGAAAGTCCCCAGGGCCAGGGGTGGGGTGGGTGATGCTGCACGAAAAAGACCTGTCTAGCAAGGTCCCCATTGTCACTCAGCATCCCAGCCATCCCAGAGTTCAAAGCCTTGGATTATGTGCCTTTCTGTCCGGGCGTGTCTGCACGGACATGCGTGGAAATAGATTAAACGACTTCAAAATGTTCCTGGGAACGTCCCATTCTCTTTATCCATTTCTCCATGGGCTTTTTGGAGCCCCCTTATGTCCATCCCCTACCCTTGAAATCCCAAAACAAACTCACGCCTGTCGAGTTCATTTCCACTCTCTGTGACGCGCCAGGACGGAGTCGAGCTGCCCCTGGGAGTGTCCAAGGCTGTGGGTGTTTGCAGCGGGGGGGGGGGGGGGGGTGCTCGTCTTTCCCCTGCCGAAAGACTGATGGTTTTGTCCTGCTGATATTGCCCCACGTGTAGCCCAGTACGCCACCAGGGCTCCTTTAAGAGACCGTGTCATAAACTCGTGGATGGTTGGTGTGGGATCTGTAGACCCACTGTGTGCAGATGCCGAGCAGGTGCCTTTGGTTTTCAGGGTTCTTCGGGATCAGGATTGTCCTGCAGGGTGGGTATTGGGGGTGGCAAGCAGCTAGAGAAGCTGTCGCCCTGGAGTCGTGGTGAGAGGAGGAACCTCACTGTGGCTCCCAGCCCCGCCCAGGGTGAGCACACTGGGAGCCCATGCACAGCTCGCTCAGCGCTCGCTGCTGAATCGCCATCCTCCAGGAGACCTCAGCCTCGTGGAAGGGAAGGCCCAGAGGTATTCACTCACATGCGCCATCACTTGCCTACCTAACTGGTCTGTCCCTAGAAGAGGGTTTCAAAAATACAGATCCTTAAAAAAAGAAAGGCCTCTAAAATACAAACCCTTGGATCTTGTGAACCAGACTCTCTGAGATTAGATGGGCTTTGTGATTTTGAAGGTTTCTCTAGTGGACTGGATGGACAAAGACCAAAGACACATGGCCAGGTTCTAATGGCCAGAAACTGGGTTACCTTGTTTGGGGAAAGACTCTAAGGATATATCTGGTCTCAAGACAAGGACATAGTCCTGGATGATCTAAAGCCCAACGGCATGTGTCTTCAGCAGTGAAAGACAGAGCTGAGACACAGACGCACAGAAACGGTGATGTGACAACAGAGGCAGAGACTGCAGGGATGTGGCCAAGGGCCAAGGAAGTCAAGGGGTGTTGACAGCTTCCAGATCCTGCAAGAGGCAAGGAAGCTGTCTCTCCTGGAGC